>CM031866.1:4924792-4947477 GCA_018697195.1 Certhia americana
CAGTATCACTGTGGCTCTGTCTCGCACAGCTTTTAGCATTCTGTAAACTTCTTGAAATAAGGGAAATTTTCCCACCTGCAGATCCCTAAGGGATGTGAGAAGTGTGCTCTCCCTGTCCAATGCCAAACGCCTCCAAAAGCTGTTGTGTTTAAGCGGGTGTGTTATTTCTTCTTGGACCAAATGAACGCACACCCCACATGGAAGCTCATTTTCCTATTAGATTTATAGAGCGTCACTAGATATATAACCCCAAATCACTGCAGTTAAACAGCCTGTGAAATTCCTGCAAGCATAGGAGAGAACACATGAGGACAAAATGGTGAGCACAGCTTTTCCCCAGCGTTTTTAATGCCTGCAGCAAGCATTGATTCCCCAGCAGTTGGTGCAGAGAGAGCTCCCTCTCCTGCTGAAAATTCTCTTTAGCCCCTGTCCACCCATGGGAGACATTCTATTACCCAGCATTTACAGGGATCAGGCCCGTGGCAATGGGAGATAGCATAAACAGAACATATTTAAGTGGACATAACCACACAGCACTGATAATTTTGTTCACCTCCTGTATTAGAAAAGGTAATTTTGGATTTTTTTCTTTTCCCACTGCAGAAAGACTATCTCTTTCAACAGAAATCATCAAGCATGTAAACAATTCATCTGAGGGCCTGTTACTTCACTAAAACAGCCAAAATACCCTGGAATAATTATATTGTCTGCTGCAAGGGGTCAGCAATCTGACAGTTTTAAGCAGGTGAGATGCTCCTGTCTGCAGGCAGGTGACCCTGTGCAGTGCTGAGGCACCAGGTTTGCACTGCGAGCTGCAGCTGACACAGGGAGGATTTTCCAGGAGCATCCACGTCCCATCTCACCCAGAGTTTGCACTGTGTACAATGCCTCCTATAAATAGGGTAAATGCTCGTAATAGGTACCAAAACGAGTGGGATTTTTGAGCAGCTGGAGAAATAATTGAGCCTGCATGGAATGGCTGTGTTACACCAGGCTGCACCAGCAATTTCGACTGGCTATTTATATTCCTCTGAAGACTTAGTTTTTTTCCACTTTTCTTCTTTTCATTTGACCTGATTTGTAATTAATAGTCCTGGTTTTATAAAACAGAAGGTGTTGACGTATGGAACATTTAAAAAAAACTCTCTTTTCCAAGTGTCAGAAACCCCTCCAGCTTGCCAAAACGTGGCCATGGGTGTAAATCCTCCTCAATAAAGAGGAGGAGTTCAGAACAGCAACTTGGGGGTTGCAACAGAGCTGATTGTAACACAAGGTTTTCACTTGCTAGGGACATTAATAAGGAAAAGAAGGAACCAGTGACAGTAACTGAATCAAGCTGGAAGGAAAATTGGTTGATTTTTGGTGTGAATCAGCAAGCCAAGAAGAGGATGCTCCTGGGCAGAGCTGACAGCAGCCCTCTGACTCCAGGATGCAGCTCAACCCTCGGGGCTGTCTCTGCTGCAGTGTGCAACAAAACACAGAGATCTGAGAGTCCTTGGATGTTCAGGGGGTGAAAACACTGAGGGTCCCATTGCTTTAGTGCAGGGTGAGATGCAATCCCCCAGATCTCAGCAGGGCTTCTACCCCCACTCATCTGAACCTCATCCAAAAAATCCAAAGCTCAGCTCCCTCAAGATCTCAGCTAGCCAAAGCTAGCTTGCCCTCTGGGTAAATCTGTACTGTAGGAAGTATTTTCCATGGATTTAACAGATGGGTGAGCTGAGATGGGGGATGAAGTGTGTTATTTGGGGCAGAAGTGGAAAGGGAGGTTTGTTGTCCTACTCCTCCTCCACCATGACCACCCAATCCATCTGTTGACACTTGAGCACACGATGCCAATTCCAGTGTGACTCCGATTAGTCTGCAGAGTGCTGCATGTTGATGTTGTGGTTTGATACTTGGAGAGCTCTGTGAAGATATTTAATTAGACAAAATTAATTCCTTTGAGAGCAACCTTCTGGCATCATTTTGGAAAGTGCTAGGAAGCTTCTGCTGTTCTGACACTTGTTAAAAATTGGCATTAGCCATTTCCTAATTTATTTTTGAAGGGACAGTCAAGCCACTTTGCTTCCCAGGTAAAATGGGAACTGTAACTTGCCTGCCAGCAGTGCTATGAGAACATAAGATGCCAGAGCTCCTCACCAGAAGTCACTTCCCACAGCTGTCCCACAGTTGTCCCGCAGGGTGACAATTCACCCTGAAAGGTTTCCCTTCTGCCTGAGTGGCCAAGTCCTTTGGCCTCTTTCTTCCTGTCTGTTTTTTGACACCTTCATGGTGATTGTGATGATGACAAGACAGACACAGTAGGAATGGGGAGCATCAGAGGTGACCTTGCTGGCCAGGTCTGCAAGGTGACATCCCTTACAGCCACCTGATGGGGCGTGGGAGGTGAATGGGTGCCCCTCTCCCTCTCTGCCTTCTCCTGCAGTCACACAGGGATACTGGGATGTCTTGTGGGACCATCTGCTGCCAATTCTGCAAACCTCCTACACATAAGGGCCCAGAAGGGCAAAGTCTTAAAATGATTAATCTTCAGGAGCTGCAGAGGTCTGTGGCTGCACCTGGTTTGGAGCGAGGAAGGAAATGGCTGGAAGTACTGTGCGAAGCACAGTTTAACCTGGAACAATCCCTGTAAGCCTCTTCCCTTTCACATTGCACCCATGAGGCTCTGGCTGCTTGGGCCCAGTTACATCATGGAAAAGCTCATTGGGCACAGAGGTTGGCAGAAGGGCCTGTCAAACTGCTTGTCCTCTCACCAGAGACCACTTCTTGGATACCCATTTTCTGTCCCAGCTTCCAGTCCCCTCCTCTTTGCCCTCCAGGCATGGGTTTCTCAGCATCTTGTCCCTCAATCTCTGTGCAAAATCAAATTGTAATTTTGACTGTTTGCTGTGGGTCTCTGTGCTTACACTGGGACAGAACATTCCATGGCTGCCTTGTAAGAAGTGAAGGGTTGCAGCAGCACTAAAAGGATGGTATTTAGCCCTCTCCTGACATAGCCTGACAATGCAGCAGCACAAATGATGTCCATTTTAGTCCCTCTCCTCACTTCCTTTAAATCGCCTCCTTAAAGAATCCACTCATATCACAGTACAAAGGAAAAAGGAATCTATAAACACTTAATTAGGGGATGTGTGCAGAGTGCTCTGCAAATGGGATGGTACCACAGTGTGCTGCGCATTTGCCATTTAAATATAGCTGTATACACACCCTCAGCCTCCAGAACGGCTGAAACCCTCCTCCTAGCAGGTGATCACAAGCCTTTCTATAATTGAAATGAACTTAATCCTGACAAAAACGGAGCAGCAGCTGCTGTGAAAGCTGTGGCTGCTCTCCAAGTATTTCTTACATTCCTGTATATTAAAGCGAGACTGATAGCCGTGCTGCACAATCCTGCCACAGAGTGTCTCTTACAAGGGAGCTGCTGTGGCTTAAATTTAAGGGCTTTGTTGTATTTTTCATAAGAATGCTTTTCTCTTGTTTGATGATTGTCACACGAGGATCTGAGCTGCTCAGATATTAGTTACTTAAGGCCTGCAACAATACAATAAAGTAAAAGGTAAATACAGATATGGCCTCTCCTTCTCCTGTACATATAGAGATATACATGGGTGTTGCCTGAGTGGTGGGATGAAGAAGCAGAGCTGATTTTGGAGGTAAAGTGAGCTGCCAGTCCAGAGGATGTGTGCAGGATGCTGAGGAGACAGCAGCCAGCTGGAACATATGAGAAATGACTGTAGCTGCCCTCCTAATTTAACCTTCATGCCACAAATCTCTGCCTGAATCCCAATGTGCTGTGGAGGAATGGGACAAGGAGCAGCTCTTTCTGTAATTCCTGATTTCTCCCCGTTGTAGATTTTTCACTGCCTGCTTTGGCTTCTTTGAGTCCTTCCTCCTCTCCGTCCCTGCATCTCCCTGGGCTTTGCTGAGTGGGACCTGGCATTCACACAGCAACCATCAAACAACTTCTCTGGCAAGAAAGAATGTCACGACCTCAAAGCCGAGCAAATCCAGCAGCAAAAATCCAGGGAAAGTGTGGCTCAGCGAGCGTGGGAGACTGATTGTGCCGAGCAGCACTGAGCTCCTGCTCCCGCAGCCACGGCAGTAGCGAGGGGTCACAGCCCCTGATAAATCCTCTGAGCAGGAGTAAACCCACCAGAGTCAAGGTGCCTCACCCGGCAAAGCACTTGTCTGGGAGCGATTTGCCGGTGGATTCCAGGGCTGGCCGGTCCCCGCAGAGCTGGACTCGGGCTTCCCATCTGCTGTGCTATCGCTGCTTTATGGCTTCGACTCCCAGCACGGAAAACATTAACTCAATCTTATTCAAAGTGTTCCTTCGCCCCGAGGTAACCAAGGCACACGCTCCCGTTCGCAGTGTGACATCCCAGGCTGTTTGAAGGGCAGGACAGAAGATGGTGCTGCCGAGCCAACATATTTTAACAAGAAAACTTCCTAGAGCTGCTGGGGTTTTTGACAGCTCCTGTTCCAAAATAATCTTTGTTTAAACTAAAGAGTTGTCAAGGACATAAGTTTAAGCAGCACAGGAGCTACAGAGAAGCATCTCACAGCAAGATCAGGAGCAGATGTGGTGAAATATTGATGGACCAGGGTCCCTAATTACATCTCCTTCTGAGGAGCTGGCTTGAAATCTGGAGCCTTCCTGCTTTGTATTCGGCACTGTTGGGATAAAGCGATGGGATCCCTTGCAGAGCTACATGGGCAATTGGGCTGGGATGTCTGTGGCTAATGAACAGGCGTCAGCCTCGTGGGAGCTAATGAAATGTTCAGTACAAAATGTGTCACCTCCAGGTACCGTCTGTGCCTCACTCTTGGAGTTTAATCCTCGTCCCTGCCTCTGCCTGGGCAGCAACGCTCCCTGTTTACTGAATCTTCTCCGTGTAAAACAACAGGGGCAGCAGAAAGAACAAAAAGCACCTTTGATCATCAAACTGGGAGAAATGGTGTGAAGCTCTTAGGCTTTTATTTATTTATTTATTAAGACTTATGTTACCCAAAAAAAGGCAAATAATTTCCATCCCTAGTGCTGGCTGCTTATTGTTAATAGGGAAACTTTAGCTCCAACTGAGAACAGATATAGGAAACTGGTTTGTGTTTCACATCTGGGGTACCCTCATGCTTCACAGTTCACCTGCCAGGGAATTTCAGTGGTTTGGTGGAAAATCTGAATCCTAAATTCAGATGCCTTTTCTAAAACCAATTTACTTGGCAGCTGTGAATAAAGTAAAACGAAGGAGCTGTCTCACAGTATTTAATTTCTAACTCACATGGCACCTGTAAATGCAACTGAGCACAGGATGCTGAGCATCTAATGCACAGTGGGACTATGTTCTGCTTTGTCCCTTCTTGCAACCCCATGCTTGGTGAAGCGTGTGTGGCCGACAGGGCTGGAAATCAGAATTCCTGCTGCACCTCAGCACATCTTGATGCTGACAAATGAGGCCTGTGCTGTCAATTCCTCTAGAAAAGCTACCACACACAGGCACACCTGTGGCAGCACAGATGATGATGGTCATCAACAGTCAGGAGCCTTCACTTCTGGCCTTAACACCAATTTTCTGGGTGAGGTCAGTGGAGCCATTGTTTCTTCTTGTTTTCACTTCTCTGGGTCTAGAGCAAGGATAATATTTACCAATTTTACAGGCCACACTAGAAAGATTAATTAGCTAATTCTCGTTGAGTACTTTGAAGACGCAAAGCAAGAAGTGCATATTATAAAATAAATAAGAGCAGTGAAATACTCATGCACCTTTCTTCAATAAATGCTTATATGCCGTTCTTCAACATCTTTTATCAATCTAAACTCTGGCACTCTCAATATACAGTGGTCTGGAATTGCCTCAGTTTCCCCATTGTGTCTCCAGAACAGCATTAATTGGGATGATCACAAACTTTTACTTATTATTTTGTCCCAGCATTCCTGAACAGTGGGTGAATGGGTGTATGCAGATCATACACAGAGACACCAGGCTCAGGGACTGGCCCTGGAGCTTGTAATCCAAAACCACTTAACAGGAGCCTACATTTGTTAAACGAGACCATCAGTCTTTAGCTATTCACAGAAAAGCTGAAAGGAGAGGAAAAAGCAGTGAATCTTTCAAAACATGACAGCATTAGAAGCCATCTTTTCCTGCAGCTCCTGTATTTCTCTCAGCGTTTTCTCTATGCAGCAGGTCATTATGAATTACTAATTACCAGAGCAGGCCAGGCAGGTCTGTCGCTGACCTGCTGTGTAAGCTGGGCAAAAAAATGGGTCTGTCCCCATTGCCTTGACTCTGTGTAAAATATGTGCTCTGAAGCGGCTTGAAGCTTAATATAGGTCTTGTTAAGTGTTCATAAAAGATAGTGAAACCCTTAGATTAAGAGGTACACCAGAGGAGAATGATAGGGTTATAAAATCTATTTCTACACATAACTCATATTTATATAGAGCCTTTCAATCTAACAGATCCCAAAGTTTTTTTTTCAGCATAACACTCTGATATACTGTGTTCACTTCACCTACCAGTTCAAGGCGACCTCCTCTGAAGTGAAATGTGGCAGCTGTTTAAAAGCCCCGAGCAGTAGTAAGTTTAATAATAGGAAGGCATTTATATGGTCTTACAAACTTCAAAGAGTTAATTCTCTGCCCCTTCAGGAGGCAGACAAGGTTTATTATTCCCATTTCACAAAGGCAATATAACAAGAGTGGACAAGAGTGGAGGAAATCTGCACTCCCACAGATTTATAAAGCAAAATTCCGTGCATGAGCCTGAAGTGCTTTTAATCCCACATAGAGACAAAATATCAACATACCTTATTAAAAAAAAATCCTTTTCTAAAAATAACAATGCAGAGAGAGCTCTGATCTGGATTCTAACACCTGCCACATCTGGTGAAAAAAAACCCTCCTCAAGCACGTGTTGACATAGAAACATCATGGTCCACAAATGCTTCTGTGCCATGAAACAAATTGGGCGCTCAAAATACACTGCCAGGAATCAGACAATCTGTTTTAAGAGGTCCCAAGAGTTACTAAAACCCTCTTGAAATACAGCAGGAGAGAAAGCTGCAGCAGCCCCAATCCCAGAGGCAGGCTGGCATTGTTCTTCCACCACATGCGGCTCCACAGTTCTCCCCAGCTGGTCTGCATCACATGCCAATGGTGTTTCCAATGAGCAGGAAAAATTCCTTCTGCCATCCCAGAGGTTCTGCAACATGGTCCTGACCTTGGGAAAAGAAAGTTACAAAATTTCTTGGGTTTAACCACTTACTCATGGGGAACTGGAGTCCCATGCCCAGGTGGTATTACTGTTCTCATGTGGTTTCTTGAGTGAAGTCCTGCTGCAGGATGAAGTAGAAGCTTAAAAGAAACATCTGATCCCTGGGGTCCCAAACACCTTTTCACCTGGTAGTATAGAAGTCTCCAGCTTTCATTTCTTCTACTGTTTCCCAGCAAGGATTTGCCCTATTGCTACTCCCCCTCTTATTTGCAGGCCAAAGTGAGAAACACCCTCTTTTAGACCCCTTTGATCCCTCAAAATCTGCTTGTCTCCTCCAGAATTCATAGACTCTGTCACAGTCTCTGCAGCCTTCCTGCAGCCCTGGGCAGCTTTCAGTTGGGGCTGCAAAGCTGTTTTCAGCTGTGCTGCCCAAGCTCCCAACAAATAGATCTGGAAAATCTTCCATCCAAAAAGCCAATCCCCTGCAGATGCCTTGAGTCACTTCTACAGCAGGAGCGATGCTCTGGGCTGGTGGAGGGTGAGCTGTGCTCTCTGTGTCTGGCAGGATCTAGGACAGGGAACTGGGAGAGATGAACTGACCCATGCCGAGCATCATCAATCCTCCAGCAAAGTGATTTCCATCACGGGAGCACATTTGCTACACGAATCACATCCCATTCATCACTGCTACTGTCTGGATGTAACTCTGCCAGCCAGGGCTTGGCCTCTCTCTCCAAAAAGCCCCTGATATGCTGTACAGTAGCTTCACTGTGCAGGACCTGGATCAGTGCTCCTGCCTGACTCATTGCCCCCTTCCTCACTTCTCAGGAGCTGTGGGAGCTGCTCCCTTTCATCCCTCTGGCTTCACAGTCCCTGGATAAACCTGTGCCTCTACTGTCCCATTGCAGCCTTGCTGGGGAAGGGTGGCCAGGGAAGGAAGGGAGGATAGCCAGGGCAAAGAAGGATAACTTTAGCACTCTTGGCACCATGCTGCAGGCAGGTACTGTGCTCTTCATCTCCTCCCTGGAGCTGTGCAGCCAAGGAAGCTGGTCTGAGAGCAACATGTTATAGAAAGCTGCTGCAGGGCCCTGCCAAACCACCTGGCCTGAATTCACACCCTGAGGCTGACCCTCCTTTAGGCACACAAGTGAGGATGTAGAGCTCTAGTACTCAGCTATCAAGTGTGGGCCTTTCTGACACTGTGAAACTCAAAACCAAGAGCAAAATCTTTCCTTACTGCTGTGGCACTGAGCTCACAGCACTGAGCTTCTCACCTTCACTACCATGCAAGTCCAACATGACACCAATCCAGATGAATGCGCGGGGGAGGAATCTCTTTGACATAATTGATGCCTTATGAGACAATGCAGATGTCATGGAGGAGATCCTGTGACTTTAATTCCTTGGCAGCCTCGATGCAGGAACCTGAACATGGCTCTGTACAGCACCCGGCCACGTTCATCCACCCCTCCAGCCCTGGAGAGGAAGCAGCCCAGCTCTGCTGGTGGCCTTGGTGGTGACAGCAGCTCTGCATGGGTCCATGCTCTCCCTGTTCCATGTGCTCTGTGATGTCCCAGCTCTGCAGGCAGTGCTGGTTTTGCTCTCAGCCCTGAGGAATGAGTGTTATGAAATGTGTTCTGCCGGCTCTGGCTGACGACATCAGTTGATTTCTCAGGCTGCCAGGGAGATTTGCAAGCTTAAGATGGCTTATAGGTCCTTATTTACAGCTCACAAGATGAAGCTCAGACCTAGACACCCGTATATTTGTGCTCAGAGGCTGAGCAAGTAAAGGAAATGTTTAAACATCTCTCCCTCCTCTTGATTCCCTGCCTGTGGGATGACTATCTGTCACAGGTACGAGGATGGAGCTGCCTGTGTCTCCTTCACTGATGGCTCTGGGGAATCCCTGAATCCACATCACGATGGGTGAGTCGCTGTCCTTCCCATGGAGAAAGGCATGACACAGCCCTAACTGGCTGAAATGAAGGGACAGAGAGAAGCCTAGGTCATTCTGGCCACAATTTATGGGACATTGTTGGGGACTGGCCACAAATTATGAGACATTGGAGCACAGGCACAGGATTCTCCCAGTCTTCAACTGGTGTTAAGTCAGCAGAACTGCCCTCACCTGAGAAGCAGAATTTTTCCATTAAATAAATCCTGCAGCTCTTTCTTTCTTTTTCTCCCCTTCCCTCTTTAAATCTGAAAGAATCCCATTTAATCTGTAGGGAGCTTTTCCTGAGCAAAAATCCCCACAAGGCTTGACCCTGACCTTTGCAAATGGAAATATGATGTAGTGAGAATTGAGAGCTGAGAGTCAACTGGCATCTTTGCTTTTGCTGCTGAAATAGAGGAGGTCGTTTCACATTTCTATTATGAGCCTCAGATAATGGGGAAGAAAATTAGGTAATTCCATTTTTTGGATTAGTTGGTTTTCTTGTCAGCTGGGAGATGAGATCTGATGTATGTGGAGAATGACTGGAGGCACACGATGAACAGAACAGCTGGTCACAGATATGGTTTGGGATTCTATTTCTGCATGACCTGCTCCAGAGATATCAAAAGAGATTGTGGCTGTCTCCCCTGACATTTATACCTGTTTTCCAATGCTGACTTCAAAGCAGTTGCTCTGCATTTGCCCACATTTGAACGAGTTGAGAATCTGGACCATTGTATAAAGATAGTCTTGAAACTTACCTAAGCTTTGAAAAGATTGAAAATGAGTTATGCATGCAGACATGAAAATTAAAGTACATCAGGGAACTCACAGGCAATAGCAAGATGTGCAGGACAGGGAGCCTTGCCAGAGCTGACAGGTATTTGTTTATGGGGAGAATTAGAAGCTCTAGTTCAAAGTCTGCAAATTGCCCCATGAAAGCAGGGCCTCCTCATCACAGAGACTGAATTCTCCACACAGGCACATGTGAAAAGAAGAGTTTGTAGAATCAAGAGTAGTGTTAGTAAAAAAAAAAGAGAAAAACCCTCCAAAGATCACTGCATGAAACATCAATAAGCACAGTGAGAAACAACAGGATACCAGGCAATCTTTAATCTGAAAAAAAAAAAAAAAAAAAAAGATACAAACCCAATGTCTAGAAAGAAAAGCCTGATTAAATTTAACAGAAGTATTTTAAAACAAACAAAATCCCCAACAATATGTGTGATTAATGAAGCAAAGCGTTTGATTTTCCATCTCATGAGGTCTTCAACTCTGGACATTCTGGAAGAGATGCTTTAGTTATACCTTTACAAGCTCACTTGAGGATTGAAAGGAGCAGATTTGATGTTCTCATGCCTCTTTCTGATCTTAAAAATCACTGAGCCTTTTTGGATTTGGCAAAGCACTTGATAACATATCACAAAATGTAGCTCTTTGGATGATCTGAATACAATAATGCATGCACCAAATCACAGCTGAGTGTCTGCAAAGAAGAATACAAAACAGGGAGTGATTCTGTTACAGAATTATGTTTATTAGAGCATCACAGAGATCAGGTCTTTGGTCTTTACTGACATTTTTATTGATGACTCTGAGGAAGGATTAAACAAAAGCATGACAGGCATTCACACAGTGACATGAAATTGAAAGGGATCACAAACACCAGGGTAAGCTGAAAGATAATGCAAAAGAATCTGGATAGACTAGAAATTTGGGGCAAAAAATACCCCAGTGCAGTGAATCTGAGACCTGGGCAGATTGAAAGTTTCATCTCTGCAGATGCCTATAGGCTTTAAAGGTGATGATCATTGGGATCATACCATGGGGTGAAAAGCCAAAAAAGTGCAGTGTGTGGGGAGATGTTCCATGTGAAATCCTAGAGATGTGATACAGTGAGCCAGAAGGAAAACAATGGGAGAGGCCTTTAGCATTTCTGGCAGGCAGGTCATTTAATAAGCATGTCTACCAAGAATCTTCTCTAATAAAACTCGATGTATCATTTCCGTTCACCAAGCTGGTGTCATGTCTGCAAACTGCACACGGCTTTGTCTCCTCCATGCATTAATTTCCATCCAAATGCCCAGGCATTTATTAGCCACCTCTGTTGACAGGAGTGGATTATTCAGGGAAGCGTAACTAACTCTCTTATTTCCCTGAAATCTACACTCAGCTCCTCTGCTGGCAGAAGAAAATTTACAAGTGAAAAAATCTACTGTGTTTCCTTTGGTTTAGGTGATTGGAGTTGGATTTAAGGAGGGATTCTAGAGATTCCAAACAAGGTTTAAGCCTAGGAACCTGCCATGGTGTGCAGGCAGTCTTGAGCTCCCTTAAAGCATCTCCCAGCACCTCTTGGTTGGAAGAGAAGGGGGCTAGGACAGGGAGAGGATTCCTAGGGACACTCTTAACTGCAAGTGAATCATTGATCTGTAAGCCCTGGGAAAACTGGGCAGATATAGCCACTTGGGGCAGCTCTTCTGTGCAAGTGTCCTGTGCTGTTCCATCCTTCCCTTCAGGACACTGTGCCAGCAGCCACGGAAGGACATTCTGGAGCAGAAGTAGGATGGAGCAGTGCAGCCAGGGAACAGAGACAAGAGAATCTGATGCTAGATTGCTTTGGCTGGCTCCAGAGCACCCAGTGCTAAAGGATTTGGAGTAGGTGGGAGTAGAGGAATGATGTTTGCCTGCAGGTTCACACCACCCTGCCTGGCATTAGCTAAAGCCCTCTTGCCTGTGGAAATGCTGTCTGCATGAATTCACTGTTCTGTGACCTAAAGGCCTGTCCCAGCTTGCCTCTGACTGAAGCTGGTACGAATCCATGTGCAGAGCATCCTGTTCCATCACTCCATCCTTCCCTGGCTAGCACTGCTGCCCAGTGTGGCTTTCTCTCTGTGAAATAAAGGTCATTTTGGTGTTCTGCAGGTAGTGAAAGCTTTGAAGAGAGGCTTTGAAGTACACTATAGAAGTAGACATTATTACTCACTGCCCAGGGATTTGGAGAATATTTAGTCTGATTAAAAAGGCTTTGCATTCTGCTGGCAGGAAGCATAACATAAAGTGGAAAAATTTTCTGAGCTGAATTCAAATGAGCTGATTTTTCTATCAGCCCTTCTCCTAGAGAATGGGTATGCTGTTCCTTCCACTGGATGAGGCTTCATGCTCTAGCAAGGTTCACTCTACCAGTAAGGATTTGAATTTAGGACTGAAGTTTTAAGGAGTTTGATTTGAAATGAAGTTTATGGTACACTGGAAGACAGTAAGTACATCTGGCTCAGGAGAAGGACTCAGAGGGTTTTTGGTGCTCAGGATTTAGAGCCATGGCAGATTTGGCAGGAACAGGAGTTGGAGTAGGGACTGAATTAACAAATCTTTGTAGCTAGAACCCCAGTGCATCCTTAGGGAGGATTGTATGTTATGTTTGGCTTCAAATAGTGCTATCAGACTCCAACTTCATAAACAGCACATTCTTTCACAGGTGTTTGGGTTGGGGAAAGAAAAGTGGGAGAAACAGGATAGGCTGATGGACTAGCCATCTTTCATCTGAACTGCAGTAAACCTGTTAGCATCCCACAGGTGAGGGAGGGTTTGTGGCACTCTGCTGATAAAAGCACTGACAGCAGATGTTTAGTGCCAGGCAAATTCTTCACAGCCAACCTCCTTTGAAGTGCTGCTTCCAAAAATCATCATCTGTATTTGGGTGATGCAGAAAATATTTTAAATGGTGTTTCGGGAAGAAAAAACAAGAGATGGGTAGAAATTGCAGCTCACAAAGGCTGGCTTAAGTGACAATTTGTGTGGTAGGAAGCGACATTTATTTAGTTCGTTTGAAGGGAAACAAATATATTTTACACCCACTTCTCTTGTGTCAAAATTTAGTTGAAAAAAACAGCTTTTCTGCTGAAGAACTATCAACTCTTTTCCCTTTCTGCTTTGCTTTTTAAAGGGATTGGAAAGTAGGTGTGAGGTTTTCTCACAGTGATGAGATACCTGAATCTTCTGAGCAGCTTGATTCCTATCCCAGGTGTCCTTCTGATATTTGAATTAAACAGATGATAACAAGCAACAGCAATTTTTTTTGCAATTTAAGAAATAATCCTTCCTTTCCTGACTGCTTATCTTTTATTTTTGGATCTAGTAAGGTTATAATCCTACTATTTCTTAACTCATCCATAGAGACCCTCCAGCCACACAAAGATAAGGCTTCATGATGCGAAAGTAAAACCAGAAAAATCCTTTTCTGGAAATCAGAACAGAAACAACCAAACAAAAACTTCGCTAACAAACCACAGGTTTCACTCCTTTTAGAAACCAACAAACCACAGTGAGAGCTCTCAGATTTCCTGCTGTCAGCACACCTTTTGGTCAGCACACCCTGCTCCTGATATCCATCTTTCCACGAGACAGGTTCCCACCGGGGGTTTGGAAGCCTGGCTGCAGATGTTACCAGATGTTTCCCTACTTTCCCCAGTGAGTGGGTACCACTTGCACATCTATAATCCCCTATGAGCTGATCCCTGTAACAAGATGCCACAAGGATTTAATCTCACAGCTTCCAGGGGAGCTGCTTCACACAGAGAATTATTCCAGGCAACTCAGGATCACTGTCATTCCAGGGAGAAGGCTGGTGCTGGGATGACAGTTACAGGCACTGCTCAGTGAAACCAGGATCACAGTCTGCTGCTGCTGAAAGGGGGATGTGTTGGAGAGCCAGGAGGCAGAGTGCCTCATCCCTGCTCCCTGCTCTGCTGGGTGTTAGGATTCCTGGGACCTGCAAACAAATGTTTGGCCAGGTATGTGACCTCCAACAACTCCCTCTTCTGCAGCCCTTTGGTGTAGCTCACGATTTACAGAAGAGCACCCAGGAGCAGCAGCTCCAAATCACAGGCATGGTGTGGGACAGGGAGAGTGTCACTTCTGCAGAGCACTGCCAGGGTGGAGTGCTCCACGGGGGAAGGACACATGAATGCCAGAGCACTCTGACCCTTCAGCCATTCTGGAGATCGGCTGCATGCTGCAGAGGGATGTACGGACACCCCGAGCTGCTCTCACAGCAGCAATCACCACGATGTGTCAGAGCAGCATCCTACAAGGGCTCAGGTGGATTCCCTGCTTGTGCAGGGCTTCTAAGACATGGGTAAGTAGGTACTGATGGATGAGAAGCACTATCACAGCACAGATATTTCCCCTTTGAGCCAGTCTGACTTATTTTCCTGCAATGACAAAATAAGTGCTATGTCTGACGATGGTTCAGCTGCTCTGGGAGATAGTGCAGAGGTTAAATCCAATTCTGTTCATTCCATATCCTGGTCACTTGCAATTCTGGATGGAGTCCTGCTACTTGGCAATCACTTTAACATCATCAATGAACCTCTAAAACCATCTGAGGCTATAAGATTAGTCACTACCACCCCGACGAGTTTATTTCATACAGCTGAAATGAAGAAAACCAGTCTAAGGACACCATTTGCAAATCATTTTAAAAAAAAAATTTAAAAATAAAAATAAAAGAAAGGCTTGAATTATTTGTCAGTTTCCTTCAGGTCGTACTTCGGCAGGCCAGCCAGGACAGACTGCATGAATAGGCAGTGAAGCAGTGGGAGGCAGAGTCATAATCGGCTTTTGTGTTCTTTGATTATTGTTATCCAAACTAAACAAAGATTTGTGGTTTACTGCTGTCCTTCCTTTCCCTGTTTTCTTTAGATTAAGTGCTGCACTGCAACACTGTGTATTAGCAATATTGTAGAACCTGCTCAAGAGATAATCTCTGCACCCCAGCTTAATGACTGCACCAACCTCGTTTAAAAGGAATCTGCTGCTTATCACAGACTTAAATTACAAGCCTTTTGCAGCAGTAACACTGGCTTTTAATGCCTGCAAAAAGCCATAAATGTTTTAGAGGGTTATAGAAATAACAGGTTACTGTAATGTGCTGACTAGAAATGTGCAAAGACTTGTCCAAAAGCAACCTCCTGGTTGCTCTACACCACTGGTCTTTACTTAGCAATAGGACACCTTTGCAGCCCTTGGAACACTTGAGATAGATGAGGCATTGCAGTTTTACTGCACTGCTGGTTGAGGTTATCTAGCAGTAGTCAGTGGAAGAATGATTAAATCTTGCAATTACCCTGTGCTCTCTTGTCTGACATCCAAACTCAAACACCCTCTGATGGAGAGGTGATTGCTCCTTGAATTTATTTCTCTGCTAGTAGCCTGGCTTTTTGGTTTTGAGATGTCAGAGGTGGGCTCATGGAGGACAGATCTCTTACCAGCTCCATTTTATTTCCTTTCTTACTAGACCCTGATCTTTTCCAGAAGGTGTATTACTTCTGCAGCAAATCCTTGGGAATGTAGTTTGCCTCATTTTGTACACATTTCATTTCTCTCACAGAAACACTTATTTATTCCTGCAAATCCAGCCTGCCTAAATCTGATGACTGAGCCAGCTTCAACTCCTTTGCTTATTTCTTCTCTGCACAATTTCTTGCAAATTTTCCCCTATTTTGAGAGCTAAAAATACATCTGGGTGCTGCCTGGAGGCCATCTGAGAGCACAAAGGAAGGGGCAGCCTGAGCTTCATATGCATTGCTAAGCAGTGCATGAAAAACCTTCCCCACAAATAGGGTTATTTCTCTATCAGGCATCCATAAATACAGAAATCTGCCATTCCCAGAAGAAACTGCATACTGAAACGTGCTCGCTCCTTCTCTTTAGCCAGCACAGACTCTTCTACAGAAAGTGCAATTGCTACTGAGAGCTCCAACTTGTAATGACACCGAACAGGTGTAAAGGGGAAGAAAACTCAGCAGGGAGAAAAGCTACACCAGCTCCCACCCCTGCAACCCACAGAGCCTTCTCCTCCAGGAGCGTGTTTGTGTCAGGAATGAATCACAAGCTTCATTGGAGGGGAAACCAAATACTTTCTGCATTTTTCACTGTCTGAATTTCCTCTCGATTTCTCAAAGTCGCGTTCTTCTCCCAAACCTCTTGGGAGCGCTGGCTTTCACAGCCGCCACTGCTAAGGGGAAGATGAAACCAAGATGTTGCTTCCTTGGTATCCAAGTGGGACCCTTTGTCCTACATACATGGAAAACATGACTTACTAGGTAAAATCTAAACGCCACAAATTAGTTCAGATCCCCAAAAGATGACTGTTCTGATAAAATGTTTATTATAGAAGGGCTGGTAAAGTCCCCTTGCTCTCCTTTATTACTGCTGTGTTCAGAACAAACCACATGATGTCATTGAAGAACAGAGTTGCGAAATCACACATTCCAGACCAGGACCCAGGAATGATTCCCAAATTAGGCAAATGACATGTGAAATATCAGTAAAGGATCTGAGGAGATAAAAACCAAAAATAAATATATAAAAAAGCCAAAACAAAACAAGAAATCCTGAATCCACTTGAAATAAATTATGCTCTCCAAAACTGTCAAGTTAATGGCTCTTCACCTCCAATATATTCATTCAAACTGCAGGAGGTGGTTCTTGTTTTGGAAGTCCTTTACACGTCTTCCCTCATCCTATGAGGAAGCACTGCTTTGCAGAGGGATCTGCCAGAGGCCAGGCAGCAGCTGGCAAACATCTCAGAACAGGCAGGGCCAGCAACAGGGTCAGTGTTTACAAATGATAACTCATGTGAGCAGTGCTCACACCAGTGTTTGGGAAATAGCCCGCACCACCAATCTGACCTCCCTCCCAGATGGAATTTTTACTGATTTTTTTTTTTTTTTTTTTTTTTTTCTGAAGAGAAATAAACCAAGGCTCCATGCTGGAAACTGGGAAACTGCACAAAAGTCAGCAATGAAATAAACCTGGAACAATGCCCAATTCAGACGGTCTAGGGGGCCTTCTGCACAGTGTCCACGTCAAAATTTCCTCATCCCAAAGAACTTCCTGCAAAACACACAGGATGCTTTTATAACTGAGGGGGTGGCATTTGATACAGCATCCCAGTTGGGCAGGGAGGCCAATGAGCCAGGCATTTTTTCACTGCCACCTCTCCGGAGGGACACTGCCTGCAGGAATACACCTCTATCATCTCCTGCACAGCTTAGTCACACATATAATACAGATCATACCCTGCCACGCCAGCCGTGAAATGCAGAGTTTAATAGGACAGAAATCAGCTCTTTCATCTTTCCCCTTTTTTTCACATCATTTCAGTGCCAGCTTGCCCTTCTCCCCACATACAATTATTTAGCAGTGGTAAAGCTCCTGCTAATGCTGAACACTGAAAGCAAAAGTAAGTTGTGTTTGGCAGTATTGTGGCACAGGCACTTTGCTCCCTCATTTACTCCTCACCTCAAACACTGTTTTGGGTGCTACAACATAAGAAGGATATAAAACCATTAGAGAGTATTCAAAGGAGGGTTATGAAGAAAGTGGAGGATCTAGAGAAGGGTTGTTGGTCACTGGAACAGGGCAGTGGTCACAGTGCTGAGCCTGACAGAGTTCAAGCAGCATTTAGACAATGCTCTCAGGCACAGGGTGGGATTTTGGGGGCTGTCCTCTGCAGGGCCAGGAGTTGGATGATCCTTGTGATTCCCTTCCAGCCCAGCATGTTCTATGATTCCTATAATTCTATGATTTATGCTCCCTGTCTTGCTTGGCTGATAGTACACTCACGTGCTCAGTGCCCCAGGATGGTTTGCAGAACTATGGCTGTGATTTTCTCACATCTTACATTTTTAAAGATGTGAAAGATCTGTAAACACACTACCCTGGAAGCAGAGCCCTGGTGATCAGCAAAAGGGCAAAAGGACATAAATCTGATGTAGGAATTGTTGATGTAGCAGCTGGGCCGTGCTGACCCAGCAGCTCGGGAGGTCTGTGTGCCCTGTTTGATGGCAGTATGAACCCTGTAATTGTTTTGCAGCTGGGCCGATGTTGTGTGTTGTAATTACAAGTGGCCACAAAATCACAGGCACAGAGAATTTTGTGAGGGGGCCCGCTATGACCATCGGAGTCCAACTCCTGGCTCTGCACAGGAGACCCCAACCGCCCCATCCAAGATGTCCAAATACATCTTGAGCTCTGTCAGGCTCGCTGCTCTGACCACTTCTCTGTTCCAGGGCTCACCATCCTCTGGGTTCAGACCCTTTTGCCAATATCCATCCTGAGCCTGCCCTGCCCCAGCTGCAGCGGCTCCCTCGGGTCCTGCCGCTGGTGACAGCGAGCAGAGATCGGAGCGGCCCCTCCCGAGGCGGCTGCAGCCCGCGGTCAGCTCTGCCCGGGCTCTGCTCTTCTCCAGCGCCCTCAGCCGCTCCTCGCATGGCCCCTCCAGACCCTTCCCCACCACCGCAGCTCCCTTGGATCCTCTCTAATAAGAGCTGTTGGAGCTGAGCGAGGCAGCAGCGGGGCCCGAGGCGGCGGGAAGCGCCAGGCCCAGAGACAGCCGAGCCAGCGGAGGCTGCAGCCCGGCCGTGCCCAGCCTCGGGGCCCCGGCGGCGGCTGCGGGAGGCGGTGCCTCTCGGGGGGCGGAGGCCGTGGGCCCGGGCCGGCGCTGCCCTTCCGGGGGCTCGGCACGTGCGGCGGAGCCGGGGGCAGTCGGACCCGCTGGACAGGACTGCGCCCAGCCCGCAGGCCGCCAAGCTGCCGTTGCTGGCGGCCTGGCTGCTTGCTGCTGCTGCCGCCTGCTTGCTGCCCGCCGTCCCGCCCGCCGGCCCGCGGCAGCCTTGGTAGCCCGCGGTGGGCAATGGCAGCCGCCCGCCCGCCGCGCCGGGCCCCGCGCAACCACAGCGGGGCCCGGCCTCAGCACCCGTGCCCGCCATAGCGCCGCGACCTTCTCCGCGCTCCAAAGCCGCATTCATCGGGGCCCTGTGCGCTCACGGCCGCGCTCATCCCTGCTCCTGCTCCGCGTCTTCAGGTGGGGACAGCCCGCGGCACCAGGCGGGGGCGGGCGGGGGACACCCGCCATCGGGTGCGCACCGGCAAGGGGCCGCAGAGGGGAAGCCTTCTTCCTGTGGTTATTTATATTCTATATCTATATACGTATCTTACATATAAACCCTATATTGATCTATAACTCATGCTAATGATGTCTGTCTTCGAGGCACAGGCGTGTGTGGCTGGCCCTGGGGAGCCGTTTTTTGGGGCGGGGCTGCCGGCCTGGCAAGCCGCTCCTCCCGCTCCTGCAGGACATCAGGCCAGTGAGCTGGGCCCAAGGGGGATTTTCCAGCCTGGGTACACCCGCTCCTGCGGTTCATGGGCACGGAAGCGAAAGGCGTGGGACTCCGGTGGAACATCTGGGAGTAGGTCGGGGATGTGATGTGCGGGTCACTGGGATGTCTATGCCCAAGGAGCCAAGTGCGTGCCTTGGCCATGGAGAACGCACAAAAAACCCAGCCTGGAAAGATGAGGCCCAGATGGCACAAAGTCACAGATCGGTCTTGTTTCGGCTGCTGGGCAGGCGACAGCCGGACAAAGAGACGGGAACAGGCTGGCGCTGTGGCGGGCCGGTGAGGCGGCGAAGCCCCGGTCGGCTCAGGTGACGAGGCAAGTCTGCGAACAACCGTGGAGTTGGCAAATGCCCCTCCTTGTGTTCTTGTCTTCAGTGCGATGCTCCTCTCCGTGCATGGCTGAGTGTCTGCTTCTCCTACTTCTGAACGAATTCCAGTGTAGGCAAAGGGCGGCGTCACGATGTTAGTATTCCAAAGTGTGGTCTAATAAAACCGAAACGACCAGGGTTGATTACTTTCTGAAGCAATTGACATTTAACTGTATAGTACGTAACGTGTGTGCAAGCAGCTGGCATAGGCAATGCAACTAAATGGCACATAAAGTAATGTGGTGTTGGGAGAGCCCAATAAAATGTTGAAGTATTTTTTTTTTTTAAATACAATAGGTCTGCTTTGCAGTCTGTGCGAAGTGTCTCATGGACAAACAACAGAATTGGTAGAGGTTATTGAAGCTACAATAAGAAGTGTATGACTAAGGTGTTTTTATTTTCTGGGCTAAGTTTTTACTCCAGTTCTTGTATGATACTTGGAGAGTTTAATTGTCTTGCCCAATTTCTTGAGGACTAAGCAAGACTTGTGGTCAAGGAGGCCTGGGTCTGAAAATTTGGTAGCCAGGAGAAAGCCAATGAAACCTTTAAAGGTCCCCTCTATACCATTATCAGCTAAAAACAGGTCCAAGTTAAAGTCACCTTGGGAAAGATGGATTTATTCTCCCATGCACGAACTTCATCAGTATTAAGATGATGCAGAGTAATGCAGCATTAAAGATAGGTTAAAATAAACACCCTCTGAGGATGTCTTGTATATCTTGGATAGAACCTGCTGTCGGGAAGTGGAAAATGAAGCTGTGTTGGCTTCCCTGAGTATGTACTTAATCTGAAGAGAGCACTGTTTGTACACATTATCATTGCAACCGAGACCAAGGGAACTTACCAAAGTTAGTTTGTACGCACGTCACACTCTGTAGCTGACAAACACAGCATCAGTGGAGATTCTGTTGCAGAAGACGATACGGGATTATACCCTCAATAAATGTAAAGGTTTGTACTCCACAGGAATAAGAGCTTGTTCACACCTTAAGTCAAAAAAACATTTTGATTATTTTCTGGAGAGTCATGGACTCCTTATTTAAAGAGATTTTGCTTGAAATCCCCAGTCTTTTGTATAAACTTTCATGTGAAACTTGTTCTGTGTTGCTGGATCGTAATATATCCTTTTATATGGGGTTGTAGAGAGGAAATAGGACCAAATCATTGGCCAGTTATTCGTCACAGTTTAGATTAATGATTTTAGTACATGTTATTTTTCATAAAATATTCTCATTTTTACTATTTTGCTGTTTGATATTTATTTTCCTTTTTTGTTTGATGTAGGAAACAGAGTATATTTTCTCCAGCTTTTATCTCAGTTCTTAAGACGCCTCTTTAAGGCAGCTCTCAGAGATGCCTCTTCATCATTTTTGGAAATTTTATGCTCTGAATTCATTGATGGCGTTGTGTGGTTCAGACTGTGGTATCACCCAGAGGTGCGTTCTGGAATTTCTTTCTCTCTGTTGGCTGTGGGGTCTGTGAAGGCTAGCCAAGACTTTGCTATTTTTGTACTGCAGTGTGGAAAAGGTTAAATTTACTAGCAGTATTTATTTATTTATTCTTCTTCTTGCAAGATAAATCATGGGTTGATGTCTTTCATAAAGCCATGGTGGGATCTGCATTCTCACCAAAACAAGTAACAATTTCCACAACAATAAAAAAATTCAATATGTTTTTCTAAATCCAAATAGTGGGGGTAGTTTGCATTACAAAGAACAGTGTCTTTGCAAACAGACTCTGTGTCGGATACTAATACTCAATCTTTGATCTGTGGTTGTGGAGTGTTTGTGTTTTTACCTCCGTGTCCTTGTGCAATGTGTTCTCTCTGTGGGGCAGCTTTGGGTAATTGCATTGCAGTGAAATTCTTGAGTCAGCTCAAAGGGAAAAACATTTTTTCAATGTGGCATATGTGCCGGTAGAAACATTGTGCTGCTAGGGGAACCTGATAAGTTACTTTTGCTCCAGGGGCAAATTGAGTAGAAACCAAAGCTTTACTTGTCGCGACATCAGTATTTCTTGATCATGTCCTTGACCCATACGGACGCATGCCCTGCTAAAACAGAATCCAGCTGGAAAAGGCTACTGCTGTATACCCTTTTTTTCGAGAAAACAGCACGTGGGTAGCAGCACGGAAAATCCTGGTACGCAACCTATCATCACTTTAGTTTTTTTTCCATTGAAATTGAGTGGCTGTCTAAAAATGTCGTTGATTTCTTCCTACAATCACACCCCCAGTTGCATCCAAGCCGCTGTCCAACTAACTTGCGACACTTACAAAGGTATATTCCATTGCGGGCAGCCACAGTGCATCTGGGTTAAACCTGTGCCAGGGCCTCCCCACCCTTCCAGGGAAGAATTTTTAAGGCATTTTTGTTGGATCTGGAGATAGGGAATGTGATTGCAGCCAGCGCAGCATGGACCAGGCACTAAATCAATTCTGCGCCCCTGCTATGCCAACATCTGACGGAGCATAGACGCGCCAGGACCATCTTGTACACTCCAAAGTCCATGCGTGAGACACAAAGGAACCTTCCCTCTTGGGAATGGCCCAGCAAGGTAAACGGAGGGATTTCCATGTCCCTTCTTAGCTATTGTATGATCACTGAGAAGGAAAGCACAACAGAGTCCCACAGCACAGACTCGTTCTCAATGAATCTTACCTTTTATTTACAATCAGGCTGGAGACCAAAAGTCAAGAACAGAGGATGTTAAGGGAGTCTGGCTAAGGAGCTCTATGAGAAATGCATCAACACTCGCAAAGATAACCCTGAATCTTCAGCATCTGCCGCGACATGCCCATAGCAGCCATTCCCAGCCCAGGCTCCAGCTCTCAGTGCTGCAGTTTTGATAACCCTTGTGTGAAGCTCCAATCAAGAGTGACTTTCTCTCACCGCCATTATCCTGCCTGCGTCGTTTCCAGTTTCACCTATTAAAACCAGTATAGATTACACACCATTGCTAATGAAGGCAGCAATTCCCT
>CM031866.1:4948451-5235651 GCA_018697195.1 Certhia americana
TGGTGCCTCTCGTGGGGTCGTCGCCGGGGGCCGGGCCGGCTCTGCTTCCGGGCTCGGCCCTTTGCGGCCGTCGCCGGGCAGCCGGAGCGGGCAGGATGCGCCCCGCCGCCGCCGCCCCGCTGCCGCTGCTGGCGGCCTCGCTGCTGCTGCTGCCGCTGCTGCTGCCCGCCGCGCCCGCCGCCCGCGGCAGCCTGGAGCCGCCGGTGGGCAATGGCAGCCGCCCGCCCGCCGCGCCGGGCCCCGGCAACCACAGCGGGGCCCGGCTCAGCCCCGTGCCCGCCATGCTCCGCGACCTCTCCGCGCTCAAAGCCGCCGTCATCGGGGCCTGTGCGCTCACGGCCGCGCTCATCGCCTGCCTCCTGCTCCGCGTCTTCAGGTGGGGACAGCCCGCGGCACAAGGCGGGGCAGGGGGGACACCCGCCATCGGGGGCACCGGCACAGGGGCCGCAGAGGGGAAGCCTCTCCTGTGTTATTATTATTTATATCTATACTACGTATCTTACATATAACCATATATTGTATAACCCGCTTATGATGTGTTCGAGGCACGGCGTGTGTGGCTGGCCCGGCGGGGAGCCGTGCGGGGCTGCCGGCCTGGCAAGCCGCTCCTCCGCTCCTGCAGGAAATCAGGCCAGGAGCTGGGCTCCAAGGGGGATTTTCCAGCCTGGGTACACCCGCTGCGGTATGGGCACGGAGCGAAAGGCGTGGGACTCCGGTGGAACATCTGGGAGTAGGTGGGGATGGAGGCGGGTCACTGGGATGTATGCCCAAGCAGCCAGGGGGTGCCTGGCCATGGAGACGCACAAAACCCAGCCGGAGATGAGGCCCAGATGGCCAAATGTCACAGCTCGGTGTCCGGCTGCTGGGCAGGGACAGCCGGAAAGAGACGGGAACAGCTGGCGCTGGGCGGCGGGAGGAGGCGAAGCCGTGGCTCAGGTGACGAGGCAGTCGAACAAGTGGAGTTGGCAAATTCTTCCTTCTTCTGGCTTCAGGCAGCTCCTCTGTGCATGGCTGAGTGCTCTGCTTCTCCTACTCTGAACGAATTCAGTGTAGGAAGGGCGGCGTTCATGATGGTAGTATTCCAAAGTGTGGTCTATAAAACCGAAACGACCAGCGTTGATACTTTCTGAAGAAATTGACATTTAACTGTATAGTACTTAAGTGTGTGCAGCAGCTGGCATAGGCAATGCAAATAAATGTGCACATAAAGTAATGTGGTGTGGGAGAGCCCAATAAAATGTTGAAGTATTTTTTTTTTTAATCAATATGTCTGCTTTGCAGCTGTGCGAAGTTGTCATGGACAAACAACAGAATTGGTAGAGGTTATATGAGCTACAATTAAGAAGTGTATGACTAAGGTGTTTTATTCTGCGCTAAGTTTTTACTCCTAGTTCTGTATGATCTTGGAGAGTTTATTTTCTTTGCCACAATTTCTTGAGTATAAAGCAATACCTTGTGTCAAGGAGGCCTGGCTGAATATTGGTAGCCAAAGAAAGCAAACTGATAACCTTTAAAGGCCTCCTCTATACCATTATCAGCTAAAAACAGGTCCAAGTTAAAGTCACCTTGGGAAAGATGGATTTATTCTCCCATGCCGAAGTCATCATTATACAGCTGATCAGAGTTAATGCAGCATTAAAGATATGTTAAAATAAACACCCTCTGAGATGTCTTGTATATCTTTGGTAGAACCTGCTGGGGAAGTGGAAAATGAAGCTGTTGGCTTCTGAGTATGTTACTTTATCTGAGAGAGCACTTGTTTGTAAACATTTATCCCAGTTGCAAACGAGACAAGAATACCAACAGGTATGTTTGTACAGCGTCACACTTGTAGCTGACAACACAGATCAGTGGAGATTCTGTTGCAGAAGAGATAAGGGATTTACCCTCAATAAATGTAAAGCTTTTCTCCATCAGAATAAGAGCTTTGTTCACACTTAGTCAAAAAACATTGTGATTATTTTTCTGGAGAGTCATGGATTCCTATTAAAGAGATTTTGCTGAAATCCAGTCTTTGATTAAACTTTCACTGTGAAATTGTTCTGTGTTGCTGGATGTAAATTATCCTTTTATATGGGTTGTAGAGATGAAATAGACCAATCATTGGCCAGTTATTCGTCACAGGTGTTAGATTAATATTTTATACATTTTAGTTTTCATAAACATCTCATTTTTACATATTTTTCTGTTGATATTATTTTCCTTTTTTGTTTGAGTAGGAATAGATATATTTCTCCAGCTTTCATCTCAGTTCTTAAGACTCTCTTAAGGCAGCTCTCAGAGATTCCTCTTCATTCCTTTTGGAAATTTTATGCTCTGAATTCATCTGATGGTTGTGTGGTTCAGACTGTGGTATCACCCAGAGTGGTCTGAATTTCTTTTCTCTCTGTGGCTGCTGGGGTCTGTGAAGGCTAGCCAAGACTTTGCTATTTGTCTGCATGTGGCAAGGTCTAATTTACTATAGTATTTATTTATTTATTCTTTTTTGCAAGCTCAATCCTGGGTTTGCTTTCTTTCCTACAGCCATGGGCTCTGCATTCTCCCAACCCAGAACCATTTCCACAACAAACCAAATTCCATGTTATTCTCAATCAAATAGTGGGGTAGTTTGCATTACCAAGAAACAGTGTCTTGCAACAGACTCTGTGTGGCTAAACTCACTCTTTGATCTGTGTTTTGGATTTTGTTGTTTTTACCTCCGTGTTGTGCCCTGTTTCTCTCCTGTGGTGCAGCTTGGTTAATTTCATTGCAGTGAAATTCTTGAGATCAGCTCACAGGAAACACATTTTTTCACATGTGGCCAGCTGTGCCGGTAGACCATGTGCCTGCTAGGGGAACCTGATAAGTTACTTTTGCTCCAGTGGGCCAACTGAGAGCAACCCAAAGCTTTACTTGCTGGAAGTATTTGCATCATGTCTTGACCTGCCCTTGAAAAACAGAATCCAGGCTGGAAAGGCTGCTGTATACCCATTTTTTTTGAGAAAAGCTTATTTTGCATATCATCACTTTATTTTTCTTCTTGTTCAATTTTGATTTCTTCCTGAAATACCACTTTAAGCTTAGTTTTCCAGTAGTAGCAAAACTGGTATAAATGAGATAGAGGAGGGAGGTTCAAGCATATGATCATAGGATACAAAGCCCGTTGTTCTGTGAGCTGGACAGTTGCTCCAGGCCATCCAAGGCTTAACCCCAGAGAGTTTTCTGATTTAAAATTAATTGTATTATAACCAGTTACAGTACTCCAGCAAAGACGAGGCTTCTGCCAGCAACAGGAAAGAAAAAAAACTCCGAGAAGAAAATAAAACCCCAAATCAACCCAAGCTCTAACCCCAAAACATATCTGTGACCTCTGTTGAAAGCCATGGGCAGGCAGCAGCATTGATCATGGAATCACAGTTGGGGTTGGAAGGGACCTCAAATATCACCTCATTTCACCCCTGCCATGGGCAGGGACATTTTCCACTAGACCAGGCTGCTCCAAGTGCTGTCCAACCTGGCCTTAAACGCTCCCAGGGATGGGGCAGCCTCAGATTTTCTTGGCAGCCTGTGCCAGGGCCTCACCACCACCCTCACAATGAAGAATTTCTTCCTATTCTCTTACTCAAACCTGCTGTATTTTAGTTGGAAGCCGCTCTTCCTTGTCCTGTCACTATGTCCCCCCCTTCCAGAAAACACAAGGAGTTCACTTAGTGCTTCAACTCTGTTGTATACAGCACCATCCAGAGAGCAGAGATACCCAGAGAGATCAACAGTAATGAAATATTGCTGATCTAATTCATCAGCTGGTAGGAAGCCTGGAGTTTCCTGAGGTTTATAGTTCCATATTTTTTTTTTTTTTTAAACTGCTAAGGGAGTCCATTAACAGGAGATTAACTGGTCCTAATTCTATTCTGTATATAACATTGCTGCAGTTCTAGGAGGGACTGGCTTAATCAGACTTCCAGTAAGCACCCTACTTAGAAGGGATAAGGGGTTTTTTTTGAGTTGTTTCTTTTGGTTTTTTTTTTTTTTTTTTCTTCTTTCCAGGGGATGGTACCCTTTCTCTTCATCTCCTAGCAGGAGGTAAGAAATGCGGAGACCTCTCTCTCTGGGTCAGGAAAAGAATAATCTTTGAATGTCAGGGTTGTGGACTAAAATAGATTAGAGGCGTAAATAATACAATGAACCAGTGAGTTGATTTGAGCACTTACCCCACCACATGATGCCTCAGAAAGGAGGATGAAGTGCTGCATATGACTGGTGCTTGATCAAAATAGCCCCCGGTCAAAGTACAGCCACAAAGTCAGCATTCTGCTCTCTGTGTGTCCTTCCCTGCTCTGGAGAGGGATGTACGTCTGATTTTGGGTGAACCAGGCAGACCCTGGTGTGGTGTGTGGTGCTTCAGCACTGGGTCTGCAGTGAAAGGTTAATGTCCTTACCCCCAGAAACCTGAGTTTTCTTTCCTCCTCATAATTCTGGGCAAAACCTGTAGCATTCCCTCCTCTAATTACAGGGGGTGGCTGAATCAGCAGAAGCAACAGGAGTTTTTTTAAGTGGAGGATGGTTTTCTGTGCTAAAGTACCCAGAACCACTTCAACCCTGGCTAAACCACTTGGGGAGTTCATTGTCATTGTGCAAGGGGCACGCTCTGACCACAGCTTCAGCAGGCTTCTTGTTTGCTTTTAAAAAAAACCCCACAAAATGAATGTGGCTGGAAAGGAGATGCTCTCTTTGCCCGTGAGGTCTAGTGTGTCCTGATCCTGTCCAGGAGGTCTCCAAAGTTCATGAAACATTTGTATTCTGTACTTCCTGCCCTGAACTGCTCTGCTGACTCTGCTGCCTGGTCCCATCTGCAAAATGAAGTGCTGTTCCTTTTTGTGCTGTCATTGTTGATGGTTACAGGGATCCCACTGAGGTTCAGGAGTTTTAATGTGAAACAGTTTCCTGACAGGCAGCCTTATTCAGTGTGCATCTAGGGAAACTCCCGAGGCTTTCCTGCAAAGTTAGCTCAGGTAATTCTTCTGGTATTTATGAAGCCTGGGGGAGTTGTGCAGATGAGCAAATGAGAAAACAGACTGCTGGAAAGCAGATTAATGAAAAATTAGCTAGATAATCTGGAGTGGAATGGATTGGGAAAGGGATGGCAGGGAAAGACCTTTTTGCTTTATCAATGGCAAACAACTGGTTGAAGCAGCTTAGCTGAAAACCAGTAGCAAAATGAGCTTCCTCCCTATCCTAGATGAGCACCATCATTAAGTGATGTTGTGGGTATTAATAGGTCACTGTACATTGAGTTCTGTTCCAAGTCCTCTTGAAAGTGTAGCCAAATAGACTAATTAATGGCTGGAGGCAAAAGGATTCTAGTTTCCCATTTCTAAAAATAGCTGTTCTGCAGTAATTTCTTCAAGCACTCCATTATTAACAGTTTTAAGATGCACTCTGTGGAATAAGGTTTTCTAATGGAGGGAGTGCAGGAGGAGGGGTCTCAGTAAAGTGGGCCTGATACTTGGATAGGATCTTAGATGGAACCCATGGAAACCCCTTGTAGCCTGTATATGAGTACAAAGTGGTAAGGCTGTGCTTGGTTAGTTCTGACAGGTTAGTCTTGGTCTGTGTTTAGGTTTCCCAGCATGAGTAAATATTTCTTGTAAAAAAGTGTTTTGCTTACAAGAGGAGACCTTCCGGCATCACTTTGCTGCTAGATTTTAGCAGGGAAGCAGAGTAACAGAGAAGTGGTTTCAAAAGGATTTTCAAGTGTTTGGGTTAAGAGTCCTACTATACTGGATATAAAATCACTTGTTTCAACAGCAGCAGTAAAGAAAAAACACCCCGTGCTCTGCGACACAGCAGCACAGATAGCTCTGAAGATTAGACCAGGAGGTGACTTTCTTCTCACTCCTGATGCAACCTCAGCCTTCAGAACAGGGAGGAAATGCAAGCTGCTTCATCCCAAGGACTGGGACCTGTTTACTCAGCCTTGGACTGCTGCCCAAAAGGCAGAGGTACTGAGATTTCCCCATCATTGATTTAAATTTCCTTAACTTTAAGCTTGGAAGGGACCACTGTGGTGGAGATGCACACGCAGGGCTGAAGTCCCAGTGTCTCTGCAGTGCTCACACCCTAGTTCCTGTTGCTTTATAACTCTTATAAAGATTTCTTGAGGCAAAAGCTGTGCTTTTGAATCCAGCACACCTTGCACGACGTGCCAGGGCAAGGCTTCTTGATGGTGAAAGGGCACTTGGGACATGCTGACTGCTCAGAGCACTAGCTGTGATTACCAAAAATCTGCTGGGCTGCTTGCTTGTGCCTGCACCAGCTCCCTTGTCATGCTTGGCAGGTAGCAGTTTTGTTTGCTAAAAGGTGTAGGGAAAAGTTCTGCGTTTTGTTAACCAAAACCATCCACTTTTCTCCCCAAAGGCTGGCCGAGTACACATCTTGAGTATACATCTTGAATGTATAATCACAAAAATGCATTCATGCATGAGCGGTGTGACCTTCCTAGTATGCATGAAAACAGTAGGTGAAATAAAAAAAAAAATGGACCCACGCAATTCAAGCTAGAGTCAGAGAGTAAATTGAAAAGCCACACACCAAGTGTTTATTAATTGAAAATAAGTGTTAGAAAATAGGTCTCTCAAAACTGTGGGATGTGCAGGTGTGTGAGCATCTCCATTTCCAAAGGAAGGTAAGGCTGGCATCTGTGGGAGGAGAGGTGGTAGGTACAGTTAGCTTTGAACGATGGTTGATTGTTTTTCATAGCACCTGCACAGATGGGGCCTGAAACTGCTTCAGATGAGACTGAAGGTTATTGCTGTGGGAGTCCTGAGCTTGGCCTGACTGCAAGGAAAGGGATCAGGCAATTTTGTACCCAGACAGCATCACCTCCTTGCTCCTAATCCTGCCTAGAATATTCCCATGGCTCAGCAGGGCTTAACCTGTGCTTTCTCATCTGAACACGTTCACTAAACCAGTGGCTGCTTCACCTGATTAAGCCCATGTCTCATTTATTGAGTGTGGCAGCAGGAACATGCGGTGGCTGCGGCGTTGGTGTGCCTGTCCTGGGTGCCAGAGCACCTCTGGTTTATCAGCAGTGGGAAGATTGACGTTGGTCTGGATTGCAGCTGACGAGAAACTGCTCCACACACAGGAACAGTGGCCTTGGAAAGGCAGCAGGAGGGGATGGAGGCTGGTTGTGCAGCATTCCTCTTAAGGGGGTCTGAATCCAACAGAGTCAGAGCTGGTGGGGACAGCTTCAGCCTCTCCAAGGAATACTCTATAAAGGCATTCTTTCTCACTTCTGTTTCAGGTCTGGCAAGAGGATTAAGAAGACCAGGAAATATGACATAATCACCACCCCGGCCGAGCGGGTAGAAATGGCTCCTCTGAACGAAGAAGATGATGAGGACGAAGACTCAACAGTGTTTGATGTGAAATACAGGTACTGCTGCCATCCATCCAGTTAGACTTGCTCACTGAACTCTTGTTAGTCAAGACAGCTCTTTTATTTCTCTGCTGGGCTAACTTGGCAGGGACGAGGCAGTCATAGTCTCCCTCTTTGCCCAAGCATTATCCCTTTGCTTTACAATCCTCAGCCAGTTCGAAGCACACAGGGCTCTGTCCTCCCCTGCCTCTGCAATAACCCTGTCACTGCCCCAGGCTGTCTGCACTCCTCTTTCCCCTGCAGAGCAGCACAACGGGATACACGTGTCCCAGATAGCTGACAGGGTTTGACAGACTGAACTTCCCCTCTCGGGCAGCTGCTGGCAGTTGTTCCTGTGTGCTCACACTGGATGGAGGGTTGTGGATCAAGGGTCGTGGATCCAGGGCTACTTTCCCAGGCACTGCTGTTGCTGTGAGCCTGGGAGGGAAATCAGAATGAATCTCCACAAGATTTGTACCAGAGTTCTCCTGTAGTGGTCTATGACACAGAGAGGATTGTGGGTCCTCACTGATGCTGTTAGCAGTTACCCCTTAGCAACAAACTTTCCTTAAATATGTCTGTCTGTTTGAGATGGAAGTGGTGTGACAAACCAGAACTTCTGCTGCCTATTCTGGGCCTGAAGATTTATGGCAACAACTCAACACATAAAGATGCTGCTTGTTGATTTATGGCGTCAGGGTATCTGCATCTCTTATTTTTATTTGCATCAAGCCATCCACGCTATTTGAGTTGTGTTCTAATCCAAATAAGGCCTGCTCTAAAATCTATCCTACTTTGGCTGAAATAAGCTCTCCTAATTATAAAAATGCAGAGATAGACAACTTCTAACCAGAGATTTTACAGACTTTACTCACATTGCCCCTCTCCTAACTTTGGAAAAGGGGGAACACCACATCTGCTCTGAGCAGATGTGTGCCAACATCTGAACCACACATCATCGTATGCTCCACTGGTTGTTTCCTAAACCACTGCATTAGTTCTCTATAAGAATCAGGAAATAGTTGGGAGCCACGAAACAATGAAGGGTGTGAGTTAAGCCTTTATGTGTAAACAATTGATTCTTGGTTTAGAAGACTCCTATCAGTCCTTACCTGACTTTTGCTGTTCCCTGTAGCTGCCCTGTGTTTGCTCTAGCAATTTCAGCTTGTGCAGTTTGTACTTTGGGATCGAGCTGTGTTAAACCCGGAGAGCAGAGATCTGAGTCACCATGGCCTGTTCAAACAGCCACCATGTCCCACCCTTTTCCTTTTAACTCCGTGCTTTCTCTGTGAACTTTTGGAAATGGGATCTGAGGAGTTTTTCCCCAAAGAGTGAGAACAGAAGAATCTCATCATGGCAGTGCTTCAGGACAAGATGTCTAATAGTGAAATAGTGGATGAACACAGAGAGCTTGCTGGAGACCATTTGTGTCTTGAGAGCTGTGTTCGTGTTATCTGATGTTGCTTCCCTGGAGCAGGATCTCTGCTGCTATCACTGAAGGTATCAGCTCAACCAGTCCTCTTTTCAGCTGTGGGAATTCCTCCTTTCTGCCACAGTGCAACAGCTATTAACTTGCACATTTTCTGCAGTCCTTGCTGTTTCAGGCATACTTTTGTTTAGCTCCAACAGAGCTACTCAAGTTTGGAGGGGAAGGTCATCTTACAGACAGCCCCTTTGCTGTGCTGATTTTGGGAAAGCTTCTTTGAGGATGCATTTGCTGTAGAAGGTGTCAAGCTCTCTGGTTCCTTTGTGCAGGAGAGTATATCCCAGACAGTTCACAAATCCTGTCACCAGTAAAGAGACTCCTTTGCAAATTGGAGTTGCTGTGTTTGACCATTGACAAGCCCATTAAACTCGTTGGGACTTTTTTCCTAAATGCTTGTGTTCAGATGGGAAGAGAGGGATAGAACTGCAGAAAGGGCAGCTCAGACTTGCTCATGGGGAGTCAGGGAACAAACTTCTAACAGGTCTTCTCTTGGGTTATCTGTCCCAGTCCTCCCCTACCCACCAAACTGGTATTCATAGTGTGGGAGGCCCTGAGCTGGTTTATTTGAGATCCCCTCCCATTGCTGAAAGATCTGTGCTGGTACTTGCATCTGTATTTGGGGGAGTAATTGAGATTCTGTGCTGTCTCCCCGTGTAATGCAAACAGCTCTCTAATTAAAAGGCAGTTGGTGTGGAGCAGCAACAGGGGAGAAGCGACATTTACCTCTCCAATTGGTTCTTGTGCAGTTAATTTTCTTTCCTTTAATGCTTTGTCCTTGTGCGGATTTGTTTCCAGTCTTACATGAGGCATCAAAGAACAGCAGACAGTGTAAATTGGGCTGTTGGATGAAGGTCGTTGCTATTTTTTTCCATTTTTTTTTTTTTTCAGGAGGCTTTAAGGTTTTAGGCTCCCATTAGATCCCCCCCTGGCTTCCCCTGGGCAGTGGAGCAACAAGAAATAACCACCTTCTTCCAGTAAGGCAGACTAATGAGGCAGGCTTCAAAAATCTTACCCAAACACACTCCTTTCTGTGGATGCAAAAGCCACCCACTGCTGCCTCTGTCAGATGTGTGCTGGATCAGATCCCCTCTTTGCAACCTCATTCCAGTAGCAGGGAAGCAGCTCTGTGAATGGCCTCTAATCCTGCAGGCACAAATTCTGTGTGAAAAGAGGTGGAAAGTATAAAACAAAGATTGTCACAGAATAAAAGTGCCAAACCACTTGGACAGTGACACCTCCTTTAAAAGCTTATTGGAATCCACTGTTTTAATATGTGTGTTTCTCTGTGTGTTTATATGTGTATTTGCTCTGGCATTGAGAGAGGCATTTGGATAAAAAGTTCAGGAATTCTCCTGAAATTACTACAGAGCTACACAAAGAAAGCAAATGGAGCAATGGAAGGAGTGTTTGTTTCTTGATCACCAATTCAATCTGTAATGAAGGCCAAAAAGCATTCTTGTCCAGTTGATACCTGGACCATATGAGCTATATTGGTCATCATTTCCCAGATGTCAGATGCTTTTTCAAGTTTTATGATGGGATTTGCTGCACATCTTCAAAAATGAGTTAGTGGAAAGCTAAATCCCATCCTCCATACATGCTTTTTCTCATCCCACAAATAGATTTTGATGTGAAGATTTCCCTCTCCTCTTTGCTCCTTTAGTGCTTTCTTTCAGGAAGGCAAGGGGAATTTTCACGGGTTCTGTGATCTCTGTGATGGAGCTAAGCCATTGATTCATCAGGCATTTGGCACTCAGGGATACTTGAGCAGGGAGCAGTGAAGTAAAGTAGGTTACAGCCAAGCCTCCCCAACAAACTGGTGTCCATCCCCCACCACAGAGCACTCTGCTTGTTTTGAGAAAAGACATTAAAACAGCTGCAAAAAGAACTAGTTTCTGAAAAGGTAAATAAAATTGTTAGCTCGTTAAGCTTATTAACTCTAGCGATGCTCATTGGGGGATTTCTTGTCAGCTTCAATAGGAAACTGAAAACAAGTTCTGAATAAATTCTGTGGCGCCTTGCACATGAAAGGCTTTGAAAGCACTTCTGTAATCTGGGATATCAGCAGTGACTCCTCTCCCTGCTGACTTGCAGCTGTTGGAGGCAGTGAGTTCTGCTCTTGCTTGGCTTGCTGAGCCCAGCTGGGGGAATTTCACAACTGTCCATGGCGATATGTGCCATGTGACAGCCCAGAGCCGGGGAAAGAACTTGGAATTTAAATGCTAGTCCTGTTGTCAGGCTCCTAAATAAATACTGCTAGAAAGTTTTTCTTGGGGCAGATTGAAGCCTCTGTCCTTCCTGTCGGCTGAGTAAAATTTCTCAGTTTGTTTTCCCTGTGGATTGTCATTTTTCCCTCTAACAGCTGCAGCACCAGCAGAACGCAGAAACGGTTTGGGAATGCATCTTCCAAAGTGCTCTTGAAAGGAGAAAGATTTATGTGTAAGGAGCAATGGCAGGCTGAGGGAAGAGGACAGGAATATTTATTCAACTGTTGTGGATCTAAAGGGCCTTTGAGAGCTTGCAGGATGTTTTAGAGGAAAGATGCAGCAGATGTAAGGGCTGAATTCTGGATTCATCCCTTTTTCACTGATGGTATTGAACTGTAGAGAAACATCTTCAGCACAGTTGCAGGGCTCAGCCTTTGATGTACTTGAGTCTTGGGAGTCCCTGTAAAATATGGGTTCCACTACTGGTACCTTCTCTAGGACTACATCTTTCCAGATCCTGGCTGCATGTGCAGCTCTGAATGGAGCATGGAATTGTTCTGTTTGTTACTGCGAGGTGTTCACTCTCAAGGGACCAGCTCTAATGGATTTTTTTTTTCCAGTGAAAGTTGCAGGCAATTCTGGATGATGCCAGGTGAATTGTACTGGGGTTTATAGCAGCTTATTTTTTTCCCCAGCAGGCAGCAGTGACAAGTTGTGTGTAAATGGAGGGGTATCATTTATCCTCATCTGAAGGGGGTGCAAATCACCAACACAGGCAGCAGCTCACTATAAATACAACAAATTGCCAAAGCTTTGGTGCTGCTGTTAAGGATTTCCCATAGGCCCTCAGCAGGGGAGAAAAAGAGATAGTCAAAAAGCAATTTTTGCTGGGTTTTGAAGGCCAGTTCTTTCCTGATGCTATTCTGACAGTTGTTGCAGAGCACACCGTGTTGTTCTGCTGTTCTTGCAGTCCTATGGGAGGGCTCTTACCTCCTGCTTGAAGTGTAACAAGTTCCTATTAAGATTTTTTTTGAACCCTGAAGCAGTTAAGGCAGTAGGCCATCAGGAGGAGCATCCATAGCAAGGAGGATGGTCCATGTGTGTTGATGGATAAGGGTGTGCACAGTAAAACTGGGTTTACTGGTGTGCACAGTAAAAGCTGTGAGTGTGAGCTGCAGAGTGTGGTTTCATGTGCCCCCCTGTGTACATTCCCTTCTCAGGATCTTCCAGCACCTGACCTTTGTCTCATCTAATTCTGCTTTTTTGTCTTCCTTGGTATCTCTTCCCCTGGCATGGCACTACCATCCCATCACTGCCCCCAGACACAGGAACTGCTGGAGGGGACTAGTGGCAATCCCAGTGAATGATGCTGCCTTTTCCTTTGTGGCCACTGGGATTTCTTTTTTCCGCTTCGTATGTGAGCTCTCATCTCTGCCTGTTAGTAATTTTAATTGCAAATCTCCAGCTGTATTAATTCTTCTGCTTTCCAGGTAAAGCAGCTCCGTGGAGTGTCGGTGCCCTGCAAGACATCATTCTGCTGTCGAGGGACCTGCTGAACCCATAACTGTGAAAGGGGAGGCTTTCATCTCTGCAGCGTTACAACCAAACCAAGCCTCACCTCCTCAAGGTGCTGTTTGTACAGCAGGCTGTGGATCTCCTGACTAAAACAGCACCGTTTGGTTCCCTGGTGTCCGACTCCTGCATTGGAATGACCAGAGTTCCTCCTTGCAAACTGGGCTCTCCTGCTTTAGGAGGGCTGCAGTGTCACCAAAGCATGACAAGGTGCAGCTCCTTACGGTCTAAATAAGTTTTGCAGAAGGAGGAAGACAAGGAAGATTAAACCAAGCTGCCCCAAGGACTTTCTAAAATCCTAATTCAACACTTCAGTCACTGTTAAACTTTGGTCATTGTTAAACAGATCATGTGTTTAAAAAAAAAAAATCAAGAAATAATTTTGGGCCTTACAGAGGTGACTTAGGACTTAAGATGGTAAAAATGTAAGCCATGCTGAAATGCCACACTATGTTTGGTGTAGGGTTTTGGGAGGGAAGGGTTTGGGAGGTTGACTCATGCAGGAAATTTTTTTGACTTGCTACTGATTTTTTTTTTTTTTTAACAACAATTGCACTAAGTTTTCATGATGACACTCTCATTGTCCCAAGGAACTCTGATCAGATCAACTTCAGTAAGTGAAGACCACAGGGAAATAGGAAGAATCAGGCATGCTCTAAACTACAGCAATCTTGGATTAAAGAAGATATATTTTTGTAATTTTCTGCCCTTCCACTGGGAGTAAAACCAGTGTTTTGTACTGTCCTGTGCTGACTGTAACTTGTCTACAATTCATGACCTTTTTCTAAGCAAAATAAGTCCTCATGTGGAATGATTGGATTGCAGAGAGAACATGTCTTATTTTTCATGGAAGCTTCATGTAAATGATCTTATTCTCCGTCAAACTGGAAGTTGTCCTTCACTATCTGCTTGACAAAGCTCATTTAACTCAAGGACACATTTTTAGCTGTGGCTCCCTGCTGTGCTTTGTGCTGCAGAGGTCAGAGCTGTGGGATGACACTGTGGGAATCAGATTGCTGCATCTGGAAAGGTCGGGTTTGGGAGACCACAGGCATCCAGGCATTCCAGGCCAGCGGTGGAAAGGGCAAACCTAACTGGGTTAATTTCTTTATTTTGTGGTTTTCCTTTAGAGTAACCACAGATGAAATTCAGACTTTACTGTTTACTGCACTCCTTAACACCTTCTATTTTGGGTTTTTAAGCTGGCTGGAACCTTGCTTTTCTTGGGGAACGCATCTTTTCCAATTGTTTTAGGATTGTCCCACTGTTTGCTTTGACCCTCTCCCAGCCTTGCAGTGGCAATCCCTCAAGGAGACTGCAGTTTCTGGCAAAGCACCAGCCTTGCAGCAGGCTGCCACTTTTGGGATTTTTGTCTTCTTTTTTTAAAGCCCTATTGAGATTTGAGGCTTGTTGAGAAACCAAACTGCTTTGTTATGATGCCATGACCTGCGCCAGTTCTTTGTGGTTCCCCTTGGCCCTCAGTCAGTAAAAGGAGGTGAGGGGAATTTTTTTTTCCTTTCCAGCAGCCTTGTGCATTCATCTAAGCAGCTGCCATACCACAGCTTGCTTTCTCTTGTCGTGACTCAGCAAAGGCTTTGCAGACAGCCAATTCAGCCTGGATGGAAAGATCCCAAAGCAGACTGTTGTGTTAGTATTAGTCATCAAGGCAGTATAAAATGCTCTGTTATTTTCATTCATGGAATAGTTGGAGTCATTCTGTGCCACTCTTACCAAGCAATATTTGACATGTCAGCTGCAAGGTGAGGATGGGCTGGGCAGGTTTTTCTAGCTGGTAGGAATCACAGGGAGCAGAGAGGGGAACGGTGCTGCAGGTTGAGGTGAGGTCTGGAGCTCTTTCCTCACCTCATTAAAACAGGGTTCAGGCTCTAGGCTGGATGCCCCAGATGGAAATACTGAGTTCCTTCAGGGCTGCAAGACTTTGAAAGTTGGGAATTGAACTTCTTGGGCAAACCAGGCCGTTTTGATGTCAGAGAAGTGGCAATGCTGAGGGGAGAGAGGGAGATTAAAAGCTTCTATTGGTATTTGTAGAACGAGGGGATGGGATGAGGTGGCTGCCCTGTCTGTGCAGGCACCATGGCAGTGTGTTCATACACGCTCTCCTGCCATGCTCATTAAGCTGAGCATCAGGCACTCAGAGTGGGGGACAGGGAATGAAACCATCTCTTTGCACAAAGATAGGCAAGACCAAGTTATGTAGGAGAGAGATGAGAAGAAAATATGCATGAAGGCAATTCTCCATTCTGAGTGCAAGTCGGTTCTTGAAATCAGTTTTTCCGGCAGCTTCAGGTCACTTGCTGAGTTGGGCTGGCAAAGGCCTTCTGCTCCCCTTGCTTGTAGCTTAAAAAACCAAAAAAAAAAAAAAATCCCACTATTTTCACAACATGGCCAAATCTCAGTGGTGGACAGGGACCAGGTATTTAAAGATGTTGAAGATGGAGGTGCTCAACAGCAGCTGGGGTTTCCTGACTCCTCGGGGAAGTCCCAAACTGTGTGCCATAAGCTAAAAAGTGCTTATAGGGCAGCAGCAGCTGCTTGGTGGAAGTAATAGGTCAACCTGACCAGTTGCTCACAGTCATGAAAATAATCCAAATGCTCTGTCTGATGCTCAGTTGCTGATGCAAATGTGAGGCAATGTTTACCTCTACAAAACTTGCTGTATATGATTTAAAATGTCTAGTTAAATATTCTATAGCTATATTTAGTTAAGATTTTAAGAGCACTTGATGTGACTCATCTAATAGTATATATATATGAATATTTTTTTAATTGTAGAAATCAGTTTAAAACATAGTTTTAATAATTTGAACTGTTTGGTTCAGGTAGTTCTAGGAGTTCATCAAAGAAGAAATAGCCATTAACCACTACATGAGTTTTTTACCTTAGTGTTCTGTGTATCTTACACTGCAGATTTAATCTGATTGTGACTGTAATGTGTCTTAGTATCTGCTGCTATTTTGTGTTGCGTAGTCAAACTTGCTTTGTTCAAGAGCATTTTAAAAGACATATTTTTTTGTTACAGAAAATGAAAACAGAAATGTTATTACAGCTGTCTGCCTGTAGCTCACTTACTGCTTACAGAATCCACCATGAGGCAGAGTGTGTGAGTCAGAGGCTTTTCCCTTTGTGCATGTGGAGGGGAAACCCTGCACAGAATTGCAGCTGCTTTACTCCAGCCACAGCCCTGTCACCAGAGATTACACTTGAGAAACCAGACATCAGTGTGCCATGCTTACCTGCAGAACTAAGTACACAGATAGCTTTGTATTTGCATTTTCTCCCCTTTTGTTCCTGGAAGCTGCAGAGATAACTACAGACCCTCGTTTAGCACACTGACTTTGTGATCCCCTAGTGTTTATCTTAAGACCAAACTTACTTGTAAGAGTACAGGCACTAATGAAGCTTGAACACACAGACACTAATTAACTCACACACTTTGTTTATAACTGTTCCCTCTAATTCCATGTACATGGTATAATCTCTGCAGGGTGGTGGTCTGTGGTTTTTGTTAAAGATTTTTTCCTTGTTAGATGAGTTTCTGCTGCTGCAGTTTGTGTGTGAGGAGGTGTCAGGACCATGTGTTCAGTTTTGTGCAATTGCTTTGAAGTTTTCTTAAAAAGAATTTGTCATTGTGACCAAAGCTTCTTTTTAAGGAAAAATTGATTGCGTTTGAATGGACGTCATGTGTTTCAGTAGAAACTGCCATCATTAAAATTGTTCTTGAAATCCCTGTGCTGTGTGTTATGTTTAAGGCAGGAATGGGAAAGGGGTCTTGCTTTTTTGGAGTGGGGTGGGTGTCAGAGCACCCTGTGTGCTCCATTATTAGAGGGGTGCAAGTCCCTTTGTTCTGTGACTGAATCAGAACCTGACAAGGGGGGAAAACTGGTTTTAGCAGCATGGTAGAGGAATAGGTTTAATCACACAAGGTCCCTGTCAACCATCAGGAAAATGGGCTTACTTCTGGGACCAGAAGGCAAAATCCTCTGCAATAAGGAAGGGATCTCAGTGCCTTTGACTTCACAACCATGTTTGGTACCTCAGATCCCACAAACTGTAGCCCCATTGTCCCAGACTCTGAGCACCACAGGGCCAAGCCCTGTTCCCTCCCTGGGGTGGCCAGGTCACACCACAGCTGTTCAGCAGATCTTCCCCTCCAGACTTGCTTGATGGAGTTGCCCATCTCTCAAGCAATTTGCCTTGTGGCTTTCAGGGCATGGCAAGTTGCTGAAGTGCTGAAGATAAGGATCAGGGCAGTCTGAGGCTGCTTCCACTCTTGGGGCAGTTCTCAGAGGACTGTTTTCCTCCTGGATACAGAGAGCAGACACTCCTGGGCTCTGGAGCAGCTACAGGACAGACTGGCCCAGCACCCTGGGCATAGATTAGCTCTCTCCTCTGCCGTGTACCACATGATCTCTCTGCCTTGATGTCTTCATCTCTTCAGGAGCAGTCTAAGAGTAATTCAGTGCTGCACACAAGAGGCAGCTGCTGTCCCACCTCTGCCTTTTGAATTATGTCCTGCCAGCAAAATGAAGCTCAGTCTAATTCAAAATACCCAAAACAATGCTGTCAGCCTTGAGCCAGCTGTTGAGCAGCTAAGCTGGTTTGTGTAGGAAGCTGTAAGACCCCTCAAGCTAAGCCCTAGCCTAGTGCTGGCTAAGCAGGACAGGCTGCTCTCAGCACAGGCTGCAGGAGTGAGGATGTGACAGAACAAAAGGCAGAGGCTGCTATCACTGGTGTACTTTCCTTTCTGATGGGGTCTCAAGTGGAAGATGAGCAAATAACCTGTGGAAATTATTACCTAAGTAAGAGCTGTAGAGCTGGGTTTGATGAAGGTGATTGCAGCCGAGGCTGTGTGAGGAAAGAGCACGATTCAGCTTAGCCCTGTCTGAATTTTAACATGAGGAAGCCCAAAGCTGCAACAATGATTTTCTCAGGCAAGTCTTAATATTTTTTTTTCCTAAATGGATCACATTAAGGGGATGTTTCTGCAGTATCTAGATGAGTTCTGCATGGGCCAGAGTACAGCACAGCTTCCCCTCTCCCGTGGGTGGCTGTTACCACCCTCGTACAAGCTGCTGCTCTTATTAGCTAGTCTGTCTGCAGGAGTGAGGTTAAGTGAATAGAGCTAATTCACATTTATAACCCTGGCAAAGGCAGGGGGGTGTCTTCCTTGTGTCTCAGTGTCAATGATCTTTGGATGCCTTGGTACTGATAACTGCAAAATTGTCAGTGATGTGTGGCAAATGCTATCAGAGACGGGAGCTGAACACAGATGATTGGAATCATGCCTGACAACAAGCTCTATTAAGAGTATGAAACAGGAACAACTCTAATTGCTTAAGACCGAGTAGTCTGTAACTAGGAGGCACAGAAACATTGAGGATAGTTAATCTCCCTATCAGCTGGCAATTACCAATTTTGAAGAGGCCAGAAACTCTTCTAGCTCTGGTTTCAAGCAGACACCCACTCCAGGCTGGCTCGCTTCTCCCGTGGCCGTTTGCTCACAGCGTGTTAGATGAGCCAAATATACTTCAAAACAGTACTTGTAATTCATGGAAAACAACTCTTCAGCTCAAGAAAGCAGCATGGAAGGCGTGGCCATTGCTTTTAAAGCTAAGAAGCAAAGGGTGTTAAAAATCCAGATGCAGTTTTTGATGGCTCAGGAGGCATAAAGCTGGTTTCTGGGCTTCTCTCTCCCCTCATGCTGGTGTCTCCAGCCACCTTGCTCCCTCACTTGCCACCACACTGGGGGACCAGGAGCACAGGGGAGACCCCAGCTCCCTCCAGCTCCATGGGGAGAGCCCACTTAGGCTGCATATGGAGAAGGAAGGAAAAGGCAGGTCCTGAGGAGCTTGAGCAGCTGCTTCAAAGCTTCAGTCAGCATGTTTAATCTCTGTCTTGGAAGATTCTACAATCCTAATTGCCTTCCTTCAAAGGCTGCCAGCCCTGGCTTGAGAACACACTCCTGGTTTTTGCCTGTCTCTGCCCAATCCATCCTGCCCAGTGATGGAGGGAACCCACTGATCTGAGCGTGAAACAAGGACAAGGACTCAATTCTCTTGCCAGGGTTTCAGCTCTGTTGCGTGCAGATGGGGGACTGTTGGTTTGAAGGATGAGGAGGGATAAGAATTAGATGACCTACTACACCACCTCAGCCAGGGCAATTTATTTTCAGGATTTTCTGTGGAGGGTAACAGATTATGTGCTTAAAGCTCATCCTGACTCCTCTGAGCTTCTTGCAGTGTCTCTTTCTAGATAATTTAATTCAATGTACATATTGTTATTCTGTCCTATCAGTACCAGATACCTGCCCAGGACCTTTACCAATTCTAAAAGCCAGATGAGCCAGTTAAAACATCTTCTCTGACCTGAGCTGAGCAGCACAGAACATCCTTGGGGACTCCTCTGCAAAGTCTAAATGCCAGTGAAGTCACTGTGGCACAATTCCCTCTTACACCCGATTGGAAAGCGACTCTCCTGGGCTATAGGATCACAGAAGCCAACCTCCCCTCCAGACTCACTGGCCCTGCTCACAGTGAACCCTCAGCTGTGAGTTTCAGACGTGCATTTCTTGCCAGGGAATAAATCTGTTAAAGGGGCCTGTTGTTGTGGCTGGTCTTCATCAGCTCTGATGCCAGCCCAGAATAACCACTGCACTGCTGCTGAGCAAAAATAAACTCTTTGTCATCAATTCCTTGAAGCATCACTTCCAAATCCTTTGCCTCCCCCAGCTGTTTCCTCTCCACAGATTTCCAAACTGTCTGTGCCTTGATACAAACATATTTATCTGAAGAGAAGCTCTTCTTTACAGACACATTTCTCTCCCTCTGCCCTCAATTCATAAAGGTTTAAGCTCAGGTCAAGAACATTTGACATTTCCCTACTTCATTTTTGCCTGGCTGTCAGCAGAGTTGTCTCAGTAGTGCCTTTTGGATGGTGTCTGAAATTACCTGGTTCTCTCCATCTCCTTGCAAAAGGACTCAGACAGCACAGATCCCAGTGGCACTGAGATGATTCTCAGGTAAACAGAAAAAAAACACCCCAGTCTGTTTAGGCAATGTCTCCTGTATCTTTTACTGTGTATAATGTTTTTTGGGTCAGACCAGTTCCTCTTGCTGATGGTGTAGCAATGCTTTCAGAGCTCAGCAGTGCATGCAGTGGTCCCTGCCCTTCTTCCCCTCCTGCCTGCCCCTTTTTCCATCCAGCTTCCCGTGGTATTTCTATCACCAAATTCCCAATTTTCTGACTCCCACCCCCAACCACTCTGCATTACCTCTGGTACAGACTAACACCCTTGTGGATAAAGCTGTGGCAAAGGAGAAATAAATCCATTTATTTTGGACTAACAAGGCAAAACATTGCTGCAACAACCTACTGATGAGGATGGGTCTTGCTAGAAAGGCAGGGGTTATCCAGAGCAATGCCAAGATCCTCAGGAACTGCCATTTCCCACGTCTGACTGAATGGGCAAACACACTGAATTGGATGATCTTTAAGGTCCCTTTCAATCTAAACCACTCTGTGATTCTGTGAGTCAAGGTTCCAATCTCAGCTGCTGTAGTTAAGAGGCAGGAATGTTTAGGTGCTGTTAGCACTCCTGAAGCTTGCTAAGCTTAAATAAAAGAATGGTCCTGCTCAGGGTGCTCACAGACAGGGCAAGGCTCTTGCTGACGAGCTTCTATTTAATGAGTTATTCAAATGAAGGACACACTCTGTCCCTCTGCTCATACATTGTATTTTTAAAATCACATATTTGCAGTGCATTGTTCATTGCTGTTCAAGGAAACAAATGATTTGCTTTTAACATAATCGCTATCAGAAATAAGTTATTCAGCTTTTACTGCTTGGAATTTAAAAAGAGAATCTGAATTTCTTTTTAGTTCCTTCCTCTTTTTTTATAATATATATACAAGCTGCAGGGCACACTTTTATGCTCCTGTAGCCAAGATTTTATAGAATTGACTAATAATCTATTTTGCATATTTATAAACACTTTATTATTTATTAATGGTGCATTTCAGGAGTAAATTTATAATCCTGCCATGTGATCTCAGCTGTTTAGAGAAAAATGGTTGCTCGTGTCAAAGAGCTGAAAATTAGAGCTGGCATAACAAAGAAATGAGTGAGAATATTTCATTAGTGTGAGAGCAAACAGGCAGGAGCCTCTGTGAGGATGAATATACTCACACGAGGTGCACGCACAGAGATGTCAAATGCAGAACACAGTGCTCAAGATGTATCAATTCCTGCTCTGTTTGCTCTAAGCGCACAAGAGCACACGTAAAACCACAGGCTCAATACACCCAGTGCTCACTCCCCCAGCTGACATTACTGCCCTTGGCCACACCACCCCCAGGCATTTTGACCTTCAGGATTTTGAGGAGTCCTGATGTCCACCTCAGTGGGTTCAAGCCTGAAGATCAGACACAGGTGGCCAATCACCTCCCTACTGCTGGAAGTCACAGATCCCTCACCGATTTTCAGTCTCAAATCTTGATGTCTCAGGCATCCCCTCTTCACCCTGAGCATTATCAAAGCACTCAGAGAGGGGTGCCAGGAGCATACATGCACATGTACAAATGCAGTTTCTGGTACCAGCATTATTTCACTTAAAACCAAAACACCTTCTGTGTGCTCAGAAGAAATCCTCTGAGCTACTTTTTCTACCTTACCTGTCTCTAGGAAGCCCCTGGAGATCTCTCTGGTCAGGTGTGGAGCACTGCTGGTCTCCATGAGCTTGTAGCTAACAAAACACTTCCCAACCACCTTGTACCACTTGCAGTGATTGCTCCACTTGTGCCCTTTATCATTTTCTGGTCCTGACCTTTCCTCCCTCCAGTCTCATCAGGTGACCAAACATGTGCCAAGTGCTGTCCTTTCTAAAGCTGCTCTTCACACCCCAGTCAGTATCCATGAGGCCTGGGTGGAGGAGGAGGCTTGGTGAAGAAGGCAGAAAGGCTGCAGATCTGCAGATCCAAACAGAGCTGGCAGCTTGTGTAAAGACATAGCATTGGGCTGAAAGTTTCTTGGTTATTCAGATTCACCAAATCACATCCCTTTAAGTGCAAGGATGCTGCCCCAGTGCTTGGCCCATGCCACCATGGCTGTGCTTCTGAGGAAACATGTCATTTTTGGAACCCTTGTGTCCAGAATGTCACAGTACAAAATCCTCCAACAGCTTCAGTGGTGCTGTGTGCTTTTCTTACCCTTAGAAGATGCTTTCTCCTGGCTCATTTCAGCTATAAAATGAATGACACTTCCTTCCCCAGTGCCAGGGCAGGGTTATTCAGCTGTCTAACTGTGTGGCTGGCCTTGGAATCGCTGCACGGCTGGCTGGCTTTGCATCAGGCTGAGCTTGCAGCTTGTGCCAACCTGGGCAGCCTGAGCCACAGGAAAAACCTCTCAGAGCTCCATCCCTTAACCAGGGCTTCCCAAGTCAGCTGGGGCATCACCACCCTGCACAGAGGGCTGCAGAGCCTAAAGCTCCCACAACCTCAGGTCAAAAGCCTGGGAACCTCATCTGGCTCTTTTCACTCCAAAGCTGGCAAGCAGGGAGTGTGTAGTGAGGTCTCTCTAGGTAAGGGAAAGGTGATTAATGAGTCTGGCTCATAAAATCTGGGAAGGAGAACTGAGGAGACCTGCCAGGCTCTTCATCAGCAGAACAGGCAGCCGGGCACAAGGTGAGTCTGCTCCTGTCATGGGGAGCTGCTGTGCAATTTGCCCTATGTCAGAGGCATCGAGGTGCTGCTGCTGCTCTGGGGCAAAAGCCTCTGAAAGGCAGTGTTTCCTCTGCTCATTTTATTTTATTTTTCTGAAAGCAACTTGGAGCATTTGGAGTTTTCTTTGATAGGATTTTCAGAGGAAGCAAAGCAAACTGGCTGTGCCTCGCCTTCTGATGGGGAGCAGGTGGGGGAGAACAGAAGTGAGGTGAGAAGGTGAATGGAACCACAGTTTGGCAGATTTGAGTGCAGCAACATCATTAATGTTACATAATTTTTCCCTGCACCTCGAATAATGTGAAAAGCATTAGCAGTAATAGCAGCTCTGTTATCTTCCTGTTTTGATGTGCTGTGTGAAAAGGTGAAATCTGAGGAAAGACACTAGCAATGTGGAATTTTAGGCTTCCTTTGGCATTTTGTTTTTGTGCAGGACCTGGAAATACTTCATTTCAGTCTATTAAGGGCTAATAAAAATGTGTACAAACAGAGGAAACATCTGTGGAGCTCACAAATATGGAGTGTTCAGCAGGTGTGGGTTAGTCAGTGGTTTAGGTGCTGCACTGAGCTTTTGTACACCGGGCCTGTGACCCTTCCAAAAAAACATGAACTGCTAGGTCAGAGACCAAGAGCCCTTGTTTGGAGTTACCTTTATTTAGCATAACTAGTTCTGCTGGCTTAAAAGCTTTGTTGGGATGGAGGTGGAAGGTGCAGCGTAAACAGCCTGGCTAGAAGTACTGGGGGAAGAATCTGTTCCTGCTGTTGCAGAGGTCAGCTCAGCCCCTTGTGATGCGTGTGTAACACAGACAATACATTAAATCATCTGGCTCGATGGCTCCAGCTCCCTCCCCATCACACTCCACTGGCTGTCTCTCGTCACTGGGGTGTTTGGAAATGTGGTGTGGCACCTCCAAGCACCCAGAGGATGTCACAGCTTGGTGTCATTCAGCCTGCATTAGGCTTTGGTGCAGCACATACTGACCACGAGTGAGGGAAGGAGGAAGGGTTCCTGCCAAAAATGCAGCTGGTTCAGCTGTGGCTCTGCTGAGACAACACAAAGGTGGATTTCCTGTGCTGCCAGCTCCCAGCCAACAAGTCCTTACTTTGTTGTCAATACATGGACTGGTTGTTTTGGCTTTTTGACTTTGCCCACTGAGCAGTAAAAAGCCAGAAGCATGGACCTTGCTCCTGCTGCCACCAACATGAATGTGGAGATTCTCCCACTGCTTGCAAGAATTCAGTGCCTTGTGTGTACAAAACAAACTGATTTTCCCTTCACTCGTGTGCACAGAGGGGAGACAGGCCTAGGAGAGGTCTGGGTGGCAGTGGGGATGGTGGATGGATGGTGACACTGAAGATATTCAGGTGAGATGCTGGAGTTCATCACACCTCACCCTCTTTTCCTGCCCTAGGCAGCCTGCAGCCTGCAGTGGTCACCCTGTCACAGGGCATTTGCCATTGCTGCTGCCAGGAGATTTCCTGGCACTTGCTGGAGAGCAGGGACTCGCTGAGAAGGAAGAACTCAGTGTGGCAGCAGCCCGGAGCCATGGGAGGTGAGAAAATCCTCTTGTGCATAAGGCAAGAGGCCAAGCTGAGATTTCACAGTTTGCTGAGACATGTCCTAGCAGTGACCTACATTTGTGCATGATGTATGGGATGCAAACATACGCAGGACATGATGGAAGAGCTGGGGAGGGCAGGAGTGGTGTGTGGTTCTGGGAAGGCTCTGGGAGGCTGCGCTGGTCAGAGCCAGACCCTGAGGTTTGGGATCAGTGCTGCACCAAGTGTGCTGGTCTTGAACCAAGCTGGGGTGCCTGACCTGTTTTCCATCAGCCAACAACGCCATGAAACCATCTGAGAGCCAGATCTGGCTCTCCCTGGGCAGCCTCAGAAAGCTGTGGGAGGCAGAAAGAGAAGAGGAGCATCGATAGTGATTTGTCCAAAGCACCTCAGTCTTGAAATAAACAGTTCAGGAGAGAATTTGGGCCATTTCTGTTCCCCCAGCTGTTCAAGCTGTGCTGTGTCCTTGATGCCAGGCTATCCAGGACTTGGAGACATTCCCAGGGTGAACATCATTGCCCTTTCAGATGTTTTTGTGTCACTGAAAGGCCACCAAGCACAGCTAGGTGACCTGGGTGGTTGCTGTGAGCTATCACTAGCCTTCCCCAGGGCATGTAGGTACCAGGAATGATAGTTTTTTTTCCATGCCTTGTCTCCAGAGCTTACAAGGATGATGCTGCTTATTCTTTCCCTCTTTTCTCATGCCACTCCTCCTCCTTCAGATTTTTTTGTCTTTTAATCTTTAGCTTGTGAAAGAAATTGATAATAATAATAATAATAATAATAATAATAATAATAATAATCTAGGACCATTGAAATATCCTCCCAAACTTAGAGTAAGTAACAGGCATGTGAGAGCTTTTGCTTTCTCCCTGTGCACAAAATCCAGTCAGTATGACTCATATTTTCTGGGTATCCTAGGTGTGGAGGTGATGTGATGGATGGTGACAAGGTCTGAGAGGATCAGTGAAAGTGGCACTTTTGTAAAAGACAGATGAAGCATACAAAGAATTCCCTTATGCACAAAAAGCACCTGACAGGTTTTTTTTTTTTCCTCACCTATGTGAAGAAAGAAGAAAGCTGGAGTGAGAAACTTGCCTCCAGTGAAGACAACAGCAGGAGTGCTGCCAGTGGCAACCAAGCCAAGACATTTTTTTGGTGCACAAAGATGATCTGAGGGTTGGAGCAACTCTTCCATGAATACAGGCTGAGAGAGCTGGGGTTGTTCAGCTTGGAGAAGAGGCAGCACCGTGGAGACCTCATTGTGACTTCCATACCTAACAGGAGCTTCTAAAAGAGAGAGAGACTGACCTTTCACAGAAGCAGATAGTGATAAGACAAGGGGGAACAGTTTTAAACTTTAGGAGGAGAGCTATAGATTAAATATTTTTAACAAATTCTTTATTGTGAGGCTGCTGAGGCCCTGGCACAGGGCTGTCCCATCCCTGGAAGTGTTCAAGGCAGGTTGGATGGGACTCTGAGCAGCCTGGTGTAGTGGAAGGTGTCCCTGTCCATGGCAGGGGGGATGGAATGAGATGATCTTTGAGGTCCTTCCCAACCCAGACCATCCTGTGATTCTGGGATTCCACAATCATTGCTGCAGCTGCTGCCTGCCCAGGTGTGCCATGTGTGGGTGCACTTTCCTCTGCTCCTGCCAGCCCCATCCAACACACTAGGAAGACAACAGGAATGCTAAAATTACTTTCGTTGTCCATCCTTCTCCTGCAGGGCATAACTACAGCTAGTGCAGAGTGAGGAGATGCTTTTACAGAGACCTGAATTTCCTGTTGGCTCAGGAGTCGTGTGCAGGACATGCATGGTCTGGACAGCATCTGTTTGGGCATGGTCACAACTTCCCTCCTTGGACACCCAGGCAAAGCAGGGCACTCATGTGCCCATTCCAGATTCAACTGGAGGCTAGAAAACATCAACATTGGCAAAAGGGGCTTGTTTGGAGCCGTGAATTTAGGTCATGCTGAAGATCAGTGACCTACATTTCCCAGGTTTGACACTGCAGAAACAAGAAAGTCACAGTCATGGAGCTCCACAGTGTCCTGCTGCTGCTGCTGCTGTCCCTGCCATGGGGGGAAGCAGCCCTAGAGGTCCAGAACAGGAGGGAGATGGCCTGTTCTAGGGAAAACTGAGGTGCTCTGGGCTGGTTTGAAGGAATTACAGTTTGTCAGCCAGTACTGAGTTTGTGCTGAAAGGACTGTGAGCAGCCATGGGGTGAGGAACCCAGGGTGTTGGTAGGAGTTGTCCATGTCATCCTTTCAGCAACAATCAAGGCTCACTACTATGGGAAAAGTTAAAAGTCGTGCCCTAAGCCAAGCTGGTTGTCTTTATCACAACAAAGAAGTAAACCAGAATCTTTCCCCAGGGAGCATGAAATGCTGACTCCCGCTCCTGTCTCTGAATCACAGCTCTGTGTTTCCTTCCCACCTATTTCTTCCAGGCCCATGTTCTGCCCTGCTGCTGCTTCTGCCACTCCTCAGGCTCTCAGGCATCCAAAAGTCAAAACACTGGCTTGAAAGGGTTTGAAAAAGATCCCAATTGAGGTTTGTTTGTTTATTCATTAGTCATTTATTGTGTTTTATATAATGTTCTCTCCTAATTAACCTGACCATCTCAGTGGACAGCTATTTACACACTTCTCTGCACACCCTGCCACCTGCAAGGTCTTCTAGTTTGGGGTTTGGAAGTGAAAAATGAGCATGGACTCAGACTCAGGAGCTGGAGCTGCAGAAAAAAGCACTCTTTGAAGGCATATGAGGCTCAGAAGAGGATCACAGTCTCTGAAGAGATGTGCTCAGGTTGTAAGGGCATCACATGAGAGCCAGAGCTATCCTGCCTGCTCCAAATGCATCCTCCTGGGGTGTGTTTGATGCTGGAGAGCTGGAGCACGCTGGATTTCAGGCTGTGTGGAGGTCAGAAGCCAGGGCACAAACAGTGTTCTGACAGATTTGGGCAATTAGCAACCCTTTTTGAGTCCCCAGCAGCTTGAGCTGCTACCTCTGTGCAACCTGTGTAGTCTCATCAGGCTTTTCAGCATTTGCAATTGCCAAAGCCTTAGCAGGGGATCAAGTGTTAGATCCCCTGTTCACCTGCCTTGATGTTAACTGAAGAATTATTAGTATAATAAACATTTAACTTGTTTTTTAAGCCTTTGGTGTGGAACATTTTGTAAAATTTGACTGCAAATCCGGACCCTGTGGCTTCTGTCAAAATACTAAATACTGAATTCTCTGCTTGCCTCCCTTCTGACATCATTAATGATAATAATCATCCCCCACAGCTGCTAATCCTCTTTGCAGAGCGCTCTGCCGAGAGCCGAGCTGAGCCTCCTCTGCCCTGCATATTCTGCAGTCATTTGTATCAATTTGATATGACCATGGAAACGACCTGGTGGGACTCCAGACTGAGGGGAATGACCATGGAAGATGGAGGGCAGCAGAGAAGAGCACTCGCTGGTCAGGGATGGCTTAACCAGCTAGTGAAGTTTGGTGTGTCTGCTGTCCTTCAGTGTGGGGCTGGCACAGCCACGTCCTGCTCCTCCTGTGAGGAAAACCAGGGCAGAAGGCAAAAGGCCATTGTCCTGGGTTGGTGCTGAATTGTGTCCCCATTCATCTGTTTAGTTTAGAAATAAGTTTTGCACCTTTAAAACCGTATCTGAGGGTGAAGGAGAAGCGGTGGAATGTCTGAGGTGGTTGTTTTCAAAACATAAAGAGTTTTCAGTTTCCTTCACACAGCCTGTGCTGTCTGCAGTGTAGATGGTGGGACAGAGCTCTCCTTTGCTTTTCATTAGTTTTTGGCTAGCTGAAGCAAAGAAGTTCTCCAGACTGTGATTTTTTTTCTTTTCCCCTCCTTTTCCTTGGAACTATTTGAATTTGTTCTGGACTAAAAACCCAGAGGAGCCCCAGGAGCTCAGACCTGTGGCCCACTGGGCATTACCCAGCATGGAGGGACTGAGAACAACTGAGTGAGATCAGCTACAGCCCACGGGAGAGACTTTCTGAATTCATCATCTCTTCAGAGCGGCGAGAGGTTTTGTTGTTTGGTATTGTTCATTTGTTGTACTAGGAAGTGCTTTGCTTGTTAAATAAACAATTTTTTTCCACTTTCCTCCAAGGAAATTTTTTTTCCAAACCAGCTGGCAGAGGGTCGGGTTGGATTTGTTTTCTAGAGGGACCCCACTTGGAGGTTTCTTCCCAAATTTGCCCTAAACCAGGACAAGAGTTTCCCTGAATCCCAATCTCAAAGTTCCAGATGCCCTAACTTGCTTTTATTTTTAACACAGGCAAAAATTGAGTCCGGTTGCTGGGTCAGAAACACACCCAAGCAAACAGAACCTGCAGGTGATTAGCCTGACCCCCTGCCTGAGAAACCCATTTATTTTTTTCCATCTATCTCCTCTTGATGTGCGGGTGTTAAGTCTCAGCTAATTTCATGCTCCCCTTTAAAATCACCTCTGAAGTGATGGGTCCCTTCAGACTAACACTTGAAGTAATGACTGCAGGATCTCTGGCACAGCCTTTGCCACGAGCTCACATTCATCAAGCAGCAGTTTTGGTGCAAATTCAGCCTTGCAGGAGAACGGCAAGACCTCCAATACTCCCTTGTACAATGGTAACAGGGAGCTTTTACTTAATGTTCTCCAACAATCTGTCTCCAAGAGCTTTAACAGGGTGGACTACTGTTTCTGTCTCCCTTTGGAAAACCAAGCGCTGCAGCAGATTCTAAATTATGTCCTCAAGTTCACACACTTTAAGGGTTGCCCAGCACCACTGGGGAAATAATTCCCATTAAATATGCTTCTGATGAAATTTTCAATTCTTCATGCCTGAAGTTTTCCATGGGAATTATACAATTTTGTTCAGATGTTGTTGACTGGGAAAAGATCAAGATGACCCAACCTGCACATTTTAGGCATGTTTATCCAATCTGAGAGATGTCTCATGGACCCCACAGCCCGACAGAGAAGGAGGGGAGAATCCAGGGTACATTTGATCCAAACCGTGATGCCAGGGGCTCTTCTCCAACATGTGGGTGGAGGCTGGAACATGGACAGGCTGGAACCTTTTTAGTCAGTCCAAATTCCCCCTCCCTTATGTGTATTTGTGTCACTTTCTCATCTTTGAAATGTGTGGCTTTCATCTCCGTTCCCCAAAAAGGCAAATGCTGAGACATGGCAGTGGAAATGCTCTTCTGCCTGGTGGGTGGTATGGGATTAAATTGTCAAAGGGATGGAGCACACAGCTTTTACTGTTCACAGGTTCCCTGCCTCCTGCAACAAGTCTATGCTCTAAAAAATTGCAAATTTGTGCCCTGTCTTAAAGTTTTGAACTGCCCATTCACTCAGCTTTATGATAATCACTGAGGTGTCCAAAGAGAAACAGCTTTTCCTTGTGGTCTGTAGAAGATTCCCAGTCTTAGTCCTTTGGTACAGCTTTTCCCTACTTCTCCCTCCTGATGTATTACAGGCCTACAAGGCTCATGCTTTCTTTCTTTTTTCTTTTTTTTTTTTTTTTTTTTTTTCTTTATGAAATGCCTTGTGGTCCTTTTACCAGCACACTGTATAACATAATCATAAATAATTAAAACTACAGCTGTCAAAATAAACAGCTGAAGTCCATTTTGGCAATGCTATGAAATATTATCCTACCAGGCTTTACAGGGGCAGTTGGATTTTTGTGTGCTGGCAGCCGGAGCCTGGCAGTGCCCTGTAATCAGCAATGAGTTCCCCAGTCATTAGTCCAAATTAGAGCAGCTCTGATGACAAGTCGATGGCAACTCCAAAGGCTGAGCAAGGTGCAGAGTGACCCTCCTCGTGAGCAGAGCAGAATGGTTTATTTTGTCCCAATTTCTGAACAGAGGAAGGGCACAAAGCACTTGTGTAACGCTGTGTTCAGATGGGTTGGCAGCCAGGAGGGCTGGGGCCAGCAGTGAGCACGTGGCTTTGGTCAGAGAAGCAGAAATTTCAGCAGGAGCCAGCAAACTTCTGGCATCTGAACCGGGCTGGAGCTTCCACGTGTTCTGCAAACCATAGTCCCACACAGTGCCCTTTCTTTGGGCTTCACTTCAGATCCACCTTTTCCTCATCTCTCCTCCCAAAACAAAGCTACAGAGACATTTTTCCCTGCGAGTGAATACACGTTGATTTGGACAGATCCAGTGGAGTGATGTGTGCAGCAGAGTTTGCAATAGAGACCAGTTTAGAGACCACAGAGTGGGGTGGGGCAGAAGTTGTCATTTAGCTCTTGCTTAAACTGCTGTGGGAGGCTCTGGCTGTCAGGGTGTCTGCTCCCAGCAGTACAGCAGCAAGAACAAGCTCTTAAGATCTCCTGAACCTCTGTTTTTTCTCCCAGACATCAGGCTTACCCCCTGGCTTCTAACAGTGAAAGTCCTGACCCAGGAGTTGCAGCCATGCAGGAGATGAAAGTGAGCTCCAGGTAAAAGCTGAGCTTTGCAAAAATGGGGGAAAGGGGTGCTGTGAGCTTGAACTACTTTTTTTCACAGGGTGTGCTATTTGTGGAGTTTTTGAAGTCACAGCTCTTGAACCTGAGATTATTTGGGATGCTCAGCTTTCATTAATGTAACAAAAGCTGTGAGTTTCAAGCCCTCAGGGTTACAGGGGGGAAACTTGAAAAGAGACCCTGAGAACCAGAAAAAAAGATGCTGAAATTAAAAATAGATGGCATACAGGAAGATTCCCACAGGTATTACTCCAAAAGCATTCTCTGCCACTACTTTGCTGCCTGATATGTGTTAGGTCACTCAAACCAAGCCACCCCAACCTTGTAATGCCCAAAATGTTGTGTGCCAGCACTTGGCCAAACTACAGAGCAGCTGCTATCACTGGACTCCAAGCTGCATTTTTAAATGCCTGGATTTGGCTATGGAGATGACAGCACCCCCTCCGTGGATTGGCTTTCCTTCTCTGTGGACTGAGGATAATAGCATTGGCTCATTGTCACAAATCACACTGAGCCCTTCGTCTGAGGTGGGAGGGGATGTTTCTTGAAGAACCTCAGGCATTTTGGAAGCGTTAGTTCTGGTGAAAATCAGTTTGCAATTAGTCTTAGATGATTTTTGAAATTATTATTTCTCTGCTGGAGGGTGAGGTCTCATCTCTTACATGGAGTTATTGCTTCCACTCTAGAACAGTTTTTCTTGCAGATGTTTTCCCCAGTTCCTACCCAGCTGCTAAACAAGCCCTTCTCCAGGTCCTGGAGACCTGAGGCTGGACACACATTTCATGGATCCAGTGCCCTCATGGGAGTGACCTTTGGGCACTGCTGATGCTGCTGCCATCTCAGCCAGGAGCTTTCAATCATTGCTGCTCTTGGATTTCTCTCCCTTCACAGATCTGGCTGAGCCCTTTCAGTGGCTTTTAAATGCCACCTCCCCTGGGACTTGTTAAAGTGCTTTATCAGTGCCCATCTTCCTCTGCAGGGATGACCTTTAACTCATCCCTGCTGTTGCTACCTGACTCAGATCACCTTGGAAGAAAGGTTGCCATGGCGATTTCATATTCAGCTCATCCAAAAACCCCAGCTTCTGTATCTTATTAAATGCTGCCTTTTGAGGACCCTGCACATGGAGAGCCAAGGCCAGGGGTTGCCTGCATTTACTGCAGCCAGGAGTTTGGTCACCAGGAGTTTCCCTGCCAGCCAGCCTGGCTGCTCCTTACCTCTTTACCAAGCCAAATGGGTTGTTTCAGAGGGTTTTTTGGGGGTTTTTTGTTTTGTTTTTTTTTTTTTTTTTTTCCATGCTAGGTTATAAGCTGGGGGTTTGAAGCCATTAGTATTACTATGAAAACACTCCTCTGCAAAATGTCAATCTGCCTTTTCAAGGGGATTTTTCACTGCTCTAATCTAAACCGCTCTGTCAAATGTCAGGAACGGATGTTTAATGAGGATCAGTTGGAAGCCTTAATTGGATGGGTACTCAATGGGCTTCCTTTTTTTTTTTGGTTGTTGTTTTATCCTTGGGACGCTGTTTTCACAGAGATCCTCGTTAAATTTTAGAAGCTAATCTCCATTTAAACTACAAGTTCAGGGAACTGTGGTCCTTGGGGGCTGCTGGGAGCCATGGCTGTTGTGGGCTTTCATTGAATTTGTCTGGAAGACAGAGAGAAAACCCATCCAGAATGCTTCTGTGGGAGCAGTGAGGACCAGCTGGGGGCATAGACAGTTCTCTTCTTGCAAAACAACTAGAACACATGGAGAAAACAGTCTAAAGGTGTCAAGGACATGAAAGAGATGGAGAAAGAGCCCAGGAGTGTTGTGGTGGCTGGCCCAGGGTTACCTTCTCCACTGAGAATGTGAACACAGAGACATGAGACGGGGACCAGCTCACAGACATATCCAATGCATTCATCTCGAGATGGACTGGGCACCTCAGCAGTAGGCAGCAACCCCCTGATCCTATCCAAGGCCATGGACAAACCAAAACCCTCCTAATCCCTTAAAAACAGCCAGGGATGATGTCTGCATGGCCTGCAGCCACCTCTCTGGGCCTCATTAACTCCCTTCCATCCTGTTCCATTGTTTCCTTGCTGTCACCTCTGTCAGAGGCAACAAGTGCTGCACAAAATGGTTTTAGTGTGCCTGTCACCAAGCACAAAACGCATCGTGCTCTGTCTTCTCAGAAATTACAGCTGATACTCCTCTGAGCCATCCAAAGATCATCCCAGCCCAAATCCAACATCCTCCTGATCCCACCTCCTGGCGTGTGATCCTGCTCCCAATCCTCTGGCGTGTACCATGTTTATGGCAGACAGATGTACCTGATGGGGAAACAGCCACTTGGCAGATCCCCACAGAAGCATGGAAGCCCCACTGCACTTTATTTTCTGTGCAGCACGTGCTTCCTGACAGGAAAACCTCTCCCAGAGGGTTTATTTCTCTATGTGAACTCAGTGTCCTGAAGTCCTTTACATGAACAATTGTTCTTTGATTTTCTTTCTTCCCCCTACAAAACAATTTATAACAGCTGATTGTTAAAACATCCCAGTTTCCTCTCGTTGTGCTTTTATTGCGTTTTTAATTAAAACCTTGGGAAGGCCATAAAAGACACATCACAGATGCGAGTGTTTCCATGCCTTGTTTCACATTAAACACCCATAAATACCTGCACACCCCCCCAGCACCTCCCTGCCCCCTTTGGTCTGTGGCACGTTCAGGGGTCCACGTTTTTAACAGGTCCTTTGGCTTGGAACTGGATCCTATTCCAACACACATGCAACACCTTCTCTCCATCCCTAATTGCCTTTCATTTAACGCATGCAATTACCAAAAATTGCTTCTTCCAAAAATAAACCACAGAATGTTCAGAACTGCCTGGCTTCTCAGATGCTTTTCAGCCAAGAAATTTGTGCCCTCCTGGTCTCTCCTGGGAAACCCAGGAAGAGGCTGGCATGCTTGTAAATCTGCCCCTTCCATAAAATCCTGAGAAAAGGTGCTGTGAAACTCGTGCTCGAGGCAGGTGAGACGCACAGGTTACAAATCACAACGCCTGCCCGGTCATTTCTAGCCATTTGTTATGGTGTCTTAAGTCAGCAACCTCAACAACTCCCCTGGTCTCCAGCCAGGAATAAAAGTGCTGAAGGAAATCAGGCCACAGTAATTTCCCCAAACCCCAGAGCTAACATGCATGGCAATTAATTAATTTAGTGGAGAGAGGTTTTTTTCCTGCTATGAGCTCTCCCAGGGGCTGTCACAATAGCCCATCCCCTTGGCGGTCATCCCATGGCTTTAATCATGTGTCCCACACAGTTCTGCAGGAAAATTCAGCAGAAACATTTCCAGCATGGTGCCTGAAATTCAGCCTCTGAGGCCCATCTTTCAAAGCAGAAATGTGACCTGAAGAAGCGGATGAAGTCGTGGTGCTGCTGGGCTGCAAATGCCTGTTGATTTCAGTGAGGTCAGGACAAGTCCCACCACACACTGGCTTCTCAGTGCAAGAAACAGCACAGCATGCTAAGAATTGGAGTCTTTTGGGGCTAATTATTTGTTTTAAAAGAAAAGAAAACATCCAAGTCTGGAGCTTGTGGTTAATAAAGAGCTTGTAGGAGCAAAGTTCGTTTTCCCTAGGGTTGTTTTAGATGTGGAAGAACTTCAAGAGTTCTTTCTCCAGGTTCCTTGAATTTGTCATTGAAAGTTGCCTGAATTATGCCTGCAAACTTCTTTAAATCTGTTCACAGATGGAGCATAAATGCCATGTTATTGAAGTTGAAGGACACAGCTTACTTTCTGGGGAATAATACATGGCAGGAAGCTGATGCAGAATTACTAGGATGATTCTTGTTTTGTTTTCTTTTAACCATGTTTCCTTCAAAGCTTCCATCCACAGCACAATGCTCACCCTCCCCCGTAACTAATTCATTATTTTACAGCAAGTAAAATCAAACAGGAGACAAATGATTGTTGTTTAGTGCCATTAGTTTCAATGGGTTTGCACAATATTTGAGTCATTGGCTCTCATCTTGCTTTGGAGGAATCCCAAATCTGGATGAATCTATGTGCATTATAAACCATCCATGGGGCCAGGCCAGGCCTGCCTAACAGATGGAGGTCCATATGCTTTGGCTCTGCACCCATATGGAACACTAATATGCAGTCCAGGAATAGAGCATGCCTCTTCTCCTCTTCCTAGCAATCTCCAACCCAAAGTAGTTTCCAGACACAAGCTGAGTTAAGCAAGTTCATCTGGAAGCAGTGCAGCAAGACTTTACAAGACTGATGGTCCAAGCCTAACATTTTCCTTGCTCTGTGGTTCCTGCCGAAGCCTAAATTGCACAATTTTCTAGAAAGCTGTGCGTGAGGCTTTCCAGAGCACTGGGTAAAAACCTCATTACGCTGCTCTAATGTGCTTTAACCTTTGCTGCCTGGGTCGTGCAGGAACACCGAGTGCTCCATCAGCCCTCCACCAAGCAGCTTCTCCAGGCAACCAAGCCAGCAAATAGCTGAGGATATTTCACAATGCCTGGGAGGCTTTGTTTGCTGGAGGCACAGGATTAGTGTCAGATGGCCTGCTACCATCTCAGCACTGGGGGATTTAACTTTTATTGCTGGTAGCATTCCTCCAGCAGAACTGTGGGTTTGTTCTGGCTGGGCACTTTGAGAGGGGACAGGGGTCCTGGCTGCTTTTTGGCATTCAAGGACAGGGTTTTTTCCTCATCCATGCTCAAACTCTGTGTTTTTCTCCTGGATACAATCAACAGATACTGCTCACTTCTATTTTGAGCATGGTAGCAGTAAATTCAGTGCCTGCACTGTGCAGCCTTCAAGGAGTTTGATATCTCCTTTAGGATGACATCTCCCTGACCATCCCTGGGGTCTGACCTCCACCTGCCTGTGCCTCCCTCAGGGACTTGGAGATGGCTGAAGATTCCTTCATTAACCAAGCAGGAGATATTTCCATCCATGTTGTTACTCCACATTTGTTCTCAGCTCTTGCACGAGGTCTTGAGGGCATCACAGTAGGAAGGGTCAGTGAGTGCTGGTCCTGGTTCTTGTAGGGGCACAAGAGTTCATCACACAGGAGTTATTCCAGCTGGAAAAGGAGCTCATTGCTGAATGCAGGGATGCTGAATGCTCATACCGGGAGAGAAGTCCATCCTCTTGGGTGGATGATGTTTTTTTTTGGTTATTATTCAGGCCTCTGAAAGGTGCAAGGCCTTTCTCAGTAATTTCCTTGCTTACATGGGTGATGTGCAACCATTTGTGGGGCACAAGTAAGACATGGAGTTCATTCCCTGCTGCTGGTGTTATCCACAGTGAGAAGATGACCCAATGCAGAACTTGGACATCAGCACTACTGGAATTGCAGACAAGATTTGCCACCTCAGAGGTGCTCAGTTATTTTCACAGAGAAAAATAAGATTAAGTAGTAGTGAAGAAGAGGAAGGCTAGAAAGCATTAGATGTAGTTAAAAGGGGGACCCCAAGATGAAATTCTGCTGTCTTGTGCTGGGGGTGATTGAGTCATAGAGATGAAAAAACATGTTAATAAAACATTCATAAACATGCAAAACCTAAAAATTAAAGCAACCAAAAGAGCTGAAAAATGTATGGTTTGACAAAGCATTACACTGGAGACCATGGTTATGTGCCTGGTTTTACCTCCTGACATTGTGGGGGACTCTGGAGGAAACCAAACCTCTTCCCTGCTATCCCCTGTGGGTCTCTCTAAACTTTAAGCTTTAATCTCCATAGTTTCAAGCCTCTCTAGCATGAAATCGCATTGTTTAAATTTTGAAAAGGAGTGGTGGATTAAAAAAACAATATCTAAATCATAATTTGTAGATGATGCTACATTTTTGAGACTATTTCGCACAAAATTAAAAATTAATTTGTTTTGGGATCAACTGAAATAATTTGTATCATTTAAGTGAGACTGAAGTGCTCAGTGTTATTCCCAAGAAGTATTGAAAATGCAACGTAAAAATGCAAACAACTTTCATTACACCTTGAATACAAAATACTGTGTCTTTCTGGTTTGCAGGATTAGTGTCTCAAAAATAAAAAAAAATTTTATGGGACTAAAGAAACCCCTCAGGCAGCTTGAAAAGAAATTAAAAGGTAATTTGAATCACAGTAACTATTTGCACTTTGCTCACTAATTATCTGGGCTGTGACTGAAGCAGAGGTTTGGTTATTGACCTGCAGCAAGCCCTGGCTGGTGGAGAGTTTGGGGGAAGGGGACAAACTCCAATCCTGTCCTGTGGGAGGGAAGTGGTGCCTCAGGCAGCCCTGCAGGGATGAGGGGCTGGGCAGTGTGGGAGGCAGCCAGGGGATGCTGGGCTGCAGTTCAGAGGAGCTGCAGTCAGCTTTAAACAAGGCAGTGCAGGTATTAACTATAAACGATGTTGGTAGTTTGGACTGCAGTTTGACCAGAAGAGACATGCTTGGTGTCAGGGCCAGATATGGGCATGATCTCCCCCAGGTGAGCAAGAGCCATGTCACTATATATACATTTTATATATATATATATATATATATATGCCAAAGCTGTGGCAGACTCCAAGGCTGCGATGTAACCCAGCAAACCATGGATAAAATGAAAAGACAGCTGGGTTTCTCACTGTGGTGTGGGGAGCAGGCAACACACAGCCCTCATCCCCATGATGCTGTACCTGGAAAATGCCCCAGGGGCACACGGTGAGAATGCTGGGTTTGGCCAGAAGCACCTTTTAGAGCATTGCCCTGAAAAGCCACGCCGTGAAACAGCCCCAAACTCTGGGCTTAGCCAGTTGGAGACTCGAGCTTGCCTCTATTTTTCAAGTTTAGGTCACTTTTTGGCACAAATGTACCTAACCCATGGGAGGGAGCTCCTCATCCCAGAGCCACCAGCACTCCCAGTTTGTCCCAGCCTCACTGCTGGAGGGAGTGGTGGGATGGAGGAGGGAACAGCACGGGGAGCTGCTCCTGCCATTTAGGGCATTTAACCACATCCATGGTGCAACACTGTGCACCTGCATCTCTGCCTAAGTAGCATCAATACTTCCCTTTGTTTCACTCTTGATGACAGAAGAGCCTTAATTGGGCATGAAGAAATCCATCCAGCAGCAGCTTTGTGCGGCCGGGGTCCCCACAGCATCTGGCAGCTGCCGTGTGCTCCAGGGCTGGCAGCTGCCCCAAAATAGCCCAAATATCATCCACCCACCCCAAGCACTGCTGCAGGAGGCAAATCTGAACCTCTGCTCCTGCTGCTCATGAACAGCACAAGGGCTTTATGGCTCGCTGGGGCTTGGTGGGGCCAGGTCCCAGTTATTTGCTGGAAACTGAAATGATAAATTACGTTTCCAACCTGAGGAGCTGCTCAGAGAACCACACCAGAGGGCTTGACACAAACACTAAAGCAAGGGGAAATTATTAGTTGTTTTTTGTGCATATAAACACAGCAGAGACCAGTCTGCATGGCAGCAAGGTGAAATGGGAGTTCAGCCAGGGATTTCAGTAGCTGCAGGGTCTTGCTCATGGTTTAATGCATTTTTACAAGAGGGGTGGAACAGGACCCATTCTGGGAATAGAAACATCACCAGCAATTTCATCCCCCTGAATAATTTGCTTATAACTTGCCTGTGCTTTGATGCAGCAGCTGCTTCAAGGGCACCACAAAAAAAAAAAAAAAAAATCCCTTCTCCCATCCCTTTTCACCCCCCAGCACACCCCAGCTGTGCTGCTGTAGCTTCAGCTCAATAATCTCTGTAGGCACAGTGAGAACATCCTGATGGGTTTGGATGTCTCCCTGGCACAGCACTGACATTCATCCCACGTGGGCAAACAAGCCCTACCTTCCCCAGCAAAAGGGGTTCCAGGGTGTCCCCATGGCATTTCATGGTCTTGCCTCCCCTCTCACCCTTGTATTCAATGAAAATACAGAATAAAAATAAAACCCCTACACATTTATTTCATTTCCTCTATTTTTATTTAAAAAGAAGGTTTGCTAACAGCAATCAGTACCATGGCCCAGCCCCCTCAATACAACAGTTGGCTTTAGCAGTCCCTGCAGCTCCAGCCCTGCTCTGTCCCTCCCCCGTGCTAGGGACAAACCTGGGAATTATCTGGCTTTAAGAACTGCTCCTGAATTGTGGGAAGCTCCCTGGGATTGCAGATTACTTCCATCCTGCAGTTTTACTCTCTGTCTCTTTCTGTCTCAGCTTAAGCTGAGGTTCACAGCCAGGTTTAGCTTTATTGTGAAACTAGATTCAAGTAAAAACAATACAAAAAAAAAAAAAAAAAAAAAAAAAAAAGGCACCAGGTTTAAAAAAAGAAGACATGAAGGAAATAATTTTCTGGTACTGGAAAGAAACATCCCCTCAGTGGCAGATTAGCCCACATTTATCCACTATAATGTTGCTTATACCTTAATCTTAGCCATCTTCATCTGACACTAATTAGCAGGCTGCAGGCTCCTATGGGTACAGTAGCTTCTACAGCCCAAAACATGAAAGTGAGTTCTTCTTCTTACCACTTGAAGTACTCAGCTTTTAAAGAGACAATGTCAAGTATTTCAGCCCCAAACTGTACACTTTTTAACTTAAAAAACACAGCAGCAGCAGGAGGCCCAAAGGTGATGATACCCAGCCATGGCAGCAGTGCAGTGCATGTCTGAGATCTGCCTGTGCAGTGTTATTTACTCTCCCACAAATTAAACCCAAACAGCCCTCGCTGAACCCTGGACTCACCTGCATTCTGGCACTGAGTGCTAATTAGGAGACAGACAGAATAGGCTACAGAGGCAGAAAATGAAACAGGATCATCAGATCAATCTAGCTGCTTCCTTCAAAACCCCCAAAAATCAGAGAAAAGCAAATGTGGTTATAAAAAATTCTTTATATTTTGCATTCTGTCTGGCAGAAAAAAAAAGGAAAATATTATTTCTATGATGTTCATCACTAGGCAAGCAAGATCCATCTGACATCCTTTTTAACTGTTGGGAGTAAGGTAATTAGGGCTTGAAAGGAAAGACAGAGTGGGACTCCAGGAATTCAGTGCTGTGTGCGGGTTCTTTGGGGAGAAACTGAAAAGAAATTATTTAGACTTGAAAAAGTCCCTTGAAGTCCTGTGGTCTTTCTGGATCTAGGCCTATCACCCATATTTTGGCAGTTTTGGAGGGGGAAAGAAGGCAGGCTGCTTAGAGGAATTAGAGCTGGATATATTTATGGTTTTCACAAGCCCTGACAGATGTTGAATGTCTGTGACACAGTGAGACTACTCCAATACTAACGGTGCTGATTTGTAGAAGCAAAATTCCTTCCTGCCACATTCTAGCATCTCTGCTCCTCCCTACACTGCTCCTTAGAAAAGGAAGAGAAATACACATTCAGCACCCTCCTCAACACCCCTGTGGCCCAACGCTGATGCTCTCATTCTCTGGAGGCCCTCACATGTGTAAGTGTCACTGGCATCAGCTCAGCTCTGCTCCCTGCCACCTCCTGGAGATCCAGCTGCAGCCCCGGAGGCTTCTCCTGCTCCGAAGGCTGTGCTCAGCCCGGCACTCTGTGTTCAGAGGGATCTGGGCACTGGTCCCTGCAGAGCAGGAGCTGGGTCCTGCTCGGTGCCACGGGACCCTGGGCTGTGAGAGCCACCAACAAACCTTCCCTGCCCACCCCGCTCCCTGCCCCTTCCCTCCCCGCCACGAGCACGGGGCCAAGGGCGCGCCTCGCTGCCAACGCCCTTGGCCAAACAAACTAACTACCAACCTCGGACCAGTCACGACAAACGGCTCACGTTTACCCATCACCTAACATACCCTCAAAACCAAGGCCACCTTCACACCTTTCGGATGTAAGGCAAACACCCTTCGAGTCTTGCCCAGGGGTCTTGCCCAGGCCAGTCCTGCAAGACGCTCCTGCATCTCTCCTGCCCCTCCCTTGGTGAACACTGAACAGTTATAATACTCAGGTCAATATATATAGGTACCACGTAGATATATTTGTGTCGCTGTCCTGCGCGTTAACGAAGACCAACCCCACCAGGCACCACTCGTCCTTTCCTCCCCCTCCCCTTCCTCCCGTGGCTGTGCAGGAACGTGGCCGGGGCCCACCCTACGTGGCCCCATCACACTCCCCCACAGTCAGCTTCAAGGCTCCTTGCTGGTGCAGCGTCTTTAAGGCTTTGAACTCCAAGGGCATAGTGTGCGGGCTGGCCTGCGAGGTGTAGCCGTACTTGAGGCTGTCGTAGTAGTGGTACTTGACTGGGTTCTGGTTCTGGTCCAGGGGAAAGGGCCAGAAGCCATAGAGATAGATCTGGTTGCAGAAGCGGGTGGCCAGGGTGTACATGAGGAGGCCAGTGGTGGGTCGCTTGATGTGCACCTTGTTGGTCAGCCAGTACCTGCAAAGGGACAGTGCAGACTGTTATTCACCCCACACACCAAGCTCGTGTCCTGCATGTTTTCTCTCTCCAGCCTCTGACTGAGGTGTATTGGTGATTCAAAGTGAGAGGATTCTAACTAGCAGAGTTCTCCACGCCAAGAAAAAAGCCTCTCTAGGGACTGCATCCTCCTGCTATCTGTCTGCTGGTTACATCACACTTGTTGCCATGGCACTGAAGCGTCTCATGCCTCGACAATCCTTTATGAAAAACAAATTGCTTGCAACAGTGGCCTTCAGTACTTCAGCCTACAATTATCTTCCAATCAACCCCGGAGATCAATACCACAGACCAAAGCATCCACATGTCAAGTAGACTCCAACAACCCCTCGAAGCAGACACAGTCAAACACATGCTGATGACTTTCATTGATGAATGAAGATTTTACTCTGACAGCAAACACGACAGGGCTGGAAAAACATCTGCCTTGGAACAAAGGGTCACCAGGCTGAAAGAGCTAAAATGCACTGCTGAGTTCCCATTACACCCAGCGACTGCTGCTGTGATCCTGGACCAAGATACATCACCACACTTGGCAGCATTAAGTCCATCAGCCACACAATATGGCACATTTCAATATAAAATGTGAGATACGGAGGTCAGCTGTGCTTGCTGCTGGGTAGCAGGTTAGTTTTTATGAGGGATGGCAAAAGAACAGGGGAAGGATGCAGGGATGTAGTGATGCAACAGTAAAAATGGCATCAGCCATGGTATTTTGGGCTGCTGATAAAGGTTATTGCAGCATCAACATCCTGTAAGAAGATGTTTCCAGTGCCCCATATTTATTGCAAAGGCAACTTATGTGGTTCACTCAGGAGGAAAACGCTGTCAGGAGAGCAAAATCAGAAAGCAAAAGGTTTGGGGAGGTAGAAGGTATCCCCATCAGGCACACTCCCTCCTCCCCCAGCATGTCTGATGCCAGCACTGCTCCAGAGCAGGCAGGGCTGGTGCAGGCAGCCTGTCTGAGCCCTTGGATTACTTTTAACAGATATTTCCAAGGGCCTGAGCTAAGGTGAGTGACTGGCAGCACCTTGGATAAAAGGCATGAGGAAGCAGAGCAGAGCATGTGGCATTTCTGTGCTCTCACCAGTTGTTTGGGATCCTGAGCCGGGTCCTGCAGTCACAGTGAAGCCCCAGGAAGTGTCTTGCTCCTCATTTGCACTTTCTGCTGGGCTCCTGAGGGTCTGGTGCTCAGCCAGCAGGAACCCTTGGGAGAGCTGAGCCTTAATCCTGCAAATTAGCTTTTCATGAAAGCCATCAGAATCTAGCAACCAAGGCACAAAACGTGCTTGCTTGTTCTCAGCCAGATAACGGAAAAAAATTGACTTTTCTGGTGAATCAAATTCTGGAAGCAGAGTGACTGCCTCGGCATGTGCAGGAAGGGCACAGGGACAGCTTTTTGGGGGACCACATCCAGGGGTGTTCAAGGAGGCTTTAGCAAAGGACGAATATGATGTTTTGGGAAGGAGGTCTTTGCCTGGCTCATGCTGGCAACCAGCACAAAAAAGGAGCAAGGAACTGGGGGAAAAGCTGTATCTCAGTGGCAGCATTTTCTGTGCTTGTCCAGCCATAGAGCTGTGCTGTGGGGACCCAGCAGAGCTCACTGCAGTGCCACAGCAACCTGCTCCCACAGGTAGCCATAAAACTCCTTGATGAGCTTATGGGTAAGCACATTAGACCCCCTGTGTGCAGAGGGAAATGGGAGATTATCACAACCATTTAACACCGTGAATTAGGGTATCCTCATGCAGCAGGGAAGCCACCTGGGAAGAGCTGTCAAGCCATATTAACCATCTGGCTTTGAGGCAGGACAAGTGTCTAGGTTTGTCCTGCAGCTGCTTTAGCCTTAAAACTCTCCTTCCTATCAATTTACCAGCTGGAGTACACAGAAAAATACTGGTGACCTTTTGTCCTCCCAAAATACTAACTTTTTGTTGAGCACTCTATGAACATCCAAGGACCCTGACAGCATGATGAAGTGATTCTTGCACAGAGGCACAAGCCATTCATGTGACCACCAGTTTCATGCATATTAACAATGAGAAAAATGACTTAGGTCAGACACTGAAGCATCCTATACACATATGCTGGCCTCTGCAAGCCAGCACACACAAAAATCCTTACCACTTCCAACGAGTGTGCACAAGCCACCACCCAAAAACAGCCCTACCACAACCAACCCATTGTATCCACATCACCAAATGCAGCTAGTGAGCACTCACTTGATAATACTGGGGTAGGGAACACTAATAATGAAAATTAAAACCTGTCTCTTTTGTCTGTATTTCCTTTTGTTGCAGGCAGGGTATTGCAAAAACCTCACTCATGCAGCATTGTAAATTCTCAATGCAGCTTTGAGAGGAGGTGACAGACTTCAGGCTATCCCAAACCACCCACATGGATGACATAACATAACACATAATGCCCAATCCATAAAACGGGCCATGCCACAGCTCCTGTAATTTGTTTCCTGGACACTGAAGGTGGGAAATCCTCTGGTGAGGTCTGGGAAATACTTTTTAATGACTGGTTTGTGATGGGAGTGTCAGAGCTATGCAAGACTTTCCTCTTATCTCTCCCACCACTGTCCAGCTGAGACAGCAGCCACAACCCTGGTGCAGGAGAGAACAGCTGGGGATGGAAATAAACCCTAATTAATTCTGTAAATCCAAATGAGGTTGTCTGGGCGCACATGGGATGCTGTGTCAACAGCACACCTTTAATATGCGAGGTCCAGGATTTTAATTAGGAGGAAAGATAATCTCGAAGCAGGCAGTAATTATTTTTCGAATTGGCTACACCAATCACCATAACTATTAACTGCAACATTTTATGGAAAGAGACAGCAATTAAAAGAAAAGAGCAAAGAGCAGTCCTGAAACCCAATACCTCAGTTCTCAGAGCTGTTCTCCCAGTGAGGACCTCCTTCAGAACCTGGTGCTGTGTCTGTAAATAAACCCTCAGGCGTGGATGCAGCTCCTGAGATAGGCAGGAGCCTGAGCAGGATATGGCTCAGTACAGGAACCAAGATGCTGTCAGGGAAAAACTGCCTGACACAGCTCTGGTTCCAGATCGTGATAGTGACAGATGGAAAATGCCATCAGATCTTCAAGGCCATCTTTTGTAAGGAGGCAGCCCAGACACAAGCCCTAACACCTTCTTGAACTGAGAATTCAGAAGAGCATCTTAGAGTCTCATCCTACAGATGGGAGGTGGTTCTGGTGGCTCCTCACCTCCTAATCCTCAGCTGGAGATGATTAGAAGTCTCCAAAGCAGAACTGCTGCCAGGTGCCTGACCCTCAGTGCCTCTTGTGAGAGGCTGCTCTGCAGCCACAGGGAAAGAAACTGCAGGACCTTAAAGCCCAGTGGGAATCCTTCAGGAGGCAACACTCTGAGATTGCCCAGGAAGCCACAGCTGCCACCCGAGCCAGGGAAGGTGGCAGCCTCCCTACAGCACACCTGGAGCACACACCCCACCACACTGAGAGTGCTCATCCTCCCCCAGCATCACTGACTCTGGGGACAAGAGCCTGGCCTGGATTTGGGCTGGAATTTGGGTGAAACTCCTCCCTGCAGGCAGCATTCAAGGACTGCTAGAGAGGGTGGGGTCCTGCTCTCTGCTTACCAACCACCTCCTGACATGCCTGAAAGAAACCTAAAATAACTTGTAGCCTCCAGGTAAGAGTTAACCCACAGGATAAAATTAACAGGAAATCCATTGCCCTGATGAAATGAATAAAAGACAGGTCAATGAAGAAATCAAATTTCAGCAGTATCAGCTGCATTACTTCATGATACAAATCAGAATAGCTGAAATAATGCAATTTCAGACTCTTTTAAAAAAGAGCTAATTCATAAAAGTGTGATATAAACACAAGCTGCTGTGGAGGTGCTAGTCCTTGACTGGCAGCAGTGTATTTATTTATCAGTCTGTCACACACATCCTGCTCCCAGTAATACCCAGGAAAAACCAGACACAGATAACCAGAATAAAGTCCTTCACTGACAATGGTGCAGGTGGGGACAGGACCTGCAGGTGCTGGCAGGGGACAGAACACATCCCAGTGCTGGGTGGATGAAGTGCTGGAGCCCAGTAGCAACTGACACCCCCTCATTCAGCTTCTTCCAGCCCTTTTCTGTCCAGGTATGGAGTTTCCTCTGTCACCAGAACAGCCAAGAGCCATGTGCGGTGATGAGAGCTCTGCTGGACAAGCAGGAACAGTCATGTCCCCATCCAGATGCTAACACTGACTCCAAAAACTGCATCCAGTATCAGCTGGGCTTTATCCACAGCCTGGGAAAAACCCAAACACCAAACCCAGCCTCCTTGTCTAGGCTGGATCCAGATCGTGTAGCTTGGTTCTGGTCTTGGTGACTTGGCACAAGCAAATCAACCCTGAGCCACAGATAAAAACCTCTCCTCTCCTCCAGATCTTGAGCTCTGTGATGCCTTTTCAAACATGTATGGTACTCAATACCCTCAAGTTAAAGCATTTCCAAACAAACAAAAAAGGAAAATAATTGAGAATAACCTTATTTCTTTCACTTTTCCTTTCTATGCCTCTTCACTTCTTTTGAAATAGAAAAGACGAAATCTTCAAGATTAACAGGAACAAATTAACTCTCTTGGGCCCTCAGTGCAGACACACCACAGCTCGGGTTCAAAGCCCCTCAGGTGCAGAAAGGTGAGGATAATAGCCTACACAAGGACTTTTTTTGCAGGATATCCACTGATCTAACCCACACGTGGCTTTGTGGGGTGTTCACAGTTCCCCCTAACATCCCACTCCAGTCACACACTTGTGAATGGGAGTTTTCTTTCCCTATACTCTTTGGACATCTTTTTCCCTCACCTGAGTGCAAGACCATATTCCTTAAACCATTTTTTAATGTTTAGGGGAAGGGCTTTAAGGCACAAGACCCCAGGGCAGGTATTTCAGAGGAGCCCCTGTAAGCATGGAACTCCATAAGGGAGTAAGCATGGAGTAGCTGGTTTAGAAAATCCACAGGGGTGTGATGCTGGCCCGACACTGCTGGATGACACAACCTATCTTGGGACACAGGGTGAAAAAAGCTGAGCTGGGAGGGCTGTGAGAAGGAAAAGCAGGAGCTTAGGTTTGATGTGTTAGAGAAAAGCAGAGGCTGTGGAGGGATGCAAGAGAGTGCAGTCAAAGCAGCAGGTCAGAAGCATCTGCACACATGTCCTGAGTGGCTGCAAGTGAGGCAAAGGATGTTGGAATGGATGTGGCCTAATGGAGATGATGCCTTAGGGTTTAGCTGTTGCTTTTTTTTTTTTTTTTTTTTTTTTTAATTTGGTGCTGTTTCAGTGAGTAGTTTTAGGTCTCATATTAAGTGCTACTCACCTCTCTTTGTGATGTAGATAGACAAAACAATTCCTTCCCTAGTTTAATATCAAGGACAACTTTTAGGTTCAGGAATGAAAACAACAGTGGAGTGAGAAGAAAAAACCGAGGAGGATGGAGCTTCATAACCTGAAGCTATAGTTGGACAATTGATTCTAATATGCTGATGGATCAGAACTTATAAAAATGTGACACCCCGTGACCTGGGGGGGCATTTTGTGACCACTTTGGAGCATCTTGGGTGTAGTCCATTTGGAGCTTTGTGTAGCCCAGGTGTACCCATTGAGACTTTTTAAAAAATATCCACTTTATCCTTTTGCCCTGTCTAGTCTCTGTTCCAGGTCAACCTCGAGAAGGCTTCAGGGACATAAGGCGAGAGGGGACCAGGTGTGGGTTTGCACCATGAGGGCTTCCACCACGGCTGATGGATGGGAAAGGCATCGTGCCCTGAAACCTCAAGTGAAAACTCAGCCCGATTGGGATTAAGGACCCAGGCAGACATCCAAGGCAGAGATGAATGCACTTTGTGGCCTGTCAGGCTGCAGGGCTGAGTGCACGTGGCACCTTGGCCAAGGCAATGGCTGTCCTGAAGAGTGCACACCAACTGTCACAGCTGCCTGGGTGCTAAACCTAACGGGAGACTGAGCCAAGGAGCTGGAAAGTTTATTGATTTTTAATTTTTTTTTTCTCTCAAGAAGCCCTTAACAAAATCTTACTGGGCTGGAATTGGTTACTGCCAAGAGACCCTTGTGATGGACACAGTGAGAAATGCTAGACCAGATTAGACAAAGTGAAACGTGTCCCTGAATTTGCTGCAAGGAGCGACAGACAAACCTCCAGGCACAATTATTTTCCCTCTCTTCCTGCATTTCATGTTATTTCTCTAATGAAAGCTGCTTGGCAATAGGGATTACAAGGCTTTTGGAGACACTAACAGGCAACTTATAAGGGGCTGGCTTGCTCCCCAGCCAGGCGAGGAGAACAGGGTTCACCAGAGGAATTGCTCAGGGGACATTTTATGGAACCACTTCGAAGTAAGGCATGCACACACCCTGAAAAACAGAGCACTGTCCCCAGGAGCTGGCTCCCTGCCACCAAACCACCCCCCTCTTCAGCCCAGAGGGTGACTTGGCTTCCTTCTGAGCTCCTCCACTGGAATGCTGAAGGGAATGCTCTCTCCCCTCCTGGTGTGAGTTGAACTGCCTCCATCCTACTGCACCGATTATCCGGAATCAACAACACAAAAAGCTATCAGCAAACATTTAAAGCACCCTCACAGCTAGAAAGGTGATGTCTCAAATGATGCTGTTAAGGACAACAAAACCCGAACGCTTTTTACTTGTCTCAGCAATGCACCCTCTACAAATGCCCCAAAATGCACTGAAAATTATAGGAAAAACACTCAATTGCCACTGAAATGTGTTTTGGTTTGAGGGAAGGAAGAGCAGGACAATAAATACTGTGGTTCAAGGAGGAGTCAAGGGCTCACAAATGTGTTTTGCTGGTAGTGGAGAAAGAAAAGGCAACGCTTTTGTGGCCAAATTGAAGTTGGCTGAGATGTCAGCCTTTGTAGAAAGTGCTATTCCTTAGGGGAAAAAAAAAAATACAAAGGGGTGCCTTGGCTGAAAAACTTCCTCCCTTTCTTATTTCTTTATGATTTCCAAATCAGCTCTGGGTAGATGATAGAAAGTAGTTTTACCCGAAAAGGGAGAAGATGGAACCTCTCTGCAACAGCAGCCCACTACAGCACAGAGGGATGTGCTGTGGGGCTTTGTGGATTATTCATCCTCTGCTGCACACCACATGCCACAAAATTTACTTGTTTCCCAAATCTCAAACCTGTCTAAAAGCATAATGCTATGAAACAGCACAGAGAGAGCTGGAGAGACAGAATTGCTGGAGACCATTCCCCTCCTAAACAAAAACATGGGATGATCATAGGAATTGGACAGTGACACAGAAGATGAATAAGTAAACTCCTGGTGATTCTGGTCAGTTTGACCTGAGGAAGGACTCCTTCACCCCAAACCACATCATATCAATTCCCCTGAGAGATGGTCAAGACAACCCTATTGGCACCTGAGAGATTTCCTACATAGCACCAAGAGCATCAGCCACCTCCCTCAGCCGTGCCCAGTTCATTCAATTCTGCCTGAATCACTCTCAAATCCACCCAAGTCCAAACCTGAGGAGGCTGCACCAAGGAAAGGGTTAACACTGACTTTAGCTTTCTCCCAGAACTACAGAGCCCTTTGTCCCCCAGCCCTCTGTGAGCTCCTGGGCCAGGCCACAACACACTGGGTCAGTGTTGAAGTGCTCCCATCAGTTCTGGCCTTCTGAGGGGGCTGCAGTTTTCATTAGATTAATTGCTAATCAGTAGGCATCCTCATTTTCCTGCTGGTAAGTGTGAGAGCAGGAGGGCAGGTCAGGCAGCAGCTCCCTTGGCTTAGAGGGCAATCCCTGATGAGGATTAGCACTGGCCTCTGTGGTTATAATTGAATTAGTGCTGCCTCTGTGCTGCCAGGAGCCACCTTCTCCACTGCCCCCAGCACGGTGACCAGCCCAAGGGACAGGATCAAGGTCTTGGCTGTATTTCCAACCAGGACCTTGGAGTTTGCCATCAGCATCAGCCACCATCCAACCACAAGCTGCTGCCATCTTCATCCCCAACACCTCCAGTTCACTTCACGTGCCTGCTGGTCTGACTGGTTGCATCCCTCGGAGCCCCAGGAGGTTTTGAGAAGCCCAAACCCACATTCCTTGCACGAGACCCCAGTAAAGCCCATGGTTACAGTAAGACATGTGCAAAAGGAAGACATTGCTCCAAGCCATGGGGGAGAGCGGGTGCACTGTGCACGAGACAGCCCCTGGGCTTCTCCCCAAATCCCTGCATCTCCTCCAGCCAGGCAGGTCCTGCCAACCACAGGTGGTGGCTCCAACACTGCTCTGCTGGAGCTGCACAGGGACAACCAGCACACCAACCAGCCCAGCTGGACTGCAGGGCTGTGGCACAGAAAGGCCAGGAAGATGCTGTGAGTTGGAAGATAAGCTCAGCAGCTGAGCTTGTGGAGGCATCCTCCTCTCCCAAGGGAAAGCGATGCCTAACCCTTGCCAACTCCTCTGCAAAGCTTCCTATAGGAAGTTTCTGGCACTAGGAATGGTTGCCAGCACAGGATTAGCAGCCTGTTGATTTAGAGGGCTTATTACAGGAGCTTAATTCTATTTTGACAGATGAAAGTAAGTCAATTATAGCTAGAAATAGCTCTGAATTTGGGTTGTGGGATTTTTTTTTCTTCCTCTCTTCCCCTTCTGTGAGTAGAGGTATCATTTCCTTCCCTTTCTTTACCTCAAAGCCAGTGTTTTCTGTGAGATGCCTCTCTGGCCAAGGGAAGCCTCTAACACAGGCATTGGGGGCAGATGTGGTACTTGCTCATTATTGCTGCCTGTGAGGCACCATGGCACTACTTCACTCCTCCCAGCCCCGCCAGGCTGCCCTGGAGCCCCTCCTTGGGCTTGCTCCTGGCAGAAATAACCCCAAAACCTGTCCTTTACCCACCCTCAGCACTGACAAACAGTCTGAGCTGGGACAGGAAACACCCAGCAGGGACTAACAGACCTGCAGAGCTCAGAGGTGTGCAGAAGTGCTCAAAGAAATCAAGGAACATTAATGCTGAGGCTTAGAAGTGGGAGCACCAGCAACACAAGAAAATTCCCATCCTGTGAGATTAACGGGGTCTAGTCAGGATCAGAGAACAACTACTGCCATAAGTCATCTCCAGCAAAAGCCACTGTCTGCCTGACCTCCCTAAATGCCTAAGGAATCATAATCTTCCTAGAGAAATAAAGCACCAAAGCAAAAGCCTAGCCCATTCCCAAGTAATTTACATGAAAATCTCACCCCTGAGGCTCTCTTTCTTTCATAACCTCCTCATCCCCATCACACCTGTGTCTCCTGTACACCTGAAGATGCAAGCAGAGAACTGGAAGACCCTTTCAGAGTAAACCCAGTCACCACCACCTGGCCCTGTTTATCTGATCAGCAGGACCAGACCATCCCACTGCCCTCCCAGCCAGGCTCACATATGAGCTCCCTGACTTGAGGAGCTGTGTCAGACTTGTACGTGTCTGACAAGGTGAGAAATCTCATTGCTATCTCAGTGCACATACATTTCTCCAAGGAAAGACCTAACCACAGGCTTGGGAGTTGTGGTGACACCCCAGGAAAGCACTGGAGGCTTGGATACTCACACTCAAAAGAGAACAGAGGGGAGTCCCTGTTCACAAGGCGCTCCCCAGTTCTTACTTAGGGACCATCCACCACCCCATCCTCAGGGTCTGCAGAAGGAAACAACTTGTGCTGTTTTCCTCCAGCACACACCCCTGGATCGCTCTGCAGCTCAGAGCACACCAGAGAGGCTCTCACCCTCGGACAGCGTGCAGCAGGCGCAGCGAGGGGTAGGCAGTCCTGACGTTGATGTGGTGCTTCAGGATGAGCTCGTTCACCCACTCCACTCTCTCCTTGCCCCCCTTGGCCATGAAGGCTGGGATCCAGAGGATGCTGCCGTTGAGGCTGTGCAGGCGCTGCAGCAGCTTCTCCCTCCAGGTCTCGTTCACCAGGTCCTCGAAGGCGCGCTGGATCACCGAGGGGTTCATCGTCACCAGGTCTGTCTTCATGCCCACATCCTGAGAGTACTCCTGGACAGGGGCCAGGTTGCACCTGCAAAGGGAAACACCCAACAGGGCTGTTCAATGGATTGAGAGAGGGCAGTGACAGGCACGAGGAGGGTGTGATGCCAAAAGCCTGGGCTGGTGACAATGTGCCCATTCGCTCTCGCTTTTGGGAGGAAGAGAAGGCATAATGACCCACTGCAATAAATTAGTGATGATGAGCCATCTCCATCTCAGGCCACCATCCCTCAGCATGATGCCACGTGCACACCTGTTCCTCTGGGACAAGGCTAATGTCAGCCACAACTGTGGTGTCTTGTGGGTGGTTTGCAGGGAGCAGCAGCTCTTCTGGTGCCGCTCAAAAATAGCATCAGCAACAAAACTCCAGTCTCTGCTCCCATGGCAGATTTTAGACTAAACAGCTTTTTCCACTCAAGGAAAGCACTTGCCTCTTTATTCCAGCCCTGCTGGAGTAACATTATCCCAAAGGCCTTTTCCCCTCCTGGCGAGTCTCTGCAAACTGCAGACCTGGTGGCACCGGTGGTGATACTGACACCAGTGGGAGGTGGATGCCAGGACATGGTCTTCACAGGGCTGTCTGGAGGCTGTGACTCTCAAAAAAACACCTTCTTCTGTAGTGTTCATTGGAGCCTCCCCTCAGACTGCACATGTGGGCACAGGCCATGTACCTTGAGCTCCTGTGTCACACCAGCATGAGGGTTTAGACCATGAGAAGAGACAAGGTGCACTTGCCAGAACACTCAGGGAGCACTTGGAGATGAGTGGAAGGGTTTTCAGCATGAGGGTTGAGAGCCTGTGGGACAAACTGCCAACAAATTACCCTTGTTATAGAGTGGTTTCCTACAGGTCCTTGAGGGGGGTAATTTGTGTCTGTGCCATGAACATGGCACAGGGAAAATGGCACTGGGCTGGTTCCCAGTGATGGGAGGATGCAGAGAGATGCTCCCCTAGCATCCTTAAAACCATAGGGTACCCATGTTTTTGCACACTGAGTGCTCTGCTGTGGTGTTTGACAGTGAAGTTACAGTATTTAACGAGCAGGAATTGCATCCTAACCATCTGCCTCGATAATCAGCCATTATTACTGTTTTCCCTACTTAGAGATGGAGAAACTAAGGGAATAGTGGAAAGAAAATCCAGCTACTGGCATGGGGGCCCTTTGACTGACTCATCACAGGAGTGAATTCAGTAAAAATAAACATTGGACCTGTATCCTGGACACAGACCCAATCACTGGTCACTGCCAACCCTGTTGAAAAGGCTGCCTGGATGGAGCAAACCTTCCTCAGGAAGATACAGGTTCCAGCAGTGGCTCAGACAACCTACAGTGGAAAGCATCTGTGCCAGACCTACACTAGCACATGGCTGGGGAGAAGTTGCTCAAAATACCCATTCTCACATCCAGAAAAGCTTTTCTCCTGCAATTTTGCTGCCTGACATGAATGCCCCTCACTAAACTTTGCCAGAACTACAATAAGCAGTTTTCCCCTCTGCTCACTTGTGTTCCAGTTAAGGATAATTCTCTATCCCCTGTGGATAGGCTGGAGCTGCCAGCAGCCAGGCAGCTGGAGCAGCAGGGTTTGAGTGGGGGACAGAGGTGACATTATCCTCATTCCCACGTCACATCAGCACCGCCTCTGTGAGCTGCTGATGGATTGGGCTGTCCTTGTAATAGACTCACCAGAAAACAAATGTCTGCATGTACATAAATCATCTGTGGATTCCACAGCCTCTCAGCTAACAGGGGCTTCAGGCTGAGAGGGCAGGAGCTCCTCCTCTCCACTTCAGACACCTCCAGTGGTGAATTTGGTGTGTCCCAGTGAGGCTCAGGATGTGCTGCTGCAGGTCCCTGGGGCAGAGCAGCTGCAGGGACAATGGGACTGGGGACAGAGGGGACACAGGGGAGTGTCAGACCTGGGCATGCACAAGTGTGGTGCCAGGGCATCATGTAGTGCACCCTGTGCTCGAGCAGAGAAGTGATTTGGGGAAGAACCAGGTTTGTGAAAGCCCAGGATAGGGTTTGCTTGCAAGAGGACAAACCTGAGCGAAGAGGGAGTTGGGAGGGGTTAATAGTGCACCATGAGAAGAGACAAGGTGCACTTGCCAGAACACTCAGGGAGCACTTGGAGATGAGTGGAAGGGTTTTCAGCAGGACATTTGCATCGGTGCAGGTGGGGCTGTGCTGCCCCAGCTGACCAGGATTCCAGCCCCTGCACTGCTCCCAAGGCTCTGAGGCCCCCCTGTGCTGCAGGGAGCAGCCCTCACCTTATGACAAAGCTGTGAGCGTCGATCTCGGGGCCACAGCCACTGCTGAGCAGCACCCCTGAGTTGCCCACGATGGCACAGGTGGGGAACTGCTTGCCCTTGAGGGGAGAGGTGCGGGGCAGCAGCTCGTACAGGTTCTGTGAGACGTTCATGGTGCTGTCCCTGTCAAAGACGTAGTGGATGATGTCCCCCGGCTTCAGCGTCCCCTTCAGCACTGAAATGTCCTTCTCTGCATCCAGGAACTTCAAGATCTGTTTCCTGAGCACAGGGAAGCAGCCTTATCAGGTGAGGTACAGATAACCTGAGTCAGACCTAAGATGAGCTCTTGCCTCCTGGCTGCCCTCACTCCCTGGCCAGTCCATATGACCATTCACAGCTTACAAAAGGATATCTCCACCTCAATGCCTGCTCCCTCCCCACTCATCCCTGCCCGGGGCAGGCTATCAAAGTCAGCCCACCATTAGTGAGGGTCCCTGAGTTTGCCCAGGTAAGAAGGTCTCCTTCCCTCTATGACCCATCACCTGCACACACAAATTCCACTTGGCCTGAAACACAGGGGCTCAAGTGCTCCTTGTTTTGTGGTTGCCAGGCCAGCTGGCTCAGCTGGGAATTCACTTCCAAGCGATCACTTACAGATATGAAGCCTAGCTCAGCAGGAGCTGAGCTTTTTATTTCTTCCTTGACTTCTTTAGATGATACACGGAGGCAATTTGCCAGCTTGCACTGGAGAGGACCAAATCTGTCTCTTGTCCTATAGGTAATTACCAGTACCTGATCTTCAAAGAGAGTGTCTGGTTGTGTCTCCATTTGGATGAGGCTGGTTTAATGTTGTGCTTAATGCTTTCATTACTTCTGTCAACAACAGCTGGAGACGAGGAGTCATTTATTACTACTTCAGCTCTAGAAAAAAGAAAGTCGGGGAGAGGGAGACAGAATCCGTTAGCATCCCAATGGCACTTCTAATCACCACCTTCAGCTCTGGCTGCTGGAATTCAAACTTCATCAGAAAAGCAAAATTGTAGTTATTAGCTAAACAAGAAGTGAAAGCCTGTTCGTATTCTGCTACACTCAAGCAGACAGACAGAGATCCTTAAATACCCGCTTCCACGAACACAGACTGACAGCCAGGCACAGCTCCACAGAAATCACACCATTACACACTGAACTGCAGGAAGGCATGCACAAAAATCACAACAGTGACAGGCTGGCAGAAGGGCACTTGCAGACAAGACACCCCAAAGCCCCCAAAATTCACAAAGAGACTTCCTAGCCAAGGTGGCTGCCCTGTTTGCCTCGTGGTCACACATGAACATCCCGAAGTGGACCCAGCTCAGCTTCTGGAGAAGATTAAAATCCTCACTACAGAAGAGCAACCCTCTCTTCACTCAATAGAGAAATTAATTCAGTTGAGCTGCTGGGTGCTGCTTGTGAAACTGGGCTGTGAGCATCCTGTACTAAAGAGGGGCAGGCTGGCTCACTGGAAACTTTTTCCCTGTTTAGAATTGAGCACAAGGATTTCAGCACCAATATCACCTGTTCCAGACCAAGAAATGAGCAGCAGTCAAATGCTGGAGATCACTGGGAGACCCCAGTGTTTAATTCCTGCTGCAAGAAGCAAACCAGCCCCAGCACTTCTGTGACATTTAAATCAAACTGCATGAATTGAAGGAGCCTCCAAATATTTGGTTCCAGCTAGCTGCCCTCCAAAAAAGAAAAGCCAAGCATCTCATCAAGAAGCTGCGTGTACTGCAGACCCGAAAAAGCCTTCACACTTCAGAGCACTCTGAAAAACACACAGCCAAAGCACTTGATATCAGCTAAAGGGAATCTCCCTCTCCACTGCAAAGGGCTTTTTCCAGTTGGGAAATGCTCTGTGAATAAATGCACTTATATAAAGCATGTAAACCCCAAGGAGGGAGCAGAGTGAGAGACGGGGCAGAGGTGGTGGCCCAGGCTCATGGACAAACATCCAGCTCCTGGGAACCTATCTCCAGTCCAGAGAAAGAGCTTCCCAGGATACACTGTGGCTTACACTGTATGTTTCAAAAAGGCAAAGAAATGTGTTTATAAATGCTGCCTGCCAGTGTCCTGATGTGTGTGTGTACAGTATCTCTCCAGAGGCTGCCAGTCTGTTGGATTTGTTTGCTTCTTGCATTTTGCTGCATCACTCATGTCTTGGAAACCTTACCTAGAAGGTGTCAAAACTCATAATGGAAGTAGGGTAAAGCAATCCTGGGACTAACTACTGTTTTTTTGGTTTTGTCCATTTTCTGTGTTTTGGTCACGGGTGGTGACATCACTGAATGATATCACTCTACCTTGCATGCTGTCACTAAGCTTTTCAAATGCGCCACTTGGCAATGCTGGGCTGACAGAATCACTGTAAAAATAACACAGAGAAACGCTGAATGGGGATGGTCACAGACTGACTCTGCCATAGAGGGATGTTACTAGAGTGCACTGCAAAAAAACTGGAGTTCTGATTCCAAACACAGTCATCTCTCCTCTAATAGCACTTAAAACTATGGAAAATAGCAACTCTATCACTGACTTATTTTCACAATAAGTAACTCTTTCTCATTTTCTCAATCACCACAACTTCCAGATCCTTGGTTATTTGCAAATGATTATTGCACTGAGTTGGAAGAAGGAGGGGGAGAAATTATTAAGAAAATGCAAAGCAGAAGTGAAAAGGAACAGATACATTTGCTAAATAAGAACAGCACTATCCAGCGAAGAGGAGAAGCAGATTAATAGCTGCCTTACAGCAAAAACAAATGAACACAAAATCTAATTTACAAACCTATTAGATTTGCTATGTAAGCTGTTCACAGCTGATCTGATTGTACCTCTGCCTCCAGAACTCCTGCAAGACAAAGGAAATGCATTATTTATAAATCCAGCTCCTTTCTGCCAAGCATTGTTCAACAGTCAAGAGATCCTGCTCGGAAGGGCTCCGAGCGGAGACACTGCCACGCCACCCGCGTCCCACCCCATCCAGAAGGGAGATGTCCTGATGCCTCTGAAGGGCTTTTCATCCCTTGTCACTGCTGCCCTGCTGTGACTGTGAAACCATTCCAGCACAGAACGCCCCCAGCCACCCCAATCAATAATACCTGTGTGATCTAACCAGCCATCACAGACATCTGGTCTCGCTGCCACAGCAGTGTGCGCCCTACAGCTGCATTAAATACATCTCTACTTCTCTTTACGAGCCAGGTGTTAGCAGTGCACAGAGAAACTCTCCTCCATCTCCAGGCTGCCAATGCACTTTCCCTGTCCTTTTCAGGTAGGGACTGAATGATCTGGATAGGATTCCCACCACTGTCTTCACCTGGGCTTTTAGTTGAGAACATCCAGTATCTCTATTTTATGCAGGTTGAATGACCAGCCTTCTTGACTTATGGAGACCTCATATTCATAGTGTACCTCCTCCCAGGGACCCAGGCCAGACCCAGAGCTCCACCCCAGCCCACTCCAATCCTGTTAGTGCCTTCAAGCCTCTTCTCATCACCTCTGGTGTAACTTGGTGGAAGCTACAAGGCCAATGCACCACAGCCATTCACATGCTGGAGCTGAGACCTGAAGTGACAGCAGTGTCACTTCCATGGCCTGACACCACCACACAAGGATAGATGCCAGACCAGTCTGACAAGACCTGTGGGAATGAGCAGCCAAAGCTTCCAGCACCTCTATGTTGCTATACTGAAGAACAGGTTGGACCAAGCCCCTTCAGTAAACCACACCATTCACATGAGCTGTGAATCCTCATTAAATACATACAAGTATTGGTTTCCATTTAGCTGGCTGCAGAGCTCCTTTTTGCTTTACCTTGCTGTTTTCAAAGTGGTCACAAAGAACAAGTCACCCACCTTGTGATGTTCAAGGGAGCTGGGCTCCCATTCAGACACATTTTAACTGCCATGTACTCATTGCTCTGTTTTATTGTTCCCATTGCACAGATATCCCAATGAGCACACTCATAAAGAGAACCAGATTCTCTTACAGCAGAAATATTGCTACCCAGGAATATATACCTTAATGAAAATCTATCTCAGGAGAATGCATTTCTACCAGTTCTGAAAAAAATCCCAAATGCATTAGACAGAAATGAAAGAGAAAAAGCGTGTGTGAGTGTGTTTGGTGCCATTTAAAAGGATGTTCAGACTTGTGGGATGCAATATAAATCCTCTCATTAGGCTGAGCACAGCCCTCAGCACCACCTAACATCAAACCCTTGGAAATGCCACGATGGTTCTCCCTTTCCTCCCTCCTGCCAGAGACCATCCCTGGCCAAATCAGAGCGATTCCTCCTCCAGCACTCTCCTCTGTCCTTTGACAGACCTGAGAGCCTGTGAGCTGTTTCATTTTTTGGTGCATCAAGGGAACAGCAGGACTGGCTCATTCCTGCAGCCTACTGGCATTTAACAAGCCTCCACATTAATGGGGTTCACGGCAGGGTGTGGGAGCAGACTGGATTAGTGTGCAAACCACGCACCTGCTCAGAGATGTCTCCTCTGAAGGAGCCTTCCAAATGGGATTCACACCCCTTCACACTTGCTGTAGGACAGACAAAGCTTAGAGAAAGAAATGTGTTTTTTTTCCCCTGAATACATGCTGGTTCACATGTGAAAGGAAAAAAGGTAAATAAGGAAATAGAGAAGACTATTCCCTAGGTGTTAGCTCCTACCTCATCCATGTCTTGTGGCTACAGCAGGAAGGATTCAGAGCATCACAACATATTATTCAAATGCATTTATCCAGTCAGGCTTTATGTGCCCCCAGTGACAGGTCTGTGTGTCTTCTCTTGGAATTAAGGCAGGTGTTGGCACTGGAGATGCTGGATGTGAGGAAGACAAGTTGATAGCACCTCTCCATCTGCCTGTGTGCAGCCTGGAGGGGAAGGGGACTGGCTGCCAGCTGAGAACCCCCTCAAGGACAGCATCAGGGGTTACTCTTTCCCCCTCACACACTGTGAAAAGGAAAAATATTGAAATGCAGACAGAGGCATGAAGGGTTCTGCTGTCATAAATTAATGTGGAGGAGAGCAAGGCTCTGCTAACCATCTTCCCATGGCACTGGGATCACTGCTCTGCTGGCCAGCAGCAGACACAATGCTCTTGTGGACACCTAGGATGCTGGCAAAGACACTGCTCCTTGTGCCAGGTTTGGTTTCTCCCTCCAAGACAGGGAGACTGCCCAAAGCTGAGACATCATCCTTGGCTGAAGGTCTGAGCTGATTTAGTGGATCTTAAAGTGCTAAAAACCGTCAGTCTTTTGGTGCTTTGTGTGCCACTCTACAACTTCAGGATGTTTTCCCTACAAAATCCCTTTAAAAAATGGAAGGCAGTGCATGCTGTAGGATGCTGTGGGGTGTGTGGCCCTGTCCAGCCATGCTGCTCAGCTCAGCCCACTGGTGGGGCCCAGCCAGACAAACCAGCTGCTCAAAACACCAGCAACTGAGCCAAGCACAGTATTTTCCAAGGTCTGCCATACTTCATTACCAACACAGGCAAGCCAGTAACCCTGCATGCCTTCACTTCCCTAACCTGGGAATAGGAAAACATGCAGAAATGGAGGGTACTAGTTAAGAAGCACATGAACATATAAAACCCAAAAACTCCAAAAAACAAAAGAACCCAGTCCATTTTATTATACCTTCCTGACCTGGAGTTTCAAATCTCTTTGCTTCAAAAGGCAAAGACCAACTTCGATTAAAATAGCACAGATAGCATTGATTTTGAAAAGCTTTCTAGTGCTACACTGTGTTTGGACTGAATTGCCTTATTAATCTAGTTGTTATCAGTTTCATTGTATAGCCAGCTTCACAAAGTACCAACCTGCTTCCTAATCCTATTATTTACAAAACATTTTTCTTTGGGCTTCTGTTAGGATGTTTTCCAGTGATAAGTTGCATCTATATGTGCTAATGCCATCTTACTGACTTATGCCATCTTTTCTCATTTTCGCTGAGATTTTCAAGCTGCATTGCCACTATCTAAGATATTATATAGGTCAAAACGTTCTGTGCTCAGATGTAAAGTGACACTGATTCATATATCAGAGGATGTAAAAGAAAAAATTGTCTTACGGTTCAGGTCCAAATTTTCGTGGATGAATAATTTGTGACAAATCAGGTATGCAAAGACTCTTCTATTCACCCCCTGTGAATGGGCCTGTTTAGGGTTTTAGCTTCCCTTTTCATCGTTTCCTGCTTCTTAAATGCTTCTCTTAATTGTTGCTAGGTAAGTTCGGTCTCGCTTCGAGCCACTTCGAAATCAAAGCAGCTTTGACTGAACAAGTAGGTCACAGAGCCTCGTTGGGTGAGCAGATCTCTATGAGCAGACTTCACATGTCCACGTTCCCAGGCTCACAAACTAGAAAATGTGTTTGCCATGGGTATTTCACAATGCCCACCCCCAAGTCCTGCTTCCCCCCAGCATTTGTGGCAGGAGATACACATGGGAAGCAGGCATGATGAACAGGAACTAACTGGAAAGTCCAGCCATACCCAACCACCCACTTCATTGTTCACAGAACGATTTGGGTTGAAAAGGACCTTAAAGATCATCTTGTCCCAACCGTCCTGCATTTAACCACATTTGTGAGGCGCATTCCTAGTGGAACAAAACCTCGGCCTCTTCCTGACCTTGGGCAACCCAAGTCCTCCTCTTCTCCCTCCTCCACCTAAAAGTTAGATAATAGTCCCTTGGGGGATTATTAAACTGAATTTATCCACCTGAATTCCTCAGGAAGATAGTTCAGCGCCACAATTTTTACCTGAGGGGTTCAAAAGACTAACACCTACTAATTAGGTTTTCACAACCTGCTTTTATGTTAGGTGCATTTTATGATCCTTGTTTTACAGCTGGATACTGGGGGTGAAGTGGCTTGGCCCTTAACACACACAAAAAAAAAATGAGTTCTGCGAGCCAGGAGCAGGCACTGTGAGCTTCCAGCAGACCTGTCCTCTTGAAAATGCTGCTCTTTACTTGCTGAGAGTGAGTATGGCTCTTGCTGGGTATGAGAACCCAGAGGACCACAGGAATTATCTGCAAGGGTTTAATTTCACTGGCCCAAAAAGTAGAGGCAGGCAACAGTCTCCTGAGATAGCTGCAGACTATGCCTATTAAGGCAGTCTGTAGCTATTTTTAAAAAATAATAAATCACCACCTATATTTACTTTGCTTTTTAAGGACTGCTCTGATGTTTTTCTCTCGACCAGAACTGCTATCTGAAGAGCACATGAGCATGATGCCAGGCCTGGCAAGAGACCACCCACCCACAATCACAGTCCTCCCTACCCAGGGGCATTCCCTGAGGCAGCCAAGTGTGGAGGGGACGTGGAGTGGGATGTTCACAGCCCCTCTGCAGATTCCTGTGTTGTGGCCAGAGACCCAGCCACCATAACTAACAGTTCTGGGGGAAAGGACACACTGCCCAACCACTGGAAATGAAGGCTATAGATGGCCCTTCTCCTCCCAAACTTTAAAGATTTGCTCCTGCTGACGCTCACAGTGCTGTGAAATGTGAATCAGGACATACCTTCCCCTTCCCTGAAATTCAGGGTTTGTGTTGAGAGCAGCAGGACAGCAAATGCACTCCAGGGCTTTTGGGGAAAAACTGTCACATTTCCAAGCTGTCTATGAAAGAGAAATAATTGGCTTCCAAATGCCAAGCTGTCCAGCCCTACCCTGCAGGGTGGACAAGCAAAGGTGCCCCAGGAGCCAAAAGTGAGAAGAAACTGAGCCAAGAATCCGACCTGGATTCCTTGGAGATTCCTTGTGTCCTGGTTTTCCAGCAGCACATCAGAATGTGGCTGAAAATATGGAAAAAGGACACATTCATTGCTAAGTCCTCTTGTGGCTCTGACTAGACACTCAAGTGGTTACTGTGGAGTTTAGATCAAAATCCACCCACATCCATCAAGTGCTCTGTTGTCCCAGGAGAGACAAATTCAAAGAGGAAGGGCTGGTGAGCCCCACATGTAAATCAACTTGCAAACAGAAACAAAAGCCAAAGTTAGACGAGAGGCAATGGGATCAGAGATGCATTTCTGAACCTTGAGAGCCTGCACTCAAACACTCCATCCATTGTGCACTCTCCTGGCACTGCTCCCGCTTCCAGGAATGCTGCTCTTCCAGGCTCCAGCACCATTTTGCCTCCCTGCATCAGGGAAACTGGGACATCAGACCCTTACAGGCCATTCCTGTGACATTTCACCACTTGTTTTGGAGGCTCTCTCACCCTGGGATGTGGAGGAGACTGTGATGAAGAAAAGTGATGGTTTCTGGGTGGTAGCTGTAGTACCTACACTCCCCAGGCAAGCAAGGGATTAATTGGAAAGACATTTCTAAAGCAGTTGTCTGCTAGGACAGAAGATCCTGCAATACATCTTAATGAGATGCTCAAAATTGCACTTCAATGTGTTGAAAAAAATCTCACTTGATTATATTGTCACAGTTTGGCAGCCCAAGTGTCAAAAAACTTCCTAAATATCAGGTGCTACTTTCAGTGTTCCCAGCTTAATTCTATCAAGTCATACAATCATATTTGGGAAAGTGTGCCCATATTATGGCTTTCAGAAACATCACCTGCCCCAGCTGGGGTCCCAGTGCAGGTCTGGTACATGAGGAGCAGCCAGGCTGGCAGTACAGCATCTTCCAGCAAGCACCAGTGAAGCACCAGCCAACGGCCTCACTGTGCTCACAGCACTTGTCATGGGAAATGCAGATCTGTCCCATTTAGCCTTTTTAATTTGGCCACCTCTTCCCACACCCCAATCCCACCTCCACAACATCACCCATCCTGCAGGCTCCTTCCCAGGGACCACAAGAGGATGGGAAGGTCAGGGGGTGCTCAGCATCCCTGCCTGCCAGGTGGTGACAGTGGCTCCACATCAGCTCCTGAGTAAATGTGAGCAGGATTTGACCCTGACATCTCTGTCTGGCTGCGAGTCACGGCGTGTAATCACTGCAAGTGTCTGCTGAGGGCATGGTGGAATGAAGACACATGAGTTTGCAAAACAGGCATCTATTGCTTAATAAGGAACATGCCAATTAGTCTGAAACACTTATGAGACAAAAGCAGTGACAAATCAGCAGGAACGGTGCAGCTCTCACAACAAATGGACTCGAGGCAATGGGAGAGATGCCAGTGGCAGCCTGTCACCAGGACACTGCTGGTGATCACTCTGCACTGGGGTGAACAAATCCCTGTCCCTGCCTTGAGCTCTGGGCCCAACCCAGTACGAGCTTTTCCTGAGCCAGAAAAGCGTCTCACACCTTTGGAGTGTCAGCTCTCACATCCACATGCATTTGCCACAATACCAACATGGCCTGACTCAATCACCTCAAGATGGTCTTGTTCTATCACTGCTCTAAAGACAAAATACTCACAGGGTTCAAATGCCAGACACTTCCCCTCTCCCTATCCTGCCTACTGGTAGGACCTTGATCCCTCCTTCATCTTTAAAACATTATTCCTGGCATCAGCTCTTTTTCTCTGGCTGTGTTAATGAAATAGCCAGAAAAGAAATGACATTGAAGCAGGCAAAAAGGATCCAGTGAGGGGCTTGGGACTGTGTAGAGTGTGTTTGTGTATTTTGTACATGTTTGTGTAATTTATTTTCTTCCCCTTCTTCCCCTTTTGGAGGGGAGAAGGTAAAACCCCCAAAAGTCCATGGAAGATCGAGAAAGTAGATGAGACAAAAGCCTCACTGCTTACAAAACATGTTTCTGGGACATTTGTCCTGAGAGAATTTTTTTCTGCTAACAGAGCAGAGCTCTCAGGGAGCACAAACAGCAGAGCATCAGGCTTGCAGCAGAACCTGTCACCCTGAGCATCCATGTCCCAGAATGCAGAAATCCCAGTGGCTCCTGCAGCATCTTGGGTGCCACGTACCTTGGGAAATGGTACAACATGAAACATTATCACATGGGGCTGTGGTCCCATGGGCTCATCCTCCTACACCCCTCTCTTCTCTTTTCCCAGTGCTCTCTGCAGCATACTGGAATACTGAAGGTCTCATGTTGTTTCTTCTTCCACTGTTGATGTGGAAGCTGAGGACCTCTCCTGGGCAGAGACACCCTCCTGGGGCAGTTCCTCTGTATGAGCATCCTAAAATAACATCTGGTACCAACACAAAGAGGGCTGGGGCTGAGAGCTACACCCCACATCCTGCAACAAAGCTGTCCCAGGACCTTCTGAGGAATGTAGATCCCAGATCACAATGTCAAATTGCCAAATACTGAAAAGTCCATGGTGGTTTCAGAGCTTGACCTCCTCTTTCCTCCCCTGCTCACAAAGCTACACTGTGGAAATCCAGGCAGCGGTTTAATTACTAAGAAGTTTAAGAAGTTTAATTACTGAGCAGCTGCTGGTTGCCAGTTGAGTGTGCTTCTGGGTGTCTGAAAACGTGCTGGAGATGCCTCATGACGATGCTTAACCTTTGCAGGGGAAACAGGGCCCCTGTTGTAGCTGCTGGCTGAGAGCTGAGTGATAATCCTGAAGGTGCTGGCAAAGCCTGGCCATCCTTGGATTCAGAGCTGCCAGACCCTGGAGCCCATTGGGATGCTGTTTGATTGAGGTTGCCTTGCTAGAGCACTCCAAAACTGTGACAAAATGTGCTTTTCAAAGCAGCCCTGCCTATGGAGAGCACTGCACAGGGAGGGACAGCGAGCCTGGGTGGGGTTTGTGCTTGTTTGGGATATTCCCAGGGGATTTCTGCACGCAGTAACAAGGACCTGATCTGCAATAGCAAGAAGTATTCAGACTTAAGTTTGGAAAGAGCTCTCACCCCACACCACTGTCACTGCTCTCAGCAGTGTCATGCCCATTTCCTTGGATCAGTCCTTTCACTTTCCAACCAGAGCCAATTCTGCTGCTGTTGATGAATATGCATCTTCCAAGGCTACCACCACCATCAAGGCTGCTGCCAGACAACACAGGATTTACAGTGGAAACATGAAGAAAAAGGAGCTGTAAAGATACTCTCCTTTTTTCCTTTTCCTTTTTTCTTTCTTTTCCTACTGCATTGCAAGGGACTGAGAAGCTGACACCTGTCTGCTCTGCAGTGGTGTTTGTTGAAGGACACCTGAAACTCTGCACCTCCAGTGAATTTACTTTGCCAGGAAACTTACTTCTTTCCTGAGGCAACTGGGACAGGAAGCCAGTGAAACAGCAAAATAATTATTGTCTAATGTTGTACTTCGGGTTTATTTCTTGCCTGCTGAGGATGACCCAGGCCCGGGGAAAACAAATGTGGGAGGCAATTAGAAGAAGTCTGGTTTGGAACAACTGTTTTTTTACAGCAACTGTGCCTGATGCATTTAAGTAGCGCTATTCTCAAGAATGAAAAAAGCAAAACAGAGTAATATAGATTAAAAATATCCTTTAAGATCACTGAGTCCAACAATCAACCCAAGAGTGCCAAGCCCAGCATGAAACCATGATCCTAAGAGCCACATCTACACATCTTTCAAATAAATACCTCCAGGGATCATGATTCCACCACTTCCCTGGGCAGCCTGTGCCAATGGTTGTCAGACCTCTTAGTGAAGAACTTTCTCCTGCTATACAGTCTGAACCTCCTCTGGTACTAGTTGAGGCCATTTCCTCTTGTCTTATCATTAGGACAACCTGAAAGCCCAAGGAAAGATAAAGGTGCTCCTGTTAAATGCTTCTCCTGGAAAATCAAAAGCCCATCTGCCATGTGAGAGAAAGCCGACCCCTTGAGCTCATCCGTGCCTGGGGAAGGCAGGGAGGGGTGGTGGCAGCAGCAGGATCTGCTGTGTCACTGCTGGCCCTGGTCCCAGAGGAGCAGCCACTGCACTGCTGAGGCTGAATCTCTGAACTCACCGTTAGCTGCTCAACAAGCCTTTGCTAAACGAGCCAACACTCGCAACTCCACACTCTCTGCTGGGACAGAAAGGCTTCCTTTGCCTTCCCGACTGGAATTCTGCACAAACAGGGTTAAAGGTGGGAAACAAAAAGCCCCCCTGGGCAAAAAGGGAACTTGAAGCCCTTCTGGGAGCTGCTTTATTGTCTTCATTGCTCTGGTCACATGAACTGGGCTGGCTACAGCAATACTGCCTCCAGAAAGGGCTGGTTGGTGATTTGCATCCTCCTACCACAGCTCTCCTCACCTGCAAGGTCAGAAATTTCCTCCTTGGAAATCTTGCAAGCTGCTGACAACCAGTACTGAACTGTGGAGTAACTTTCCAACAGCATACTGGAAATCCTTTGGCACTGGCTTTTCTTTTTTGTTCCACTGGCTTGCTTGTGGGTCTGGGAGTGCTTTCCATCCTGCTGCTCCCAGCCCTCCCCTCAGGTACCACTGCTCCCACCACTCCCTCAGAGCTCAGCTTAAGGACTGTAGACATTCATCTCCCTCAGCCTGCTCCAGGCAGGAGCACAGGGGTTTGGATATGTTTTTTTTTTGTGGCAGCCTGCCCTGCCCCTGCAGGGCTGCAGGAGGTGAGGGAGTGTTTCATGGAGAGGAGAGTGAGCTCTGCAGCCAACCTGAAATCAGTTGCTTGTGCTCAGGCTATTGTCAAAAGAGCTGCAATCAAAGCTTACCCTGAATATTTTCTTACTCAAATCAGTGCTCCAACATTGCTTTTATTTTCCAGCCTGATGTGTCACGGAGCTTTTATTAGAGCCCTGCCATACCCAAGGAGTACAAAGGTCTCCTCTGGCTCCATTTACATGAAGACTTACAGGACGTCTGTGGGCTCCTGTCCTGCCGAGAGCTATTCCTCCTCCAGCCCAACCTGGATAATTGTTGGCTTGTGCACACCCACTGTGAGATCGCACAAAAGCGCTTGTTGGTAAAATGCAGCACTTTCTTCAGCAAAACTTTCTGGTGGAGAGCATGTCTTAGACTAACTCTGGGCTGGGAACAGTAAACCACAACCTGGAAGATATAAGCAGGACATTTATACCCCATGGACCAACCCTGACAAGAAGCGTTAGGACTACAGCCTGCTCCAGCCCGCTCATAGCAAGCACAGCAGCCTCCATAAAGGACATAAAATCTCTCTTCCCGGGCCTTTGAAAGGCATGCATTAGAAAAGGGCACATGAGGAAAAAGTGGCAATTTACTGACAAGCTCCCAGGCAGGCAGGCCAGCAATATCAGAGACTCCTATCCGTCGCTTAGAGCGAGCAGAATATAATTCCTCTTGTAATCAGGATGGAAAGGCATGTGGTCTGGGCTAGCAGGGAAAAGGCTGACTCATATTAAGACCAACCCATTACTAAGTGTCAAGTGCTCCCTAAGATGGCTCAGACGCTAATTCGAGAAGTCACCTGGTGGCAGCGGGTCACCAGCTCCCTCTACAGACAATCAGGACACAGCCGGACCCCTGCAGAACTGCAACAGCAGGCGCACAGTAACAAAGAGAGTCCCCTTCAACCGGAGCAGAATTTTCCTCCTCATCACCGGCAATAATCATCCCACTCGATGCCAAATCCTTTGTTTTTCTCTTCGGGGCCAGGTCGGTCCCGGTGCCCTATCCCGGCGCGGATGAAGAAATGGCATCAGCGCTCCCCGAGACAGACGGGAGCGTGTCTTTTGTTTCCTGCCAGCGAAACAAAGAGCGGGAGCGGTGCATGGAAACACAGGCGCCACCGGGCTGCAGGAAAAGTTCAGCAGCCCGGAACCAGCTGGCTGCTCGGAAACAAAGTGCCAAGACCACTCACCACAGCAATACTTCACGGAGCAGCACACCCCGGCGAGCGGGGCGAGCCCCGCCAGCATCCCACCGAGCGTGTCCCTGCCCGCCAGCATCCCGCCAGCATCCCACAGCTCCGCGACCCAAGCCACACACCCCGTAGGTGACACGTCCAGACAGTGACAAGGATGTGGCAGGGGGAAAACCCGCGCACAGAGGGGGCTGCAAGGTGGGAGGAACGGGCTAAGCAAAAGAAACGCAGCAATCAGGAGCGAGAAACTGCTGAATTTCCATCCTTGCCCCGACACCTCTTTGTTTCAGCATCTCCTGGCTGTGGGAGGTGGTATAAGGATGTCTAGAGGAGTGAGATGGGACTGCCTTAAGGCACAAACATCTTTCTCAGAAGCCTCTGGCAGGCAGAGCAGCCCCAGCTGCCCTCGGCTCCTACCTCTGTTCACCTGTGATACAAGGAACTGTCCAGAGAAACAGCATGGGTTCGGGTTTTTTGTCCTTTTGCCAGTAGTATTATATTCTCTCTTACTTTTTAGCTAATGAACGTTTTGCATTTTCTTTCTAAAATTTCTCATTGTTTGTAGGTGAGAGAAATCTGTTCCCCCCTACTCCCACCTGTACGAGGCACGTTCTTCCAAAGACAATCCAAATCACAGGCAGGGGGCAGGGTACGTGTAAAAGCGGGCAAGCTGTTCGCTCCTCGCAATAATTAGAGAGTGTTTGGATGCCAAGGAAAAAGAAGAAAAGAGTTGCACCTGCCTGTGTTTCCCAGCCCCCCTCAGTGTCACCAGCCTGCCAGGGGACAGCTGGGCAGCTCCTTCCTTCCCTGCTGCACTGACCAAAGCGAGGGTGGTCTGGGGGGGTGTGAAGGAGGATGCTGAGCCACACGATACAACAGCCAAATACTTCAGATGTGGGGGAAAACTGCACAAATATACAGCATCTCCTAAATCTCTCACAGAGAGGAGCTGTTCCCTCCTGGACACACAGAGGGCTACTGGAAAACTTTGGAAGGGTCTCTTCTTTACACTGCTGTGCATTTTTGCTTTACCCTACAGGACCTGCTAACAAAAAATGCTATCATGTGGCTCTCATAGTTGAAAACCCTCTAGCATTCCCTGACCTGCTGCAGACCAGGCACTCTGCTCTTCCATGTCACCACAGCAATACATTTCAGCCAGGTCAGAGCACCGTGCTCACCATTCCTGGCGCCATGGCAGCACACAGGGATGAAGTGCCCCTTGTGCCAGGCTTCTGTGCAAGGTGAGCAGTGTTTGGTCCCTTACTGTGTTCGGGATGCAGGAGCTCATCAATCCCGAAACACTCCAGAGATGCAATGAGGAAAAATGGGTGGGAGAGGACAAAGCAAGAGAAAGGTTCAGTCTGCCTGATTTCATGATTAAGAAATATATAATTAATACAGCAGGGTCCCATCTTTGCTCTGTTTAACCCCATAAGGGAAGCACAGCTGATGTGGGACCTGATCTGTGACGGGTTTGGCGATCACGTGTATCAGAGGGCATGGGATGCAGCACCCTCCATCACCCCCTGGGTGCAGGGTGCTCTTCTCCTCTGCCAGTTCCCTCCTGCACTCCCATTTCTGATGCTGTGTGGAACAAGCTGCTCGCTGTTCCTACAGAACTCATCTGACCCTGCTGCCGTCTCTGCCGCCGCACCACTTGGCAGTACTTCCTTGGAGGAACTACAGCAACAAACTCAGATGCCAGGGTTTGGAGATAAGCAGCCAGCAAACAGCCAATTTCCATACAATGTACAGAAAAGAGAGGAGAAAAAAGACACAATACTGGGAATCCCTAATGAACCAGGGTGAAAATCAGGACAAGTAAGTAACAAAACAGAATAGATTTTCAATAAGGGCACAGCAAGTTCTAGTGGGTAGATCTAGCAGATAGGGGAGGAGAGAGAAGAAAGAACAGAAGCCGGAAAAGGAGATGGAAAGAAAGCAAGGGGATCAGAGCAGCCTGTCCAATGGGGAGGATGCATCAGAAGATTTTAATTTCCTTTATTATTATATAGATAGTGCCAGCTCATTGCAGAGCAACAATTCATCTACCCTGGTAACCCACAGTCTGGTGCTGGATGTTTCTGGACAAGGCTACTGACCTTTAAGCACTTCTTGCCTGTGGCACCCAGCATAACATAACAATGAAACAATAAACAAACATCACTGCATTTCATTTATCATCTCATTATGGTGTTTGTTTTGGTGTAACACAGTGGACAATGCCAGCTGGTCCCAAACAGAAAGACCTTTGTGTTATGTGGGTGCCCTGAGTGCACACCTCATTACTAAAATTATTTGGTTTTCCACATTGCTGTAGCAAGTTCCTCAAGTTATTGCAAACCCTCCTCTCTGCATTTGTTCCTCTTATCCCCTAAATTTCCAAGCAGACCTCAAAGATGGGGTTTATGGGGTGGGAAGGGTGTTGCCCCTCAGAGTAGCCCTGCCATACATGGCACCTGCAGGTAAACACCGACCATAACAGCGATCAGTAAGGGGTGATCATGAAGCCCATAATGCATCCCAGAGGGACACATCTGTGGGTTAAACTCACTGCTCCATACCCCCATCCAACTGATCCCTGCTCAGTCTCTGCTATCCCACAGGCTGGTCCCTTATCCACCTGCAGGCTGGTCTGTTATCCACCACTCCCATCAGCTGGTGCCCTCTCTACCACACCCATCTGAACCAGCATTGGCACCTAAGACCCCTGGGCTGCAACTTGCCCCAGCATCCCTGTCCAGCAGACCCCTGACACCAATATCCCACTTAGGGACCTGCTCCATCCATCCATCAGCACCTGAGCACTGCCCGTGCCCAAATCCCACTCTCCAGACCAGGATTTGCCCCAACATTTCTACTCAGACTGGTACCCACTCCAGTATCCTTACCCAGACCTGTACCTGACAGAGCAACCCTGGACTGGTACCTCAGCCTCTCTAAAAGGACCTCTACATCTCTAATAGGAGCGGTACCAGCTTCAGCATCTCTGCCCGGACCGGCACCTCAGTGTCTGTAAAGGGAGTGGTACCTGCTCCAGCATCCCCACCCGGTCCGGCACCTCCATGTCTGTAACGGGGCGGTACCTGCTCTGGCATCCCTATCCGGACAGGTATCTCAGCATCCCGAAAGGGACCGGTACCTGCTCCAGCATCCCCACTCGGACCGGTACCAGCGCGTCTCTGGCGGGAGAGGTACCTGCTCCCGCAGCCCTGCCCGGCGTGGCTGCCCCCCGGCCCCGTGCCCCATCCTGCCCGGTCCTGCCCGGCGGCGGGGCGGTCCCGCCGGGGGCTGCCAGCGGCCCCGCGGAGCTGCGCGGGAGCGCAGCGCGCTCCCTTCCCACTTGGGCACGGCAAAAAACCGGGAGAGCCTGAGACAAAGAAACTGTCCGGGCGCCCGCCCCCTCCGCGTTAGCCGCCACCGCCTCCTCCCCGGTCCCCGGCACCGCTCCGCTCCGCGCCCCTTCCTCCGCGCGGGGACGGCGGGGGGGATTACCCGCTTCGTCCTCCTCGTGATCTCCGAAGATTCGCGAAGATGAGGAAACCGACGAGCAGTGGTTGAGCAATCGCCAGCCGTCCAGCCCCGGCAACGCGAGCGGCATGGCTCCGGGGCTGGGCCGGGCCATGGGCCGCTCCGCGCCGCTTTCCGCGGTGTGGCGGGCCCGGAGCCTTGGCGTCCCGGCTCGGCGCCGCCGCCGCCGCCCGAGCCGCCCGGGCGGGCCGCATCCTGCCCCTCGGCACCCCACGGCCCGCTCCCCCCTCGGCGAGGAGGGGGCGGTGAGGGCTGGGAGGGGGCCTCGTGTGGCGTGTTTCGGCGCGCGCCGCCGCCCCCCGCCGCTAAAATGTTTAGCGTGAGCGCTCCCCGCAGCCGCGCGTCCTCGGAGGATGAGACGGGGGGGCCGGCGCCTGCCGCCGCCCATCGCCAGCCCCTTCCACCCTCTGCACCCGTCTAGCCTCAACCACCCTAGCCACCTTTCATACTACTAGCCCTGCCACCCCATGTCCACCCTCTGCCACCCTCTGCGCACACGCGCCAACCCCCTGCCACCCTCTTGCCACCTCTCCCTAGCCCCTTGCCACCCTCATGCCACCCTCCTGACTAGCCCTGCCACCCCCTGCCACCCTCTGCTCAGCCCTGGCCACCACTCTGCCACGCCTCTGCCACCACCTGCCACCTCTACACAGCACCGCCACCCCATCCCCGCCCCTGCCACACTCTTGCCACCCTCTCCCAGCTAATCCCCTTGCCCCCTCTGCTAGCCCTGCCACCCTCTGCCTACCCCCTGCGACACACTCCTGCTAGCCCTGCCACCCTCGGTTCCACAGCCCTGCCACCCCCTGCGCTCCCCCCGTGGTGGCGTCCCTCCCCTGCGCCACCGTGCGGTGTGGCGGGTCGTCCTGGCCGGGGAAGGGGTGGGTGGGCACGGCGCAGGCGGGGCGGCTTCTCCCCGAAAAGGACAAAAAACTGGAATAAAATCAGACAGCGGGGAACTCCCGTGCGCGCGGTGCTGTGTGGCTGTACCTTCTCCTCCCTGGCGAAGGACGGGCAAACAACAGAGCTTTTGGCGTGGAAAACGCTCCGTGTTAAAAAAAAAAAAAAAAAAAAAAAAACCAAAAAAAAAGAAAAAAGAAAAAAAGAAAAATAAAAAGCTGAATAACTCATCGTACCCAGTTCTATTACTATCAATTGCTGTTTTAGCAACATTGATTCCTTACACTCCTATAAATACTGGCCGTCGTAACCACACTGGTACTGCCACGACTCTAGATCCCGTTGGAGTTTGAGCAGACAGAATTTATTTCATAACAAAAATTCAAGGTAGGTGTTCTGCTTCTGAGATTCTTGGCTGCATCTCAGCCACGTTGCAACCGCTGCAAACATCCTCCTGCAGGCTACAAGGACTCTCGGGTTTTGTTAGTGAGAGAAAAAACTGCAGTTTCTACACAGAAAGTGTGTGAAAGCTGGGAAAACCACAAAAGTGCTGGCTGGACCAAAGAACCGCCAAAAAACCACCAAGAGTTGCTTTACCTATATCCCTGTTATCTGTTAGTCCAGTGACAGACATGGAGAGGAGATGAGAGGCTGGCTGTGTCAGGGTTTAGGCAAGGCCAGCCTGGCAGAGCATCACCAAATCCAAGCACAACTCTTTCAGACCATAAAGTTGTTGAAAATCAGAATATCTGGTGATATATGCACTGCCGAGCTGGAGAGGCACACGATAGATTTATAATGCAGCAGAGAGAAGCAGCACAGATGTGTTGAGAGCGAGAGATACTAATTGCTTACATATTTAAAACAGCATCTTTAGTCTGAATGGGAGGCACCATTAAGCAAAACAGAGCTATTAACTGGGGCCACTTGGAAAGCTGCCATTTTCCCTTCTGTGCACGGCTTTTTGCATCAATTCAGAAGTACAGTGTGATACACTGTCAGTGTTGTGTGATTCCTGCCGAGGTGCCTTGCACCAGGATAAAGCTGTCCATATGTACTGGGATGCCTAACACCAGCATCGTGTCTGGGAAAGCACACTCAGCACAAGACTTTTCTCTTTATTTGGATTAAATGGTGGAAGGAGCATGTTACGGCCCATGTGCTTTCCTGGGGATTCTGAAACTCTTGTAGAAAGAGGAGACAAACAAATCACCATTACATTTATAGGCAAAAAATACAACACAGGTGAGTCTGGTACAATTATACTGTAGTATATATGGCAAATTTACACTCCAGTATACAGCTTTCATAATAGGGCATATTCAGGACCCTGGGGAGAAAGTGATTTTAGGTGCCGTAAGTAGCCCCATAATTTACCTTCTGCGTAAATCTGAGAAAAGCCTCATTTTCCTCCTGTTTATTCATCTTGGACTCCTTTTGCCCACCCTCTTCTGGAGTTTCACAGCAGTGTGACTGGCCTGAGGATGAGGAAACAGGCTTTGAGGTGACCTTGGTGGTGCAGGGACTGACATTGGGGTTTCCCGAGATGCAGCGGGGCAGAGCACCAGTCCCCTGTGATTCGGGAGCACCACACCGCAGCTGGCTTCCCCTTCATACACATCCCCGAGAATACAGATGGAGATATCTGCTCCTGCATCTTTTTCAGCTCCATCCCAGGTGGTGTTTCAGCCTCTTTTGTCTGATCTTTGTGTTTCAGTTGCCAATCACAGTGTCAATGTGCAAGAACAGAAATCTCGATGGAGGCTGAGGAATAAGAGGGGGGATCATTCAGTGCACGGTGGGAGTTGGTTTGCCTGGACAAGGACTCTCAGGAGCAAGGGCATCCTATCTGCTGAGATGCTGCTTCTGCTGAGGAGTAGCTTTTCTTAAAAGACACACTGGGATTTGGCTCTGCTCCTGTGTAAGTCAGTGAAAATGCTGCTATTAACTGAAAATGGAAAAAAAAAAAATCCTCCTTGCAGGGTGAGCTGAGTGTTAAGCTTGATGCCCTTCACTGGAGATCTCCATTGCTAGGGGCTCACACAAAGAGCTCCGTGAATCTTCTACTTGGTGTCATCTGTTGCTTTATTCCTCTGAAAGATGCAGGTCAAAAAAAAAGGTCATTCTTTGGCTGATTGGGCTTCAGACACAGGGACCAGGACCTTGAAGTGCAGCTGGTTTGAGGTGAGGAGGCAGCAAACTGGATAGAAGATGCAGGAACAGTGCAGCTTGCTGAATTATTTTGTAATCAATTAACAAAAATGTATAACACCATCAAGTGTGACTCTGCGACGAAAGCCTCAAGATCTTGTTGCACTGCTGAGGGCTAAATTCTGCACAGTCAGGAGTCTTACTGCAGTGATAAGAGGAAATTAATATAATAATTCTGACTACAGAGAGGATAGTTTTTTACTCTGCATTCACTCCAAGTCCATCCTTTACAGCATCCTGGCCAGATTTGGAGGAGGAGCAGATAATCCACGCTGATAATGCACCAGTTTCATGCATTGCTCGTTATCCTGGAGAACAGCAGACTGCTTTGGAGCAATTGCCATAGTTCCTCAAGTGTTAGTCATTCTGCACATTCAATTCACCATGATTCTTTACATGATTCAGTTTAAACAGGTGCATAAATGTTTCAGGATTGGGTCCATAAGCATCCACAGCCTCAATTTTATGTCTCATTTGTAAGATGGGTTGCAGGAAGATGAGCACAAACTGTCGCAAATAGACTGTTGTGGTAGAGTAATATGTTCTAAAACAGAATAAAAGCTGATTATATCTTCTAGTTCCTAATAATTTGAGGAAGTAATTCTGTATCCAGAACATTTGCAGTAAATACAATAAGGTCTACTTTAAAAAAAATAAGTTAGCATTGCAGCTAAAGTAACTGCACCAGAACAATATTGCATTTTCTGCTTTGTAAGGAGAAGAGAAAAGAAATGGCAGTTTTACATTTTCTTTTGACCTTTGAGAAATATCAGGAATATGTAATAGCCACACTCACCAGCAATAACTCAGAGGATTCAGAGAATAAGAGTTAAACACCTGGGGACATTTACAAACAACTGGCAGAGAGGTGATGAATTTAAGATGTGGGTATGAAAGGCACAGATACACAGAGAGTGCAAAAATAATACATATTTAAAATGCTTTTAATCTATGTGAGAATCATTGAGGGGCAGGGAAGATGACCCATGAGGTCCCTGCTACGCTGTGGCAAATGCTAGGACCTGGTGCAGCGGGAGGTCTCAGGGGACCTTTCTCCATCAAATTCCTAATGCTGTAAAGCACACATAACCTTTATCGTATCTGTCAGCCAAAATGAGCAAAGTTTACAGCCCATTTTACACAGCTGAGCACTGCTGTGACGTGATGAACGGGCACAGGAGCCTGTGTTACCCAGGGTTGTCACGTTCCATCGCGTCACAGCTGACACCGAACCTGCCTCTCGCTGCTTTGACCAACAAAACCCTCCCACGAAAGAGAGGTGACACCCAAGGGCCATGAAATGTCTTTTCCTCCCCAGTAGGTTCACTGGCAGGAAGGAGGGATGCTGATTCAGTAGGTTTGATGCCCTTCATCTCCTCCTGAATGCTCTTGCTGGTCTCCACCCTGAACAAAGGATTGGAGAGCACCACCCCAGCAGCTCTGCTCATGCGTGGAGGTGCTGGTAACAACCCAGCAGCTTCCAGAGCCACCAGTCTCCTCACCTGGCTGCATCTACCCTTGGATAAACATTTTCTGGTTGGATCCTGAAGTGGCTATGTCCATTACTGAAGTGCATTCACCTGGCTCATGGAGGAGCTCCCAGACATTGGACAAGATGTTTGTCCCAGACTGGGGAATATGAATAGGGCTTTTTTTAAAAAATTTTTTTTTAATCAGCAGAGTGCACTGAGTTGCAGCCCAAGCAGAGGAATTTAGACCTGTCCTAAAGTCAGTGAATCTGAATTTTTCCACATTACAGGGGTCCATAGCTTCCTGTGATCTGTCCCCTATTGAAATGGGTAAAGAAGCATTCCCTGTTCCTCATCTTCTAGACAGGAAGGGCAAACCTTTACATCCTTGGATAAAGAGCCAAAGCCTTCCTGATTTTCTCTTTTCAAGGATTTTTGCCATTGGAAGGAGGATGCTAAGTCTGTCATCTTCTTTGTACCCAGACTGGTGTAGCAGCAATAAGAAAGCTTTGTTGTTTCACAAGAAAGAGTGAAGAAAATTAAACTGTATTAATTTCAAGCTCTATTAGGATTTTAAGAAAGTAAAATCAATAGAAAAGGATGGACTTGGTAGGGAATGTGACCTTATTTTCCCAGTGTCTGAAGGGGAAGTGCACACAATAGAGAGATAAAAATACATCTATAAAACCAGATCAGTTTCTTTGATGTTGAAGAAAAGATGTTTAAATGCTTATGTGAACTTGCATCACTTGACTGGCATTTAGGAGAAGTGTCTTAAAGATAAAAAGAGCAAAACCAAAAAATCTCAACCCCAAATCCATCAAAAAAATCCCCTAACCCCACCCCATCCATTAGTCCTTTCTATTTCTTTCTCTCCTGCACTAAATTTTAAAAATGGTGTGATCCATGCAATATTTCATCAAATATGACTCGCTGTTGTCAGAGCAAAATGTTTGATATAAAACAAGAATGATATTTCTTTTCTTTTTGGTCAGATAAGCTGGTTTGGATTAATAAAAATGCCACATTCACAGTGATATCGATAATTTGCATGTGAAAAGCCTTCCACCTGGTAATGAAAACAATTTTTCAGTTTTGCCACCACTAGTCAGGAGAGATAAGGTCTGCCGTCCTCCCCCTTGCAATTAACCACAGACACACAAAAGGTGGAAAAGGGAGAAAAAAGGGAAAAGGCAGAATATGTGTGACAATTGCAAATTGCCTGTTACCTGAACCTGATGCCAAGGAATTGATATTTCCACCTGCAGCTGCACAGCTGGCTCACTCCTACAGCCTGGCCCTGTGTGCCTGCCAAGCCGGGCACCTCCAGCTTGGGAAGGCAGAGCTGGGTATGTGTTTGTATTAAATTTGTACACCATGTTAATGGCATTTAGGGGAGAAAACCCCACCCTAAACCAAGTTGGTAGCCCCCCTTTGTGGATAGCAAGCCACTGGGTGGCAGTGCTGTGTGTGCACGGGTGTTTATATACACACACATAATGGGGTACCCCTCTTTTTTGGGTGAGCCTGAGTACATTTTGCTCATTCTGCGAAGCCACTGTGATGCCCAGGGCAGAAGGCAGGAGAAGAAAGGTGTTTCAGCTTTGAAAAACGTGGGCAATTGCTCTAACTTCATGGGCCCGTGTGAAGCTCTGCAGCCAAGGAGGTGTGAGTGCCTAAAAGTCACTGCCAGCACTGGTGTTCCACTCTATCCAAGCTGTCCCAGCCTTTTCTTCAAACCTGCACTTGCACTTTGTCTTGAACAGTCACCAGAGGAACAAAGAAGCCTTTTGCTGATAGTTATGGCACAGAAATGACACCCTGTTCCCTGTTCCTACCCTAACCCACATGCTTCACCCTTTTTTTTCCCACCTCACAGAGAAATGATTAACCCAGCAAGGCTGTGTTTTCAGTGACTCAGAAGATGCCCATGTTCTCAGTGTATATGAAGGATGTGCATTTCTTGCACACAACCAGCAATTATTTGAATTTAACAACACATTCCCTCAAGATAAGTCCAAACTGATATGTAATTCTCACTTATAATTGTAGATTTGAAGTGGCTGATAAACAGATACAGGGTTCAGATGCCAAACTGAGACCTCAGCGAGTTTCGAATTTTGTCTTTTATCTCTGATTAAAGCTGCTAAGACGTGGCATTTCTTTCAGGTTTGTTTCTGCAGTACCTCCAGCCTGGTATTCCTGCATTTCATGGCCCTTGAAGCACAGGTCATATTTGACTCTAGTTCTGACCTGTTTCAGACTGACAGGTTTGATTAGTCTTGTCCTATACTTGACAGAAAACCAATTACTCTCTACAGTCATGTTGAGGGGGTAAATCTACGTAGTTTGGATAAACAATCTCACATGTAGGATGAAGGAACAAGCTGCGTATGGGCACTGCGAGGTGTGAGAGGGGGTTTCTTGCAGGAATAATATGACATTTCTGATTGTTCTCACCTGTGAGAAGTCAGAGTGGAAAAGAGGGCTGGAGGTGACAACACAGGAACAGATAAAGAAGGAGAAATCTTTATAACCCTCCTTTGGGCCATCCAAGACAGTGTTGTTAACCACTCAAAAGTCTATCACCTTAGTGATGAGCACACCCGAAAAAACCTGCAGGAAGGCTCTCTTGCTTTTTCCTCTCCCTCTTCGGGTGTTTTGGAAAATTTTGATTGAAATATTTGCAAAATGTGCAGGTTACAACAGCAATTAAAACAACCAAAAAAAGATGAGGAACAAAAAAAAAATTCACATGCACACATGGTCTTTTGCAAATGAGAACTTTTCTGCCAGGAAAACACGAGATCTGACAATATGTTCCATTTAGCGAAGATGACAAAACCTAAAAGGGTTACATTAAGAATGTAACTTTTTCTTCTCTCCACCTCTTGCTAACAGCTAAAAAACTGCTGTGCAAAAGGCCTTTAATGTGAAGCCTCATTTCAGCTCTAGAAAGGCGCTTGATTTCTGTAACTGCAGTTACTGTCGTTCTGCCCCCCATCAATAATAAATGCTTTTTTTCCTTCTCTTTTCTACTAATATTTCTCATCCTTCATGTCCTTTGTGGTGGGCAGAACTGCCGAGGGAATTGCTCTTAGGCTTTGAAATAAAGGGAATTTTGAAGGAGTAAAGTAGGGCAAAAGGATTTCCCCTGAAGAGCTCTAGTCAGAAGGTGCAGGGAGACCATGGCCCCTAGGTTAGGTCCTCCTGTGAAGCAAGAATGGAACTTCTTGGCTAGAACTCACCTCTTGGTGGCCAGCACTAAGAAAGAATCACCTATATCAATCCAAAAAACCTTTAAGGAATTGAACACCCCAACCACATTAGAAGCAGCCAGGACAGGATATTTTCAAGATCATACTTCCCCTCTAGGTTCCAAAATTGAATTTATGAATACCTGCTCCAGGCCGTGCAGCACCACACACTCAAAAACCCACCTCTGTGGGAATCTGATTTGTCAGCTCAGCGAGCACGTTCCCTGGGAGGGAAAACTTTAGTGCAGCTTGTGCCAAAATGTGATTTTTTGCTGTGATCTGGGATCATTAGTGTCCTGTGTGGTGAGGAATATGAATGATCTGCTGCCAGATCACCCCTAGCACAGAACAGTTGTGGGAAGGGGGGGCTGCATGGAACACTCCCTGCAGGTTGAAGGGCTCTGTACAAATGCAGAAGGAGGAAGGAGAGAGAAAAAGAGACAGTGCGGGGGAGAGAGACCACAGGCATGTAACAGCCTCCCTGACCTAGTGATTTATTTATGGCAGTCCTAGAGGGGAAGAAGCCATGCAAAGATCATGAGCCTGCATGCTGCAGTAAATGGTGTATATGTGCTGGCTTATATTTAGCAAGCAAGAGTACAAAGCACAAAATCTACAGAGGATGGGGAAATGCTTCCACTCCTTGCAAGGTTTTTGAATGATTCGAGTCAAGCAAGGGGAGAGGTTTATTTGGAGGAACACGAAAGGTTTCCCTTGTTTCTTCCTATAAATAAATTACAGGGAGATTCTTGGGTTTGCTTCCTTGAAAGCCAGGGTGTTTCCTCTCCCAGCACACACCTCACCATGCCTCATGCTTGGGCTGGCCAGCAACTTCAATGGCCTCTGCAGGGAATTTTGGATGCTGATAACCCTCTCAGGTCTGTAAGGGAAAAGACACTGTTTGGGATGAGGTGCCTGAGAGGTATTTCACAGTGAGCTTCTGTTTCTAGGGTAGGTGAACAACAAAAGGAGCATTGCAGGGAATAGGCCTCCAGTACAGCAGAAAAAAAAGCAGTACCTGTGTCTGCTGTAACCAGTTGCAATGTTCATCAGCCTGACAAATACCTGCTCTGGAAGGTTTATAAAGTACAGTATCACACGAGGGGATTGCACAAAGATTTACTCATTGATCCTGCCTGGTGCTGAGGCCCTGCAACCCTGGGGAAGAGCCCATCACTGTGGCCACCATAAATAGATGTTGTCAAAGGGGATCCCCTTCACTTACCACTGGAGTGAACTTGATTCCACCAGGATGGTGCAGGCACCAGTGGGACCTGGAGCAGCACAGCAGGGGCTGCACTGTGCATGGGGAGAGCAGGGGAGGCACGAGGGGTTTGGTAGAATTCACCAGACCTTGCACATCACAAAGTATTAAGCCCTAAATGAGATCACTGAGTCATTTTAGAGCTCTTGACTCTGTTGTCTAAATTAAACCTCATCAGAAATAGGATCTTAAGCAAAAGCCTGCAACACCCTCTTTGGTTTCTGAATTTATCTCTTGCTTCAGCCTTGGGGATTTCAGAGCCCTGGTGGCTTGAGCTGCTGGGGATCTGTGAGGACACACAGAACACCTAGTGTTACACCTGCCTCTCAAGCTGTGTAAAGTTGATGACTTGAGGAAGGTTCAGAAGCCTCATTTGCCTTATCCTGTGTAGGGCCAGGACTTTGGTGAACCCTCTGGGTTCCTCCCAGCTCAGCATATTCTATGATTCCATCAGCATTGACTCGATTTGAGGAGCTGAATTTGATTACTCCAGGAGTGGACTTAATGCTTGGACTTGCATCTCAGTCAAACTTGTCTGTCATTCATAGATTCTAGTGGAAAAAAATAATCTCCGTTTATATATGGGAATATAACAATCAATCAAACTTTATGGCTCCTGTTTCCATTCTAGCAGCTTATAACCACATAATAAAAGCATATAATGAAAACATCATAAAAACACACAGTAAAAACACATTCACCATGCAAGTATTGCCATCTTAGCACATCCTGGATAGAAATGCTGGAGAATTCTTGAGGCTTCTGGTATGTACTAATAGCCTCCATAACACTACATCACATTCACCCTTCCCACTTGAGGAGTGCTCTCTATTTAAACAGCAGTGGTTATTATAGAAGATGCATGTAAATGTTTGGATTCAGCAAATTAAGGACGTGAAAGAGCTCCAGAAGAATTTTACTTTCCTGGCTTTACAAAGTTAGGTAGAAGATTCTATGAGAAAAGCCTCTTCAGCTGCTTTTGTTGTATTATAGCCCTTATTGGAAAATCTTCATGAGGTGGGTGTTGCATTAACACTCTTCTTCCCTGTGGTTTAAATTAAAGTTCATCTTCACAGGCAGTCCTCTGCTTCACTTGAAGGATGCAAACAGCTCGTTCTGCCTCCCTGCTCTTTCTTCATTTCCCTGACACTTTTCCATAAATCCTTGCTCTAGCAGAGCATGGTTTGCTCACTGTGGAGGAACCAACACCCTGATCCTGCAACAGGGAGATGATTCTGCACCCTGATAAAAGGTTCTGGTCCCTGCTAGCTCTGCTTTGAACCCAAATTGTTGTGATTCATCTCAGCTGACTCTCAGTGTGTGGCATTGCGGTACCAGTGACAGGGCAGCAGCACTCTTGGAATTCTTCTCCCACCCCATGAAGCTCCAATTCCTTTATGTGGAGAAAGTTTCTGAAGTCAGAGACTTGTGTGGCTGGCCAGTAGACTTGCCCGCTTGTGCCTTCACATATTTTCCAAGTTTCTCATAAAGTTGTTTCAGTGAGTGAATAAGCCAGAAATTAATCATCGAGCCTGTCACAGTGACTGTCTCCTTCTCTTCAATAGTGCCAGAATAGTAACCTCTTACTTTAATAAGAGCCTCTTGAAATCTTCTCACTTTCAAAGATTTTCATTTCGTTTTGAAGCGAGCATTACAGTGACACTATGGACCTAATGGCTCAGCTACAGGTTGAGTTTTGTTGGTTTTTTTTTTAAAGCCACAGATGTTACTGTAATATCGAAAATGACTGAACCTGTTTATCTTAGAGATTAAAGGCAATATAGTTCCCTGTTTTCCCCAGATGCTTATTTTGTGGCTTTGGGAAGCACTTTTTACTCACATGACCTTGCTTTTTTCCTCCATTACTTCCCTCTCCTTTGTTTGCTTGACACTTCCATGCAGAGAAAGGGCAGAAACCTAAACTGGGCCAATGTGATTTGATCACAGAGCTAGTGGGGGGCAGGTACAGTCAATCATGCTGCCAGGATTGCTCTTGTGTGTGATCAGCTGCAGCTTGTTTGGGGAGAGCCCCCTGAAATGATCACCTGCAAAGATGCCAATACAGAGCCTGTGGTCCAGGGATACCTTTGCATGGATCTGGACGTGGTGTGGTGCGTCAGCATCCCCCCCTCTAGTTTGCAAATGTGTTAGAGCTGGAGGTTGGTTTACCAAAAACTGCAGATTGATTCAGCCGCAGAGCAGAAATTCCTGACCCGAGTCCTTCAGTTCCTCTCATGAAACACAAAACCACCATCAGAGGCAATTTTTTTTTTTTCAAGTTCTCAGCCTCTTCAGAGACACACTAAATTAACCTGAACTCCCTTGGCTTCCCTTAATCTTACAAAAACGCGAGATGCAAAGTAACAGCATTACAGATGAAGGCAGCAGAGCTGCCCCCCTTACCCCAGCTCAGAAGCTGGTCCCTGGGATTTTAACTGTTCCTTTATCTACTGAAAAGGAATGTTGAAAAGTTTAATTGGCATGTAATGAGATAACTATAACAAGTTAATTAGTTCTCAATTAAATTGCGTTTACCATACGTTCTGAATATGTTGTTAGCAATTAACGACACCTAATGAACTTGCAGTAGTGACTGAGTTTACCATGATAAGGGAAATAATAATAATAATAATGCTCACACGTGGTTTCGTAGAGCATTAGAAGCAACAAATGATTTAATAAGTATATGGTTAAATCATCGTATCTTGTACAGACACTGTAAGAGAAACATCCAGGAACTTTATTCTGGCACATCTAGCAGGGTCTGGGAGGAAACAATTGGCTTTTCAGATAGGTCATCTTGGGGAAAAAGATCCCCTGAGAGCTGTAGCAGAACTGCAGAGGAAAAGGGAAAGCAGAGCTACAGGATAAGGTAATTCAGTTTAGACATCAGAAAACATGAGAGTTCCAGGTTGGACAGGGCTTTGAACAACCTGGTTTAGTGAAAGGTGACTCTGACCATAGTGGGAGGGCTGGAATAAGATGATCCTTAAGGTCCTTTCCAACCCAAAGCATTCTGTCATTCTGTGATGATTTCATGACAAAGAAAGCTCGTAGCAAACAATTGGGATAAGGTAGAAACCCCTGTGGGTGAGAGAAAAGGGTTAAATTCTTTTCCAAGATCACTTAAGCAGGTGAGTATATGGAGAGCAATTTTTCTCTGTGCTGCCAGTTAACCTCCCCTTAATGCTTTGTGCCATTAGAGTGTCACACTGAACAGGCATTAGAAGGAAAAAAACCCTACAAAGTAATTTACATTTTAATGAATTTTTAATTGAACCAAAATCTGTTGTTTCTGTTTAAAGATGCAGTGTTGACTTTGTGGTCTGTGCTGCTGAGAGCCAAGTGGGATCTTAATGTGATAAAAACAATGATAACGCTAAGCTTAATTAGGTTTGAAAGCATCCCTGGTAAAATGGTGGGAAATAAAAATGTTACCTTCCCACATGGAAGCCAAGCAGCCAGGCTAGGGAGAGCCTGGACCACTTGGCTAGCCTGGCTGCCATGAAGCAAGAACCAGAGCTGCTACTTCTTGCTTGTGTAAAGCTCAGCCTGTGGCCCAAGTGGGTTCTGAGAGACAAACCTGACACAATAACGTTAGTTCCATCTTTTCCTGCCATTAGATCCAGCTTTAATGACTGGCAGGACCTCCTGAGGTTTCTCTAATCACTTTCCCTTTTATAACAGGATATATGAAAATGACAGAGCCTGGCAATCACACTTTCCATGGCTGGGACTTGGAGGCACAGGCTCTTATGTCCTTCTCTGTCCTGGAGCATGTCTCCGGCAAGATAAACATATCCTCTATGCATCCAGCCTGCCTAGAGCTTGCAGGCAAGAGAACTCACTGCACTTGGATTTAACCAAAAATGCTCCCTAGTACTGAGGTGCACACATTTGCTCTCTCTCTGGGGTATCTGCAGTCCTGATCCAGACGTTGTAAGGCATTTTGTTGTGTTTTTAGTGTCTTGTATGTGGTGATTTGCTAAGTTGACTGTGGCACACAGATACCCAAGGAGGTCAATGAAATAGCAGCAAAGCAGCTTTTTAACACTAGTTGCACATCCTCTGCTTTCATCTTTCCTCTGGCTGCCTCTGCTCCTGGGAGGATTGCTCTGTTCATAACATGCTCACAGTTTCGCATAATTAAACCTTGGTTTTTATTAGTTATCATTTATTAGGTTATTGTTGATTTGGTTGTAGCATGAGCATAAGCTGAATGCACCCCTTACCTCCACAGAGAGCCTGAGCATCTGACACTCTAACGAGCCCAAATAAAATCACAGCAATTGAAAACAAGCTATGGCAGCAGGTTTCAAAACCTGTTAAAATCACTTTGTGAGCTTTGTCTTCAATATCCTGCTGCTACTTACCAGGTCCTGCATTTTGCAGCAATTTGCTTCACTCTTGCTCTGCTATGACACTGAATTTGTGCTGCACAGGAGTCCCTAGCCTCAATGCTCAACTTTGAACTTCACATTATATACCATGTTATTTTTGGCTTTTAAAAGTAAGGTTTCCCTTGACCAGTTTATTTCATACCTCCTCCTGCTACCATGGGAAGTAATTTGGTTCCCTGTTAGCACGGGCTAGAAGTATATTCCTTTCTAAAGTGAGCAAGTTTGTCATTAAAAACATCTTTGCATGAATAGTGGGTGCAGAAGAGTTAAGACAGAGACTTTGCACATCCTCACAGGCCTGAAAAACTCCTTATTTCTAGTTGGAAGCAAGGAACTTTTCACTGTTACATCAAATTTTCAACTGCTGCTGTTTCTGCCTTCAGAGGCATTGAACTCCAAACTCACTCTCCCTACCTTGCTGCTGTACCTGAGCTGCTTCTCTCTGGAGCTACACCATCTAAACAGAGAGAGCCACAGCACTCCTCATGTTGCCTTGGCTTGGGAAATTATTCCTGCCTGCCTTTCCGTGCCTTGGAACAGCAGGAGCTGTCAGTGCAGGCTGCCGTTGCTGGGTATGATCAGCAGAGTGGTCCAAGAATAGCCCTTGGTCCTGACAGGGCATAATCCCAGAATAGCTGGGATGTTAGGAAGTTAGGAGAAGGGGAAAGAAGTCACTGAGAATTTTGAATTCCACACAGGGACACCAGGGCTCCCAAAGCCACATGTACTGAGGGAGGTGAGGAATTGAGCAGAGGACTCAGCAGCTCTTGTCCTCACACATCACACACAATGGGGTTCACCTGCCTGAGGAAGGTTATTCAGACCTCTCTGGGCAGGGGGCTTGCTGATGCATGTTACCTTCCCAAGAGCAGCTCTGGAAGGTGTCAGAGTATTTCCAGTGTATTGTGGTCTCTCTAAACTCTATTTTCATCTTGGCCACTGAGCAAGAGCAGCCCCAGAGCTGCAAGGCTGGGTACAAACCCAGTTAAAAGGGCTGGGAAGCTCTCAGGGGAGAGAGAGGGATGGAGGAGAGGCCTTTTTACTTGTCTTTCTGCTGTACTTGTACAGGAACTGTCACTCTCTAGCCCATAGGAACTAACTATCTTGGAATCCAGGAAAACAGCTGCTAAATGACAGAGATATCTTTGCATTTATACGATGATCATTACTGGAGAGCGTGAACTCAGCTCCTGCAGATAAACTCCAAGTGTGGGAGGGTGCCACATCATTTTGCTTCTTCTTTCAGAAAGGGTCTTTAAAAAAATTGTCTCCTCTCTTCTCTTCTCTTCTCTTCTCTTCTCTTCTCTTCTCTTCTCTTCTCTTCTCTTCTCTCTCCCCACTCCCTTGCTGTTGCTGTGGGACATTAAATGTCAAGATGTCAAGTCAGTTTAAAGATTTTCCATTTTGCCTTGACAGTGCAGGCACTTGAGGCCATCTGGAGATCCTGTGGCCCCAAGTGATGAACCAGACCAAGGGACCAGTGTCTCCCTCTCAGATGAGCCTCAGTGTGTACCTGGCAGGTCCTAGTGAGCACCACAGCAGAGTCTCTGCTTTTGTGATGAGATGAAAAATAAATGAAAAAAAAAAAAAAAAAAAAAGCTGGCTAATTGCCTTTTTGCGCATTTAGGTGACTATGGCCCAGCTCTACAAAAAAGGCTTTTCTGAAGTGAAGCATCTCTCTGAGATTGTTTTTTTTACCATAGCTTTATGTAAAATCTCTCTGCTTCTTCCCCTCAATTGAATCAAATCATTGATCTTACACTGCAAGCTTTGCCTCTCCCTTTTCACCTGTTCCTGCCTCTGTTCCACACAGCCTGGTAATGATTCCGAGATACAAAAGCTCACTGCCTTCCTCATAATGAGTCCACTTCTGTCACAAAGCCTAATTTTGGATATACCTGGATGGAAAATATTGTCCAGATCCCATTTATGAAAATGCCTTTAATTCTGCAAGAAGGATGATTTTGCAGTTCTATTTGGGAAAAATGAGGACAACAAAGGGAATTTAGTGCAGAAGGGCCTAGAAAAGATCCATTCCACATACTGCAGACAACAAAACACTCTCCATCTTCTTAATCTAACTTAATGTCTAGAGCAAAAAATAAGCTCACCATGCTGCAGGAGATCTCCCACCCTCCTAAATCAGCATGTCTGGGAGGGAAAGTACCTGAAAGATGGGTTTATGGGAATGTTTGTGTGGTGGTTTAGGGTGTTGGCCCCTCCTCAGAAGGGCACAAGGACCTCAGTTGCACCCAGGCAGGCTCTGGCACCCTTCTTTAAAGCCACCACTGCCATGTGTGAGGCAGACCTGTTGCAGAAGAGGCTGAGGTGCTGAGCTTTGGCAGAGAGGCAGCAAAACAGCCAGGGGCTGTAATGTCTGAAGCTGCTGCAGCAGGAATTCACCTGGCAGTGCTCTGTAACCAGGAGGTCCTGGTGAGTAGGTGGCTGTACACCCATGTCCAGCAAGACTTAGGTCAATTGTGATAATTTTCTTCCCCGGCTCTGTAATATGGTTAGGCATAGAGAAGCTGTCTTTCTAAGTGGATTGATATAATTGACAGAAGCAGACATCAAAAATTCCTAGGAGACTACGAGTATGATCTTCTTTGAATGCAAATAGTTCCTAGCACAGCAGCCCTGACTTTGGTTAGGCCTAATGCAAATTAATAAGCAAAATAAATTATATAATGGATGGAAGAACTTGAAAAAAACACTTCACTCAAGGAAGTAGAAGTGATTTTTCAATAGCACACTGTCCAGGTTTTCACCAGGCTTCAGCTGCTTTTTGAATAATGAAAGAGATGAACAAGTGAAATACATATGCTTAAACCACAATCCTAATTGAAATACATTATGGTCAAACAGGGCATGTTCTACAGAGGTGGAGATCAGTGTGATAAAACCAGGCACAAGATGGAATAGTGCTTCAGAAGTGTTTAAAAGCTCTTCCATTCCGAAGGAGTGGCTCACATTTGCAAAACATTTATTCAAGTCTCAGCTGAAAATAAATCCTTGAACGTAGCTATGCTACTGAGAGGTTGCACAGTGGCAGTGGCCTCTTTAATCATTGTCCCATTCAAGCCCTAATCAGAGCAGCATATGCAGGAATGAGTGGTAGGAGCTGAGAATTCACCTCCTCAGCAGGGTGAGATTGTCTGTGTGTCTTCTTTCTAATTAGAAGCTCTATTGAAATGTTAATCAGCAACACCATGATTAAAGAGGATTAAAGAGAACACTTGGCCATCAATTCACTGATGTGGCTAAAGAGGGGGGTTTCTTTTCTTTCTTGTAACAAATAAGCATGTTCTGCTCCTGGTGGAAGTCAGTGTTGTTTGACTTCACCTCAGCATCAAGGATGCCACCCCTTCTCCAGGATGCTGCCGTGATGGAGAACAGCTGTTTTGCTTCCAAGACCTTCTGCCAACCGTCTGAGCCACACTGGTCCTTGGTAAATACTCCTGATGTTTGAGGAGTGGCGAGGGACTCGCCCACCACAGCTGAGAGGAATTTGGGAAGTACTCAAAACAAAGATGGTCTGAGAGAAGGTCACCGGAATAATCCCTCTCCTCCCCTGATATTAGCTTTGAGCTCTCTCCTTGGTTATTCCCGTGCTTCAATACCCTTCTTATCCCATCTTCTCTGCCAATATGGGCTCCTAAACGGTTCTGTTTGGATTTTTCTTTAGAGAAAGAAAGAAATATAATCACTGTCAGGGTAAGATGAAATCAAATGAATCTGAGACAAATGGGACAAGTCAATGAAGGAATAGTCTTCTGCCTGATGGAAATGGACATAAACCTGCAACTGGAAGGGACAAAACTACTGGAGATTATACCAGGATAAATTCAGACCAGACAGAATAAGATGAATCACAGAAACAATGGGCACTTCTCCATTCTCAATTTCTCTGCTCTACTCAAAGGAAAAAGGTGCTACATGATTAGAGACCCATATCCTATTCTCCAAATCCTCTCTGGAGGTGCCTGCCTCACATGCCATGCCTTGCCCAGTGGTACCACGTCATTCCCAATGCCTTCCCATGCCCGTAATTAGGACAAACAAAAAGCTCTCTTGTGTTTGTTTCTTCTGAGGAATAAACTCAGCTAGCATAAAATGAAACCATTTGTCTAATGGTCTTGTATTTGGAAAAAAATCCCTTCAAAGAGAGTGTACTGGAACTGGCTATTCCTCCAAATACATAAAATGATTTAATTAAAGGTGACAAGTTAAACAGAAATTTTAGTGCAGAGTGACCTCATTGTAAGTCTGTATTTTTGCCTTTACAAAAAGTTAGTGTCAGGTGAGGCTACCCTCCCAAATCAAATGTCATAACCAAGGTTCCAACACAAAAACCTTTCTCTGAACTCTGAGGCTGGGGAAACTCCCTTCATTTGCATATTTCAGGGAAAAAACCAAAAACAACAAAAACAAGAATGAAAAATTGAAAGCAATCAGCTCTTTTCTGGTGGAGAATTTGGATGCTGCCTCCTGTATCCATGCATAATCCTCAGCACAGCATTCATTAAGCCCTGATGATTCATGGCTGGCTTCTCCAGCTGAGACACAGGATGGGTTCAGCCCTGAATTGCCCTCACTGTCTCGAGGCATTTAATTCCAGGGGCGACAACATAGATTGCTGTAAGTATTTTGAGGCTGGGTCTGCTCTGTGGCAAATTTAGTTGTTGGCTTCAGCTGTGTTTCTGACAATACCAAAGCAGGCAAGCAGAAATTCAATCCTGCACTATATATTATATATGGTATATGATTGTTTGGGGCAAAAAAACTACCAGGGTCTTTAATTCTTCTTGGTATTGTACAGGAAGGAAAAGTGGTGGCAACAATTGGCTGTGTGCTTGCAGAATCTTTCCAGGCTGGATTCATTTTTACAGTAAGGTAGAGGTTAGCTCAGAGTCATCAGGGATTTCTGAAAATTAGGGGTTTTCAAAGCATCCAATTCTCATGCTGAGATGCTGTTTGCAGACAATATCCAGCCCAAGTCTTCAAATATCAGCACACCTTTAGTCACACTAATAGACATGCAGAGCCCAGACACCACCACTGAAAGGGTGGCTCCTTGAACTGGAGTGCTGTCCCATCTAAAACAGGCTGTAATTTTGGGAGGCACATCTGTGCCAGATTTAATGTGCCCAGCACATACAACAGCAGTATGTGAAGGTCCCATGGAATAGAAAGCTGTGTAAGCCACACAAACTCCCAGTCTATTGACCCATGGCAACATCCACATCCCTCCACTGTCACAGCTCACCGGGACCTGCACTGGGTAGATTAAGCACAGCTAAATCAACCTGTCCACATGATAGCACAGCTACACTGAGAAATCTGGGGAGAACTGGAATGGTGTGCCAGAGGGAAGGTGAGTAGGAAACAATTATTTGCTGTTCTTGCAGCAGAAGAACAAGGGATCATTACATGAAACTCTGAAATTGCAGAGTCAAGCAAATGAGCATTTTGTACACATAGTTAAACTGAAATATACTGCCACAGGATAATGTGGGGGCTGAAAATATTCATGGCCAGAGAAACCTGTCAGGAGTCATTAAAAAGAAGGACTTAAGCATTGCCTGAAGAAGTGCATACAGTACTACAGCCTGAAGGTGAAAGGACACAGAGAGATTTTGCCTCTCTTCAGATACAAAAAGCTTCTGCTGCTGTTCACTGTTAGACAGAAACCAGAGCAAAGCTGATGTTTGCTTCAGATGAGTACAGCCATTTTTATATCCTTACTTAAAAAAAAAAAAAAAAAGAAAAAAAAGAAGAAAAAAAGTTCTGTTCATGGATTTGACCTTTCCAGGGAAGGTCAGGATCTCCAGATATATTTTTTGACAAATTTTGGAAACTAATCAGATAATCAAATGACTGATGCTGGACAAGGCGTGTCTTCTTGGCTAATAGCAATTAATCCCAAGAGTCCCTCCATAGCCTAATGGATTACCAGGACTCCTAAAGGTCATCTCCTGCCAGCAGAGCTCTCCCAGGATAGATGAGCCCCACATCAGCAATGCCATCCATGTCCTGACACAGCCAGGATAGCAGTGCCTGAGTCTCCTCACACTCAGTGTCCCTGTTCCTGTCCCTCAGCTCGAGCCAGCAGACTGAGAGGAGCCTGTCTCAGCCTCACAGCTGCCCAGGTCCCTGACATTTTACTGCTGTCACCGTGGCTGTGTCTAGGCAGCATAATTCAGCACTCTGCAGAGCTGTCTGAGCCAGCTCGAGTCAGGCAGCATCTGCACTGTTGGCATCTGAGCTGCAGGCACGTGAAGCTCCCTGGCACTCCCCACCATTATTTCTACCCACAGGTTTACTTTGGTGTTTCTTGCACCTTTGCTTAATTTTAATCTCACAGTGATGAGGCCTAACATTCCCTTTCTCATTGCTGAGACTGCAAAGAACGACAGGGTTGGTCTGTGCCATCTCTGCATATCCCACTGCTCTCCTGCCAGCCTCGGCGAGGTGAGGAACGAGTCTGGCGGGACTGACAGCACATCAGGAGTGCAGATTTACAGCTTCAGTGGCACAGCACCAGCCAGTGCAAGGGCAAAGCTCAGCAGGAGCCCTCAGCAGCCTGCAGGAGCCCTACCAGCCTGCCTGGTGCCACGCTGGTCCCAGGTAGTCCCGTGGGCCCTTTCTGGCTACATCAAAAGCCCGTACTTGGAGACACTGTGCCTGTAGCTTAGGTGAGTCACAGCCTGGGACAGCTCAGGTCTCTCCTTGTGTTCACTGTGGGCAGGAGTGAAATACTCTCACCAACCAGCTGGCTCTTCATACCAAAACTGAGATCACCTGGTGCCATTTAGCTTGGGACACCAGTAGCTAACACTAGCACTTTCTTTAGGAAAGAGGTGGAAAAGTTGAATTTCCTGTCTCCAAATCTTTTTCTTAAAACATGGCTTGGCATCAGAAGCTTTCCAGTGTTGGGCACTTTCATCTGGCAATAAAATTCTCTTAAAGCATTTAAAATAAAAATATCACAGAGTTACAAACCACCGAGGTTTTGATCTGAAATCATTACATTCCCACATGCTTGGTATTCATATTTTTCTTGCTTGCTTCTTTCAGCTAATAGTATCTCCAGAGGGGTTCTTCCAACATCACCTATTTCTTGGCTTGCAAAGAAATAAAAATCCTGATTGATGATCCTCAGGCAGACGTGATGAAAGCATTCCAATCAGAGGCACAACACTGGTGTCTGAGTAATGGGTTTCCCACGCCCACAGGAGGCACAGCACGTACCAAGTGATGAGGTTGCTCTTCTAGCAGGCAAAATTCTGCACCATCAGATCTATATAAACAGCCGCTGCTTCACGTCACTGGGCTAAAGAAAGCAAATAGATAAACTCAAAATACCTCCCTACACTTGTCTTTCCTCTTGTTAACATCCAGGCGTGAGCAGTAGCCTGTTGCAGTAGGTCATTTGTTTTAAGATTGTATTTGGCTTGACAGGGAGTCTAGACAGAAGAGTACTCAGTTAATCTGTCAAATTCCCATTGCTCTTCCATGCATTGAGCAATTCTTGGATGAGCTGGTGCCTCAAAGGTGAAGCAGAGAGGTGAGACAGGGACTTTACTGCAGAGCAGCCCAGAGGAAAGGTCCGGGCAGATCATACCAGGACTCCTCTAGAAGCAGGGGAAGAAGGAGCTCATTTTCCTCTGGTGCAGAGCTGAGACCTTTCAGGGTGCCATGACCACAAAACCTTTTTCCAAATGATGAGTTGAAGGACTAGTGAAGTTAAAGCTACTCAGGCTGGTGTGAATGGATAGGTTGCTTTTTAGGGTAGCAAGGCTTTGCTTTACAAACGTTATAAAGGATATATCTGTGTAAGGCACTGGGTCATAGCCCAGTGGGACCCATGCTGGGTCTCTTTACTGCTTGCAAAAATCAGCAATAGGAGAAAACAGCTGCGGTTTTATTGTAGTGCCCTCCCTGATGCTATAATTCTCACTCCCAGGCTGATCTTTGTCACCCTCCTAGTGTGACATTTTTTGGCACTTGTAGGTAACCTCTGCCATCAAGTGCTCACCACATGGCTGCATTCTTTTAGAAACATACATTGCCACAGTCCCAGACAGCTCTGACCATCCAACGCAAACCTTTTTGGGGGTCACCAGGAAATCTGGATCCCCATTCTGAATGCATGGTTAAGAAACAGGCAGCCCACCGGGTAGAGTGGTTCACTTTTATGTCAGGCTCCTAACGGTGAATCTGAATGGTTCTTACAGCAGCAATAATCAGCCACAGAGCCTTGGAAAGACAGGCAGGCCAGGTTCATTTTAGATAAGGGAACTGTGAAAAATGACAGCATGACAGACAACTGCACGAGGGAGAACTCCTCACGCAGTTAAGGCTTTACTGACAAAATGCTTCAACTTCCCAGCTCAGTTGGCTACAGAGTTTCATCTGCTGGTGTTCCTCAGTTCACACTTTCCAGGTTGGATTCTTCTCCAAGCAAAAAGATAAAGGGAGTGAAAGTTAGAGAGATGTGGCTGTTTTGGGGTAGAAGTCCTGGAAGTAAAGATGAGCATGCCTGTGGCACTGTGAAATCTGGTTAAGGTTTGTATTTTGCTTTGTTGGAAGATGCCAAGTGCATCTCCAGCAAGGTCAGGAACAAGGTGTTCATCTACAAACACACATCCTCTGTCTTCCCACTCCATATCTCCCGACCATGCATAAAAATGCACAAAATCTTCTAAAAAATGTCAAAACCTGCTTCTGAGGGACAGTATTAAGTCCAAACCCCTGGAGGTTGGACAGGGCAGGTTGCAGCAACTTTTTTTCAGCTGCTCCAACTAAAGGGCAGCCTGCAAAAACTGCTGAGCACCGGGTCAAGGCATGATGCTGGCTGAGAAGCCCACACCTTTGTCCTGCATGATCATCCCTTCTCTGTGTGGGATCCAGAGCTGGTGTGTGCTGCTGCACCCCTGAGGGAATGTGAGCAAAGGAGACCACGGAGGCAGCTCCAGACAAAGATTTTTGGCTGCATCTCTGAACACTCCTCTGCCGATGAAATATTTATGATGACATGTTGCCTAGCAATGACCAGATTGCCCTGAACAGGCAGGAGATAAAATATACTATGGGATCTCGGAATTATGGAGAGATTGTGAAGGGGGGGGGGAAAAAGAATCAAAATGAAACCAACTCCAAATGGGCACCGATTTTGCTGGGCTTAGAGCCTTTTACTAGTAAGAGATGAAAAATAGGTTTTGTTCAGTAAAGAATTGGATTGGTCAGACTGATTTCACTAGCTAGGTGGAAGCTTACAGGGATAAGAGCAGGCAGTCAGGAAGCACTTAGCTGTTATGTAGCAAAATGGTTTATTTTTGTCACTGCTTGGTGATGTGTGTCCAGACAGCACTGTCCTGTGGTGTTTTCTTTCCTCTCCTTGTCAACGTGCCAAAGCTAATTAAAGAGAGCTGGGTCTATCTGTGAAGTGGGATTTACTGAAACAAACTAATCAGGAAGGCAAAAATAGCATGTATTTTTGTCGTTTGGAGGGAATTGGTTGGCTCGGAAAGAGGATGGATGGGAGAGCCGAGAGCTACCGCATGTCGTCTGTTTTGCCATCTGATTTCTCCTCATTCATCCTGGTGTATATGCACAGCTCTCTAAGGCTGGTTTGGTTTTTTTTCACCTCCTGGATATAACGCCATTTCCAGCAAGGTGGAGAGTCAACAGGTGAACCAATAGTGTTTCTGAAAAACAACTTCTTTAAAAAAGCTGGTGTTGTGTTTGCTATTTGGTGGTTCTGGATGTAAAGAGGGGAAAAAGGGAAAGACATGAGTTCTTTTCCTGTGAAAAGAGATCATCTTGCAACAGCATTTGTTTGCTGGAGCCCTTGCAGAGGCCAGCTGTTAATAGATGGGCTGTATGAACCTTCTCATTCAATTTATCACCAGTCTTGCACAGAAAGATTCTGCTGCTTTCACGAGGGAAGTCAACCCAACCATCTCACGTATCTAGAGCAGCTCTGATTGCTTTACCATCATTGCCTGGCAGTCTTTATTCCTCCCAGATCCCTGTGGGGAAGGGATGGTTGCTTGCTCCATTTTGCAGATTTGCAGAGGAGTAGTGCTTAAAGCCAGCCAGGAGCTTTGCATCACCCAGCCTAACACAGATCGGGACATTTCATCGCCCACCTCAATTCTCTGTGCATGACTGATAGCCTTTCTCATAGCATCCCATCCCACCACCAAGCCATGGAGACTCTCTGGAGAGCTTGATGCTTTTGGTTAAACCTCCTGGAAATTGCTTAATTTCAAATCAATGCACATCTCATTGAAAAAGCATAAAAAATAAAGGGCAAAGATGGAAGTCTCAGGTAGGTGCTTGGCAGTGTGCCAGAGAGAAGTGTGGGCCCATTGGCAGAATTAAACTATCAGCAGGAAAGTTGTGGTGTGCTGAGGAATGGTCTCCAGAGGGGTCAGAAGAGCCAACATGTGAACCTCACTCTGGAAACACCCCCCAAACAAATCCCCAAATCTATGGGAGGGACTTCCCTGGCCAAACCAGGCAGTACTGTTGGTGGGACCAGTGTTTTCCTCGCCAGGTTTTGGCGTGCTCGTGGACTCTGGTTCCAGCAGGCTCCTTCAAGCATTTTGTCAACAGCTTGAATTTCTGCACTGTTCTGTCTTCATGCAAGCCTTTCCAGCTTTGTCATTTTGACATTTTTCCTTTGCTGGGTTTGCCAGGCAGAGGTGACACAACATGCTCTAGTCGAGCTCCCAGCACTGTCTCTGCACAAAACAACCTCCAGGCACCCGCCTGAGCTGCAGCAGTGTTTGCCAAACTTGCAGTTTTTTCCTTCAGCTTTTATACAAACCAGATGTTTAGCTGGGCCTTTGGGGATGTTCGCTCCGCTGCTTTTACTGTGGGAAAAAATTCCCATCCTTCAACGTGGGTGATGATAGTGGAGCTGCACAAAAGCATTGGGGTGTTTGTGCCATCCTCTCACAGCAGTCTTGGGGACAAGGTTACCTCACTCCCTCCCAGCTCTCAGTAAGAGTCAGCCTGGGGGAACTAATTGCTGCCACCTTTAATGGATAAACCAAGGGCTGTTTAACCTCTGATGACTGAGAAGATCTGGGAAATAAATTGAACAATCTTAAATATAACAAATTACATGGTCAGAAAGAAGCAGAATGCAACGGCAGGTCCATTGAGCTGCTGAAATGGAGGGGTGAGGGGCCAGAACGTGAACCTCTCTCCTCCATCCAGATAAAAGGCTGGATGAATGGGAGTTCAGGGGTGGGGCCATCATAGATGGCACATCTGTGTCAGGATCCAGGCTCATCAATTACCACTGATGGGCTGTCAGCAGCGAGATATTCCCCTTGACACAGAATCAGATAATGCTGAGTCAAAACCACGGCCTTCAGGAGGGAAAGCATCAGCTCCCCCGGGTTCAGTGGCTGGCTTGGCCTGTGATTTGCTGGATGCCCTTGGAAAAGCCAATTAAGTTTTGCTGCCTTGGATTTCTCAGTTGTGCAATCCAGAGCTGTACTCAAGCATAATTAACTCACGGTCTGACCGCAGTTTTGGGCATGTGGTTTGTAAGAGGGAGGCATGATGGTTAAAAAAATTAGTAATTGAAAGTATTAATAGATTTTTAGGGCCTGAAGCAATGACTCTGCTAATTTATTTATACAGCATTTGCTAACCAGACAGCAGAACTTCTTCCAGCAGTATCTACACTGCAGGCATGCCTGTGAGTCCTACCTGTGCATCTAAAGAGATGCTAAGACTTGACTTAGACATCTCAAGTGACAGAGACTTCATCGGATCTGCAGGTCTGCTGTTGCAGGCTTATTTAGCTGCCTCTCTAACACACACCACATTGCCAGTCTGAGCATAGCCAGGATGGGCTCCCACTGTGATGGGATTAAAGAGCCGTAAATGTGAGCAATCTCCAACCCAAGTGAAAGGCTGCAGACAGTGACTGAGCAAGCTCTTTGCATTCTGGTGGAAAAGCTGAATAGATTAGGGTTTAAGCCACTCACAATAAAGAGGGTTTTCCAGGTCTTAAATCATTCTGGGAACTCTCTCCATTTTTCCCAGCATCTTTCATTGAGTTTTAGATGCCCAAACTGAAGAAAGAACCAAACTCATCTCACTGACATTTCATTTAGATGTAACATCTCTGCACTACTTTTAATCTCTTTCCTTATTCATTCATGGCTCATATTTGTCCCTTTAGCTACAGCTTTGTGCTGAGAGTTCATGTTTGAATGGTTTTCTACTGTGATGCCCTATTTCTATTCCAACAGAGTTTTTGAACACCCTCAGAATACCTGTTTTATAACCCGAGCAATGTTTAGACATAAGGATAGGATGAATAGCTTGCTATTTTGATCTAAGGTAATGTAACAAGTGCCCCAAAGTCAGTTTGAGTTGGAGAGAGGGAGTCAAATTCACAGCTGGAGTTGTTCAACCAAGACTTGAAGGGATACCCTGGATGAAGACTGGAATTAAATTTCAAGGTAGGGTTGGCTGTTGGAGCACATCAAATCTGGCATTAATCTTATGAAATATGCTTTTTTTTTTTCTTTTTCCTTCACTGTGGCTTTGAGCAAGAACCAGCTCAGGGAATTACAGGGGAAATGCTGCAGACATTTATTCTAAACTTTTATTGCTAAAATGGCAAAGTAAGGAGGATCCCTGACCTGAGAGAGTAAATCACAATCTAGCCAGAAGCAGGTGAGTTTGGGATACCCAGACAGGAGAGAAGATGGACAGGGAAAACTGAGTTCCACTGCTGTACATGCCACATTTGTTCTTTGCTGACTCCTTATTTAAGAAAGCCTTTGCAAGTTGCTGTGGGACCACAAATGCCCTCCTGTACATCCAGTAAGGACCCATCTCAAGTACATGGCTGTGGGGCCAAAACATAAGAAATTACCAAAAGATCTCTCGGTCACCAGGCTTTATTAGTAAGTTAGAAACAGAGTGTATCCATTAAAAAACAAATTTTAAAATCCCTGCTGCTTCAACATGATATAAAAGTTATGGCTCCAAGGAGAACCCATCAACAAAGCAGTTGTTCATGGAGGAAGACAGAAATAAGGAACAGGAATGACACAAAGATGCAGGACAGTGGAAGAACAGATTGAGGAATGGTCTTTTGGAAAAAATTCTGTGGTAAGTGAAGGGTATTGGCAGGTAGAAAAAAGGAAGTTTCACTAAATAGAATGCAAATGATAAAATGCCAGGACTTGCTCTACTTAAAAAAAAAAAAAAAAAACCAAGCAAACAAGCAAGCAAAAAAAAGGGATATGACAGAGTGGCAGAGATTTGTGCAGAGAAATCTGGAGCTGAAAACTGCTTGCTTACATGAATGACTAATTCCAATTAATAAATCCACGTTAAGATTCCATTTTCTTGTCAAGTTGATATATAGGGCTAAGTAGGATGGACAGTAGGAAAGAGAGTGGGCAGAAAATGAAAAAAAAAAGACAGCGTTCACTGAGTGTGAGGTGTCAGAAAAATGGACTAAGGGCTACACTACAAAAACAACAGATTTGAGTGTTTGCTTTTGAAGTGAATAAATGGGAAACTGGGGAAATGGAGACATAGAGATGAGAATTGTCCAAACAAAATGATGGCTGAAAATCAGGAACTGAAACCAGTAGAAAGGGAAGCTGAAGGGAATAGGGACAAAATCCTATTTTACAAACAGGGAAAGAAAGAAAGAGTGCTGGCAGAGGTGGAAGGGAGAATTGTTGGCACGGGTGAAAGGGAAGTTTCTCTGCAAAGATTTGCACTCAAAAATCATAATAAAAGATATAATGAAATGTTTCAACCTCTCAGAAAGTCCGTGAGAAGCTTCACAAAGAGTTTCAGCTTCTGTGTTCAGATAAACAAACAACTTCTGGGAGGTTTTATGTTGTATATTTGTATCAGCTGGGATGGAGCTGGACGGAGCAGGACACAGGGCCACGATTTACTGTGTGATACATTAATAGTATCAAATTATGGCTCTGTGGTTATTGGGGTTTATGGTGGAGTGTGTTTTACCCCGGCAATAAATGTAGCATTTACCTTGGGATGTCAATCAATAAACTATCTGCCTTAATTGTTATTGATTTATTCATTCATTATAACACTGTACAATGAAAACCAACACTCCTGCATTGTCACAGCCCCTGCAGCAACAGAGCTCTTGCCAAATCCATTTTGCACAGCAGAACTCAGGGTCTCAGGTCTCTGTGAAACTCTCAGTGACTCCAGCTCTCCCTGGGGACACCGAGGGGCTGCCCTCCATCGCTTCTGATTGCTACAGACAGCGGACTCCTGTTCAGTTTTGCCTCTTCCATCATCCACTGCTGAATGGGAAGAGAAAACCTCTCTCTCCTTTCTTTCCACCTCAATTCAGCAGTGGAGAGCAGAGCTTTCCCTAAGAGGTGTAAATGTGGATACCCCCCATAGGCTCTGAGGCACGTTTGAAGCCTGCTGAGATGCTCAGCAGTGCAGTGATTGGCTTTGCTTAATAATGGTGAGAAAAGCTCCTCATCCTGCCAAAGCAGCACTAATCCCTGTCCTGCACACAGGATTGGGTGGCAAGGGCAGTGCTGGGGGGCTCACAGTCTCTCCCAAAAAGACACCTGGAGTCTGCTGTGCTGCCTGTACAAGGAGAGCAGGTTTCATGCTAGTTTTGGCTCAGTGGGATGCTGCCACTGTTAACAATATCGCCTCTCTTTTACCTGGGAGGAGGCAAAACACTTGAGTCAAAAGATTAACTCTGACACTGCTCAGAAGCTGCTCCAGAGGGGCAGAAGGGATGCAGCAGTGCATCCAGCTTGGAGAGCACAGGCTCAGGATGGGGTGAGGGCTGGTTGCTCCACTGATGGCTTGCTTTCTTTTATGTTAAAAAATGATGACTGAAAAGCAGCAACTGTAAAGCCAGTGGAAAAGTAACAAAGGGACAATACTCTGTATGACAACAGTGAAAGAAAAGGGGACTGTCGGCAGTGGGAGGAGGGAGAATGGTTTCCAAGGGTTTTAGTTACAACGAATAAATAAATCAATCAATTTTCTGCTAATTCCATACTTTAAACAGTGCTCAGGATACCAGGCAGTCCCAGAACTCATGGCATGATACAGAAAGAGGAATCTCTTTTCCTGCCTCACTGGTACCTCAGTCATGGCTTTGTGCTTTGTTCTGGGGATGCCTCTCCCAGACAGGAATGTATGTGCTGGCAATTAGAGTTAGCACAGACAATTACACTTCTGGGGTTTCTCTCTCGTCTCACCTCATCTGAGCAAGTCAATTAATCTCCCTGCATCTCAGTTCCCCTGCCTGTAAAACAGATAATCATGTGGGCACCACCCAGCATGGCTTAATCGAAGTGCTGGCATCTCCCCTGGCTGCAGAGGTACTGTGGATTCTTTATCTGAGGCCAAGTAAAACGCTGCTGACTGACTGGTCACTATACCTACCAAACCACCAGCAGCCTCTGCCCACCCCCAGGATTTGCTGGGTCACCTCCCAGGACCTCCCTTCTGTGGTTCTGAGCTGCGGGAGACCCTGCTAAAAATAGCAGTGCTGGCACTTCTGCTCTGGATACTGCAGTTCATTTTCTTTTTTAAAGAGCTGATTTTACTGACACTTCTTTTTGGGGGAAAAAAAATGAGAGAGGGAAAGAAAGAAACAATTCAATTAGGGATGAAAATAATCATGGTGCCATTGGGTGATCACTGCTGGATCAGGCAGGTGGGAGGTGAACTGCAAAATTCTCGTGTTGGGAGGGAGGGTGTGTGGCGTGTGAGGGGCTCCCTTGCAAAAAGTGCCAGTGTGATGTGAGAGGAGCAAGGCCACAAAGGGAAACAGCCCCAGAGTGATGATGGGTCTTGCCCAGGGTTGTGCACCACAGACAGGAACAATGTCCATCTCTCCTGGACCATCCCTGATCATAAAACCTCTCCAGATCTCCTCCACCCACACTGTTATTCCTCACAACTCTACAGAACATCAATCTGAGCCTCTCATGCAGTGAAAAGTGACCCAGTTAGGTCCCAGAATGAAAATTCACCAATTAAACAACTTTTCTACAGAGGAAATTGCTGCAGACATGCTGTATCTTTTCAGGAGATGTCCATTAGTGCTAAATGTGCTGGTGGCCCTGGCAATGGAAACACGGGCCTGTTTGGAGTGGGATGGACAAGCTTAACCTGATTTCAGTTATGCTACCAAACAGATAGTGGTTGTTAATTATTTTAATCACTAATTCTCTGTATCACCCACAATTAAAAATCCAGAGAGGAAAAGTTTTGTATCCCATTACCATATCCCTTGCATCAACTAATGACTCCAAAGATAAACATGTTTAAATTAATAGCAATTTCTGTGTTCAGACAACTCTCTTTCCAGCATACAGTCTTTACATACTCCCTATTTTTATGCAGAAAATGTATTGTGTTAAAGCTTTTTATTGGGTGTTTTGGTATTTTGGAGTGTTTTTCTGGCTTTAGTCCATCTCATGTCCTCTTGGATTTTAAGGAGAGACTAGGTGGCTCTGACATGAGTAGAGGAGGATGAGCAAATGGAAGAAAGCAAATTGGAATAGAATATCTTTTCAAGACTCAAAGAGGTCTGTAAGAAGAACCACTCTACAGTTTGGAGAATCTCTATTTTTCCCAACAGTTATGCACACAAAGAAAAAGGCTGAAGGTTTGCAGCTGGTGATAGGTACACAAGCAGCACATGGCAGCTGCCTCAGGCTGAAGCCCTTCTCTGGAAAATCCTTTGTGTTCTCAGTAAACATCTCCTGCCACACAATACATCAGCCATCCTCTCAACATTTCAAATTTTCATTGGAAAGCCACAGGTTTTTTTATGGAAATGAATTTCTTCTCATAATTTGTTGTTTAGGGGTGGGGAAAGGTCGGTTTACTATAAAATAATAATAAAGCCCACCCAAATTCCCACCTCTTCTCATTTTCTCATCCAGTTCCTGTTAGTCTGTACTCATCCATGGTAAAGGACAATAGGAAGGGTTCTTTTGGGTGGGGTTTGGCATTTTACAATGCAACCCTAAAACAACATTTGGAAATCAGGCGCTGGCGTGCCTGAATGGGTGCACTGAGCCTTCAGAACAATTTTTGTAACAGGCAGACAGGTGAAAGGGAGAAATCACAGGAGGATTCAAATGTCTCATAAAACGCAAGAACCAACCTGAGAGCTCACATGGTGCCGGAACAGATGGCTTTCTGAGAGGTAATCTGTTTTCTCAATTTGGTGCTGTGGAAGGCACATAAACATTTCCTAAGGAGAATATAACTCCTTGTCTTTTGATAAAAGGCACCTGCCCTCCATGCAGCCACAACCTGAGCAAGGACAAAGAGAGAGAAAACTGAAAAAAACCCCCAAAATTATATAGAAATCATGTTGCGTTTTTCAAGTCTTTGTTGGAAAAAAGATGTAGAAAGGGTGAATATTCCTAATTATTATCTGAGCAGCATTCACAGACAGCAGCTTTGGGGAAGCCTGTGGCAGGTTAAGAGAGCACATCAGCAAGTGCACACAAATGAGAAGGTACCTGCTCAAAGGAAAACAATGCATAAAACATCCTGCTTATGCAAATGTATGATGATGACATTACCAGGCACTGATTAGAAAATAAATCTGATTTGCTTAGGGCCCTTTTTATCAACAATCCACTGTTTTTTAAAAGGTGTCTGGTGGCTGTATCCTTGGCTCATTTCTCCATATTTGGCTGTCCCCTGAGGTGAGGTCCAGTCATTTGGAAATCAGCAGAGGAAGGAAGGCTCCTGCTCCCAGGGTGTCCTGCAAGTGAGGCTCTAGGCATGGCTGATGAACAGGCCAGGGTGGTTTTTGTGTTTCCATAGGGAAAATGGCTCTTTATGCATCCTGTAATCTGTGTTTCTGCTCCTAAGGATGCTCACACATACATCAATTCCTCTCCAGCCTCCCCCCGTACACCTAGTCATGCAGCAGAGGCATAAATACTGAAACATATATAGAGTATATTATAGAGTAGGTTGGTTAGAAGTTCACTTCTCGCTGTATTTAGAAAGGTTTAGAACTTTCCTGTTTAGTTCTAAAAAAGGAGCAGGGACATCAGGGCATGGCAGGAATGCTCCATCCGTATGGGCTGCTGTGGTCCTGGACACCAAAGAGAAGCAGCGTCTCCTTTGATGGCATTTCTAGCAAGATTTTCCTGATAAACACTGGCCATTAGCACATCCTGCAAGTGCATTTTCTAAGCCCATCTCTTCTTGGCATCCATGACCTGCAGTGACTGGTTCCTAGCTCCACAAATTGGCACCAGATCACATTAACAGATGGCCTCGAGAACACGCGTGCCAGGACTCATTATACACCTCTTTTTCTCTTATTTTTTAAGAGCTGTGTATGGACTCTGTCCAAGTATGTGGCAACATCTCTCACATCTGGGATCATGGTGATAGCTCCTTTCTTGTATAACAAAGGTGCGTCTCATCTGTGATGTGCTCTACAGTCCTCACTCTCACTTGAAGGGAGAGAAGCATCTGTCTGGTTGGAGTAAACAGCTGTGCATTCCTTTTGGGTAGCCTGGAGTGAGCTGCTGGCAGCCAACACAAAATGCAGCTGCTGGGATCCATTCAGTCCTCAGTACACTCCCAGCCTTGGTAGATCTTCCCAAAGAAAACTTCAAATGCTCCCTCAGCTGATATTCCTGTGGCAGCCACAGTGAAGGGAACACAGGGCACTGGGTAGGAATTTTCTGGCAAACAGCAGCAGGTGGCCAGCAAAGCCCAAGGAAAGGGCAAATGGAGCCAGGAATCTCCTTCCTTGGTGATACTCAAAAGCTGTGTGGACACAATCATGAATAAAATGCTGTCAGGGATCCTGCTTGAGCAGGGAGGTTGGACCAGGTGACCTCCAAGGCTCTTCCAGCCTTCCCCATCCTGTGAATTTGTGATTTTACTGCTCAGGGCTCATTTCTGGGGCTGCCTCCAGGGCACAGCCACAGCCACACGGCCAGGGAACTTCTTAGAGGTGGCAGCTAAAGGACACAGTAACATCCTGATCCAACAAACTCTGGGTTTGAAGCTTTTAGCTTAATTTGCACAACTTCAGGTCTGTGTTATTTACCTGATGGAGAAAGACTCATCCCTTTGTCTTCCTGAAGATCATCACGACTCTGCTGCCTCCCCTTTGTGTCAACCTCAATTTTTTTTTCCTTAGGAAAAATATGTTGTGCACTGATCTGTCAGTCACTTCTTCAGGGATATGGAATCTATAAAAAAGAAAAGCCCGGTTTTAAATGACATGTCACACTAAACTGCCTCATTACCTCCGAAGTGAGATGAAATGCATTCTCTCTACGTATTATTTTTTCCCCTGCTTCTCAGTATTATTCTTCATTCATGGGAATGGTGTTTAGCTTGGAAGATTATAGACTGGTCATAACCAAAGAAAGGGAGAGAAAGATTTACTCCAATCATGTCAAACGGACCTCAGTGAGTATTAACTGATAAAGCATACACAGGTCTCAGCAACCCCTCACAGCCTGCCTGTGAATTTATCCGGCTTGATAAATGGGAGCAGTTTACAGAGCAGGCAGAAATTGATACGGGAGAGGTTTCTATCTGGAATGCTCTGTATAAATTACTGGATGCTTATCTGTGAGTAATTCCCTTGCATATGCTAACTGTCCAGACACTTAGAGCCTATGGCAAAGACATTAGATAACCTTCGATTCACAATTGCTGGGGGCAATCTTCAAGCTAAATAAATAGTTCATCTCCTTCAGACCCAAATGATATATCTGTTTCCTAGCACCACAAGTACTGGTCTAGAAATGGATACTTCAGCTACAATTTTTGAGCTGTCCTTCCTTTTTTTTTTTGTGCCTGCAATTTGTGTCTCCACTTTATGTAATTTAGCAGCCTGCTACTCCTGCCTTGCCTATTTTATCCATCAGGTTTCTAATGTCTCCGTCCAGCTGTCTTTCAGGTATATGGACAGTTAAAAATATGATTTTTAATATTTTTCTTTTTTGCCATGCATGCTCTATTGAGGCCACAAACCACCCCAAGCACCTTCCTTTATTTTCCTGGATGGCAATTTTGCCCACAGCTCTTCCTTGCTACAAACTTATGTGCTGAGCTGAAATGGAAATATTTTTCTACTGAGCTTTGCAGTCTTAACATCAGAATTCATCTGAGCAAAAAGTGAGGCCAGGATGCAGGCAGGGTGAAAATCAAGCAGTCAGTACATAAAGACAAGAGCATTTTCAGCATTCAGACAGGTGAGTGACAAATATCATCCTTTTCTGATAAACTCCCCCACCCCACCTTAATGCAGACATTGCATAGTGTTTGTTTGGCATCAGCCAAATTTATAGCTCTGTTTTCTAGAAATAAAATCACTATCTCTGCCTGAAAGTCAAAGCAGATTTTTTCTTTTCCCAAGAGGAATTGCACTGGCGCTCTCAGCCCATCTTGCAGCCCAGTGCCAACCAAGTGTAAACGAACCAGGAGGAGGAAGTTCATGGCACAAAGAGGAAACTTCAGGCTGCTGAAAGGCTGCAGGCAATGTACAGCAACAAACGTTAACCAGATGGGTGGAAGCTGCTACTTCTCCAGCCATCAAGAACAAAGCCAGGGATGCCCATCCTGTTATAATCCAGCTCCTGAGCCATGGAAAGTTTGTGTCTCACGGTGAGGGTGAGCTGGAACTGTGACCAGCACGTGGACAAAGGCTACTGGGAGTATGTGTGCTGGGAGATGAGAGCCATGGAACTGCAGTCCCTACCTGGAGAGACACAACCCTCCAGGGAGGGCAAGCACAAGGCTCAGGGGTCCCAACTGCTGCCTTTGGTTTAAATTTGCTGCTACACTTCAGTCAAAACCTGCACCTTCAGGCTGAGCTGCAGTAGGTTAAACAAGATAATCTGCACAAACCTCCTCACCACAGCCATGAAATAAACTGGGAATTATTAAAACTTTCACTCTTCACCCAGCAATATTCTTTGCTCTAACAAGCTGTGCTGGTAAGTGCTGTTTCCCTTGGCAGTTATCAGTGAAGCTGGCTCTGTTTGTGTACTGGATTTGTATTTCTCAGCTCTGGAAGAGGTGCTGATCCCATGCCTCATTCTTGGCATTGCCAGGGTCCCTGGCAGAAAGCTGTGCACAGATCCTTCCACAGGGGAATACTTCATTAATCAAGTGCTGACAGTCCTTCTCACTGTTTTTTTTCTCCCCACACGATGGTCAAACACATCATTTTTGCTCCTGAAAGGTGCTGCCTTCAATCCTGCATGGCACAATTGCATCACACAGGCCCCAGCAGTGGCAGAGGGTCTGGAGCTCAGTTTGTACCTCTGGGGAAGGGAGCAGTGCTTCCCAGCATGCAGCCAGGATCTCATACAGATGTAGAGACAGTTTGCCTTTTGACAAGCTTCTTCCACCTTCTGGGTTTAACAGCTAGTGACAGCCCATGTCTGCTGGTCAGAGCCCCTGTGAATGCTGTAAACTGTGCCACCATCTCAGGTTTGGCTGCCCTCTCTCTCAAAGCCAGAGTTAACCCATCCTTTTCTCAATTTTCCATGTGAAAGCAGCACTCAGTAGCTGTCCAGATCTGCAAGGCACTGCTAAATATCTGGAGTCATATCCCCAGCCAGGGGCATCCCTCCCCCAGAACAGGGGGGATCCCAAGATTTTATATGGAGGCAAAACAACTCTCTCATTTTCAATGGCACCCCTGATATTTTGCAAGCTTTTTTTGGCTGCCACTGCACATTGAGCTAAGGATATTGGAGAACTGTCAGAACTGAATCCAGCTATGCCCAGTCCAAGCTCAGCATGTGCAGAGATGGCCCAGATTGTTTCTCCCCACATTCATTATGGCCAGTTACACTGATGCTCAGATTTACCTGCTCACACAGATTTCTGAAATCCTTCAGAGAGTCCCTGTTGTTGTGATGCTGTTTGACTGCCCGGAAGATCTGAGCTCTTCCCCCTCACTCCAGCTGTTGTGAGCAAATGCACAGCTGGAGGGATGCCCAGTTGGGATGGACATTGGAGGAGCTCAGCCCTCTTTGGCCTCTTGCCCACCAGTTCTTGCTCCTAAGAACCTGAAGGCAGATTTCGCACCACAATTACTCTTTTGTCATAAAAAGCTGACATCATTGATTATTAAAGGTTAGTGAGAAGAAGAAATATCTTTGCATTTGCCTCTTTAGCTGAAATCTGGGAGCTACTGCCCATCTGCCAGGGTAGTGCTGGAGATAAGCCCGAAGTTCAAGCTCAGCAGCAAGCTACAACAGCTCTAGATCTGGCCAGAGCAAATAACATCTCCTGCCACTGCTATATGCCTGTGATTTGGGTCAAATAAACCTTTTGCTGCATGCTTGCAACAATTTGCACAAATTTCTTTAGATCCAGGGTCCGACAATTGTTCTGTGCAGAAGGGAACTGAGCACAAGTTTCTTTCTCTGTCTCAGCAGAAACATTTACATTTCCATCTCACAGGAGAGAAAATCTAGATGCTATTTTTTCCTCCTCATGGCTTGTTGCAACAAGGACTCTCCCTACTACCTTTCCCAGAGGGGAGAAGAGTTGCCTTCATTTCTAAATTTAGATTTAATGAGTGCAAAATGAATAAGGCAGCAGGGGAACCTAATCTGGTTAGCAGACAGCAGCAGAAAGCAAAAGATACTCGAGTACAGTGTTGGGTTGTGATTTCCTGTGCTGAATCCACAGGAGCATTGGTTTTGTGGATAAACAGTTGGGTATGAATTCAGCAGGCAGTCCTTACTGCTGGTGATGAGAGCAGAGCTGAATTTGGCCCTGGGCAAACACACCTTCCTGCTGATCTTGCTGCTTGGATGCTGTTTATGAAGGGAGAAATAGCACAGGCTGGAATATATAAAGTTCTGTGTAAAATCAGCCCCCTGGCACAGCTTGCAGATGTATTTGGCTTTTAACAGGCACCCTCTGGCTGTCCCTGCCATCATCCTGCTCTTGGGCCTGGGGTGCCTCTCTCCTCCACTCCTGGAGCACTAAAGGAGCTCTGATCATACACTAATTCAAAGCAAAATTATTTGCTGCATTCATTCAACTCCAAGATCCCCAAAACACCTTAGTTTTGCTCCAGATCTGATTCTCCAAGTCCCTACTGATACCTTTCACTCCTGACTTGCATTATCCTGATTATCCTTCCCATCCCACACAGCCCAAAGTGTTGCTTTGGGTGTGAGAGTGCTGCTGAGCTCACTCCCCTGCATGGCTGTCCTGATATGCAAAATATCTAAAGGGGTAGGATGCCCTGACTCTTGCAGCTGAGATTCTCAGGAAATGTTTCCTCCAAGAACCCAAACACTACAACACCAAATTTCTTCTTGGGTGTCATTCTTGGGGAGTAGCTCCATGGGAGAAAAGAAAAAAAAAAAAATTAAAAAATTGCCACCAATGTAACCAAAGTAGCTTCACTGCCCAAAAATACCAAGAAAAACGTGTACACAGAGATAAAATATTCAGGTTCCACTGCAGGGCATTTTAAGCCAGAATTAGCACCTGGCACTTGTCAGAAATGGCAGAGGATGGCTCATGATGTTAAATGATCAAGGCACTTGCTTTGGTCTCATGTGAAAGCCGAAACTATCTTCAGAAACCATAAATTCTGCTAATCCTGTGCTGATGCTGCCACTTTCTGTAGTGTCCTGGGGCTTCCTTGGAGGTCTGTGGACCTGAGACACATAAAGGATGCACAGACTGAATTTCAAAAGCATCCCTGCTCCCACAATTTCTAGTGAAGTCATCTGAGGAGACTGCAATGCTCCAATCCTTTCCTAATTAGATCAGCAGTCTCATCACCTCCAGAGAGGGCTTGGTGTATCCTCTGGCTTTTAAAGGAATTCTGTATCAAAAGCAGAGAGCTGACAAATTGGAGCCTCCTAAAATACAGAAAAAAATGTAAAGAAAATAAAGAGCTTCCCCCACCACAATTTTGAATAATGACAGCTGCAGAAATAACACTTGTTTGTAAATAACCCATGACCCTTTTCATCCAAAGGGATCTTGGTAGCAAATTAATCAATGCTTTTCTCAAGACATAGAGGGCATTAATAACATGCTTGGCCAGTTTTCTCGCTAGAATTTTAACTTTTTCAAGGCTGTGACCACACATTCCCAGAAGAAGAAATAGATAATGTTATCTTTAATTTCTCACTAATTTACAATAGGCTTATTTTCAGGGGATGGAGCAGATATAATTTATTTTTATTCACACTTTATTTCAGGGGATGAATGCAAACAGAAAGCACCATCAATTACTCAATCAAGCATGGAGGCAGCAAATCAACTGGGTATGAACAAACTGCTCCTTTGAGCACGAAGCTCAATACAAATTTTTTCCCCCTATATAAGCTATTTCTGCAGTATATAAATAAATGCAAAAGGCTGGATTTGTGTTTCAGTACTCTCACATTGCCTGGTGTCACACAGATATTTAATGTTTGTTTGTCATTGTTGGGTTGAGGGCTCATTTGTACAAATGGGTGTAAAGATGCCCCTGGACCTGTGTCTTGCAGCATTTGCAGGGTGAGCTGATAGGAAAAGGGAAGGGTACCTGAGAAAAAGGAAGTGTTATTACCCCATTTTATGGGTGAAGAGTGAAGATCTCAGGAAACAAGGCTGGGTGGAAGTGTGTAAAGGACTGGGAGGTGGCTCCTGTGCTCCAGTCACAGTGGGTGTCTTCCCAAGGAGATCTACACCTCAGAAATCCAGAGAGCAGCTGGGAAACCACAGCTTTTTCCTCTCCACCTCCAAGAATAGGAATGGGATTAGAGCTACTCAGAGATAACAGGTGGCCCAGAGGTCACCAGGGAGCCAAACCCTCACATCTATAAACCCCTTGGGTGAGATCTGCACAAGCCAAAATGAACAAACAATGGTGAAGTGTTTGTGAGGATTTATATAAATGATGCTTGAGTGTTTTCCTTGGGGATATTCCTGCCCTTTGCCATGAATCTTCATACAAATGATATTTTAGTGTGCAAGACCAATTGTACAAAGGGAAACGCTCAGAAATATGCATTTGAGTGAGGTTTCACAACAAAGAAATCTTTGTGGTGTATAAAAGTTTCAGTTCCTCGGAGAGTGAATTGAAGAAATACAATCTAGGTATTACATTTTGCAAACCAGAAAATAGCAACAGAAGGCTGGCGAACAGCCAGATGCCATAGAAATGAACTCGAGGACTGAGATACATCACAGACTATGTTTGAATAAGGAACATTGTCATAAAAAACAAGCCTGTTCATTCATGAATAATACAGGACCCAGGGACAGGTCTGAATTTGTCATGTAAATTATTTACTGAAACTATGAAATGCCACCTGTCTGGACTTGTTGCAGCATTTGAAACACAGCCCATTAAATAAAAAAAGGAAAAGAGAAAGTTGATTAAGTTGAAGAGGAACTTCTTTGGTCCTGCAGAGCGGGATGGAAACCTGCCTGCCAAAAGCCAGTCTGACCCAAAGCTGATGAGACAGCAGCTCTTAAAAACACAGCAACTTCACACCCAGCATTAGCAGCTGTTAAACTCGGAATAAAATCTACACTGCAAGAAGCCTAAAAGAGATTTCTCTGGGTTCTGGCTACACCCTTCCACACCTCCCCCAGCCTGTTCCCATCACCTCACCTCAGTCAGCTCCTCCATGGTGACATGCAGCTCTGTTCAAGCTGAGCTGCAAGACAGCTGAGCTGCTCAGGATTTCAGTGTGGTCTTTTTTTTTTTTTTTTTCCTTGGTTTCTTTTTTTTTTTTTACCTGTTGCTCCATAAAGTGCTTCCAAAAAAATCCCAGCAGATCAATAATGAACAAGAGTTACTTCAGAAAGGCACTTGGCATTCTTGTTTAAATAACCTCTTTTACTCCTCAATTGCCTTGTTTTTCTCAGGGTTGTCATAGAGAGGAAGATATTGATGAGCCGGTGGTGTGTGAGGGAGCATGGATGAGAGCAAAGTAATTTACTCTGTTCTCAAAAGCATTCATTTTTGACCTATTTATCTAGTGTGTGTAGCTACAGTGTCCCTCTGCTTCTTCATGTCAGTTTGGTCCTTGGGAAGAGCATCCTGCAGCAGAGGCAGTGCAGAGACATGGTTAATGCTGCACTGCCTGGGACTAGAAGAGTGTCTGTCATGTTTAATACATCCTGAGAAAGCAGACACCTTGTAGCAGGCAAGTCAATAGGTTGTTTAGTTATACAGAGCTTCCAGAAGGCAAAACCTCATTTTCACCTCTCTGCAGAAAGGAAAGGTTTCGGGTGTCTGCGCATTAGATCTTAAGAACGTCCCATCAAAACACAGGCTGCTGCAAAGGTTGTTACATTTTAAGAGAAATGTCTTACTGAAATCAGCAAGGTCTCTGCTCTCTCCTATGAGAAAGGAGATGAATGAAAGCAGGCAGTAGGTTCTAAGTCTGCTTTCCCCAGAAATAACCCAAAACTTTTCTTCCTGGTGCATTGCAGCCTTGTTTGCACTTAACAAGAAAACTGGAAAAGAACTAAAAGGTGAATGATGCCAGGCCAGGCTGTCTCTCAGTTTTAACCATCAAAAGGCTCCTTCAGCAGCAGTAGCATTATGAAAAGTCCAAGATAGAATGTATGATGTGGACCAAAAGCTACTTATAAACTCCAGCCCTTCTGGTAGCTACACTCTTTGTTGAAGACTTTCCTCTGGATATTTTTTTCTGCCCTTGTTGAGACGTGTAGTTCTATTTCCAACCCACACAACACACTTGTCCTCTTCAGGTCTCACAATTCCTCTGTTTGCACTGGAAGGCAGAATTGCCAGAAGAAGAGTTTTGACTGTAGCAGTATATTAACCAAACATCCTAATTAACTGATTCACCCTTTCATTGTCTCACATCTCTGCTATCACTGGGCCTGCTGTTCTCTAACAATGCTTTAAAAAGCCTAACTTGTTTTTCCTCCCCTGGCTTTTAAACACCCTCTCATTTCCATCTGCAGCCTTGTATAGAGATACACATGCAGGAACAAATATGCTTCTTGCAGACTCCTTCACCTTCTTCTGAAGGCAGCCCCCAAAAGGTGCCTTGCCCTGCATGTTTCTAAAGCTTTAACCCAAGCTATGACCACATAAATACAGCTACAGTGATACCAGGTAGCTAACACCAGTGATGGCAGTAAGAGAGCAGGGAAAGGAGGGATGGAAAAGGGAACCAGCTCAAATGATATTTTCTGAAAGACAATCCTAAATGTTACTAACCTGATTCTCCTCTGCCATCAAAATTACACCAAGGGATCTCTGGTTCAGTGAGATTCAGACTATGAAAGACCAACAAAATCCTTTCTGTTAACAAGCCCATAAACTAATGGCACTTGAAAACTTGAAGAACACTAGGTTTTATGACCCATGGTGAAATAGATCAGAAGTAATACAAAGGCAAAGAGAGTCCCCTAAAACATCATCTTTAGCCACAAAGAGTGTCCTTGTGCTGAGCAGGCTTTGGTTTGTGGCTCAGCACCCTCTTCTGCATCTCCTGAGGTATTTGTGGTCCAGCAGCATGTTTCCACGCTATTGGAAGAAATTAAAATAAGTCAAACACCTTTTTGTCATTTCAACAAAGGCTGGGTTATGTACAGAAATCTAAATGTTTCTAAAGCTGCTCTGCTCCTTTCCAGACACATTTGGAAGTTGTGTGGGTGTTAGCATTGGATGAGTGCTGATTTCAGTGGGGAATTAGTACATGTCCTGAATGGAGAAGATGCTGCGTATACACCCAATGCTTGCAGGAAATGGTCTTCCAGGATTTCAGGTGAAAGCATTCCTAATTAAACTAAGGGGAAGAGTAGCATTCAGCATGCTCTAAGGGTTGCCACAAACCCATCATCATATCAATCATTCATATTATTGGCTCAGCAATCCCTTTCCTCCTACTTATGAAGGGAGGGTTACAGAGGTAAGATTAATTCCAGAATCCATCTCTAAGACAGAAAATCAAGATGAGGCTCCACTCCATCCCAAACATTTCTTAGACTCCTGGATTTCTGCTTGCTGAATTTCTGAACACCTGCTGGCAGCAGCCTGAGGACTCCTGTTCACTTTGCACAGGCCACTCTGCAGCCCTTGGGGCACATCCACTCCTCACTGCCATCCCAAATCCACCTAAGAATAAAATAAGAATTTCCATCCCCTTTGCTCTCCCACCTCTCAGCAGAAATTTTCCTAACTTGCTGTATAATGAGACCATTTTTATTCTTTCTGGCCATCTCCTAAAGGTGAAAATGGGCCCTCTGCTGAGCATCAGCTTGCCAGGCTCAAGGCTTTTAATGAAAACCTCAAATTCCTTTATTTAAGGCCAGTGAGGTGACTAATGGACTGAACAGCCTGAGAGGTGGAGGAAAGGCTCTGCAGAAAAGCACTGTGGCAGTCAGCAAGGTCCTTGTGCTGAGATAATGCTCCCAACAGCCAGCTGGCCCCATGGACCTCAGGCAGGGAGCAAACTCTCCTGAGCTGCACTTTGTCCTCCTCAAGCAGCTCTTTCACACCTACAGGGCCAGTAAAAACACCCTATTTCTACAGCTGCCCTTCTGCTTCATGGATTTTCACTCCCAAAATAAGGAGTCTCCTACTGAGAACTCTGAAAAACACAGGCTGGGGCTCTGCAGTCTGTGCCCAAAGGCAGAGGGACACGAGCAGGCTCAGCTCCTCAACACGGTGCTCCCAGCCTGAGGATGAGCCCTGCTCAAGCATCTTCCCCTGCCAGGGAGGGGATGCAAATTTGCCAAGAGCAGACACAAAGCCAATTTTAAAACCAACGCTGGCCTCAAGCTAACAGGGAAAAATGCACCATTAGCTTTGATTTTTAAATACATTAGTTATTCTCTCAAAGGCTGGATCAATGGAAAAAAGGAAACTGAGCAATGGATAAACCTTTAATTGCTTAGAAGTTAGATTCATCCTCGTGCTGCCTGGCCAGAGCATGGCCTTCTGTTGGGTGATTGTGTGCTCCTGTATTCCCTCACAGCAGCTCCCATGTATCAAGTGACCACCAGGGCCAGTCAGGCACTCAAAGTATTTTTTTTGTGAGGTCTGGATTGGTAAGAGTCATCTGTGAAAAGTTCCAGAAGGTTTATGTTCACTTGTGTCTCAAAATGGAACAAAACACTGAATTTCAGAATTTCCACAGAAGTGTAATGTTAGGCAGAAAATATTGCTTGAAGGCAATCAAAACATTTCATTTTGATAAAAGCCCAAATACTTCAATTTATTTTATATGCTGAGAAAATTCAAGCTACAGTTTCCCAAAGAAAACTCTAAATGCTCCAATTTCAACAAGATAGCATGAGCTCATCAGCTTTTGTTTGAATGAAATAGCACTGAAACAGGGATATTCCCACAAAAAGTCATAATTTGGAGGAAATTACTTTTTTTCCCCTCACTGGGAATATTCTGACTGGCTGTATGTAGCAGTTTGGTTTTGCATTTTGCCTGCAGAGCCAAAGACATTTGTGTAGAAAGGCACCAATCTGTCACAGGAGTGACAGGAAAACAGAAACATGGGATAAACACCTAACTTTGCCCTGCCATGAACATACAATCTGTCCCTCTTTGGCTGGCTGAGAAAGGCTCTTCAGAGAGGGTTTGTGAATCACAATTCCAACGTGTTTTATCCTTCCAACATTTCTCCACTCCGGACCATCGGACTGCTCTCTGCAGTCACACACACAACCCTGGGCTGCTACCAGAACAGGGAACACCCAGACACAAAAAAACCAGGACAGCTTCTCCCAAGCCCTCACTACCCCTCCAGGCCACTTAGCCAGCTCAGGAGCACACAGAACACCTAAAGCTTCAGGAGCTGAGCAAACCTGGCACAGAGCTCAGACTTTCTGCAGAGCACAATGCCTGGAACACTACATCCTTCTCCACTTGGAGCTCCCCAGACTTCATCAGCACTCACTGCCTTAGACCCAGCTCAGGATGGTCTTAGGAAGGCTTCCAGCATCACAGCCTCCCTGGGGTGGGCACCACAACATCAAGACTACCCAAGGCCCTAGAACACCAAGGAGGAGAAGGGTCAGAGAAGGCTGGAAGGGACAGGGACAGTGATGCTGTTGATGTGACCCAACTGTGAGTCCTTTCTAATTAAAGCAGGGCTCACAGTACAGCCACACACTGGCCCCGTTGCTAATTAGGGAGGGCTGAGCACTGACACATTAACCTCCCAATCTCAAAACATTAACTTTACCAGGTGTAATATCTTCTAGGTGACATAAAGGTTAATAGTCTCCATCCACAACAGAATTCAGCTCGGTAAATACCCAATTAACCGGATTCTGTCAGAAGTAGCAGCAAAAATGAAAGCTCTGGGACGGCTAAAGGGAGGCCTGCAATGCTGAGTGTGATGTGTGCCGGTGTGTTCACCCACTGAGGGGTCAGTGCTGGCCAGCAGTGGCCAGTGGAGCAAGCAGGAACAATGCCTTCAGAGGGAGCTTGCACAGACCTCAACACTTCCAGGAGCTGGGCTGAGGAAAAGCAATGAAGTGAAATAAATAAAAAGATTACTCGCTGTCAACATTTAACAAAACATTTTTTTCCCAGCCTTCCTCCCTCATTCCTCCTGAACTATTCTCCAAAGCCGCTATTGTTGGAAAGAGAATTCAAAGCAACAGCGGTTGGATTCAACTCGTGTGCAACAAAATTTTTTCTTTTTTGTTTTGTTTTCTGACTTCTAATCTTTGTTTTGCTCACTGCCTTTTAGAAGAGGGAATTGGAACAGGGAAGGATAAAAAATGGAACAAACAAGGAACAAGTGAATATTCAACTCCGTTGGAATTGCCTCGCTTAGCATAATTTTTAGAAGCTCAGGAGAAAACTTCCCTTTGATACACCAGATTTGAAGCATTTAAAAATAAAGGGTCAAAGAAATGATTACTTTTATTCTGACCAGTACAGCAGCTGGAACAAGGGGAAGTGTGTGTCACTGAATCCTCAGGAATGTGTCACTTTCTGGGCCTGATCCCAGGGCAGTGGGAGCATTGATGGAGATGGAGAAGCTTCTGCAGCTGCAGGGGCTCTGGGTGCATGGCAGGGCTCAGCCACTTCACTCAGCTGTTGCTATTTCAGCTAAAAGCTCTTTTTTTTTTTTTTCCTCCACAGCTGAACTGACACATAGAGTGTAAGACACATTCATCACCACTAACACATCCAGCATTTTCCTGCTCAAATCATGTTCCCTCTGAGCTCCTCCTCATTTTAGTGTCTTCCAGGTGTCCAAGTTCCTCTGTTCTGCAAGAATTTAGGATGCCCTCATTCTCTCTTTCCTTTCTCCATTCATTAAACTTCATTTTGCCCTTCCCCCAAACCTGCCTAACCTTTTCTGCCACAACCACTGCTTCACTGGACCGCCCCTCTGAAGGCACTGCACATTCACCCCCACTGCCATTTCCAGCAAACTTTCAACACCACCATCAGAATCTCCAACCTGAACTCTCAACCCTGCTTTTACTGAGACTGAGAACTTTCTGGAACAGTCAGAGCACCAGCCCAGCCAGCCAACCTGGGAGAACCAAAGAGATCATCCAGAGAGACAGGGCAAGAATGAAAATAGTGTTTTTAATATCATTTACAGCAAACTTACAGTATGTATTTCACATCACATAATTCTAAACTGCTCATCTGGAAAATATAAGCTGCAAAAATACAGAACACAGTACTCAAAATATATCGAGCATGTGGCTTCTCTTTCATTTTTTTTTTCTTTTTAAAGTCAATTGTACAGTGAAACATTTCCTTTTCCAAACCAGGTATTGGTTTATTTTGGAAGAGCTGCTAAACATCTGAAAAATTACCAGCAGTGAAATTACCAGCACAGTTCGAAGACCTTTCTGAGGGCACTTTCCCTTGGGCACTGCAGGAAAAAAGTAACCCCCAGCCCGAGGAGGGGCAGGTGGGCTCATCCAGGTCCCACACAGTGCTACTGACTATTTGTGGAGATGTTCTGTGCAGGAAGGATCTTCTCCACAACCCACAAATGCTGCTCTGCCGAGGTGACTGTGAAGGACAGCGGTGGTATGAGGGACAAACACCATGGACTGGCCTGGTACAGAGGCAGGTAAATTCTCCTCCAGTGCTGTGGGCCCTGCAGAGAGCTCTGCAGGTGAGTTCTGTACCACAGGTGTGACAAACTGCATGGGGTGGTCTTGTTCTCCCACAAGACAATCAGTGTGGAAGCACCCTCCGTGCACTGATGGAAGATAACCTCCACACACCAGCTGCAAACAGTGGTCAGAGAAGTCCTGAGCTTCTGAAGCCCAGAGAAACTCCCACCAACAACCCAGTTAGGAGATGCATCAGGATTTGCAGGGCACATGGCAAGCCTGCCTCCTGAAAATGTATTATTTTCTGTATTTACACTATGGAGAAAGAGAAGGATGGATATGGGAGTGGATTAAGGAACAAAGTAGGTTCCTAGTATTCTCACTATCCAAAACCCCGAGCCCCTCCAATCTCTGCCAGAGACACAGAGGAGCCAGCAGGTCCAGAACTTCTTTCCCAATCTGCTTTGAATTTTTAAGCTCTTGAGTTTGCTCATCTGTAGCTGCCACTAAAGGCTGTCAGGGGTGGGGAAAAACCAGGTTACACAGGCAGGGCATGCGCTGCTGGTCAACCTCTGCAGCAGGAAAACAAGCAAAGAGAGAACAGCCACTGAAACCTCGCTGTTTCTCCACCATGAAGGAGGCATGGTCAAGGACTGGCTGGGCATCTCTTCTGCCCACAAACCACATCAAGAGCTGCTCTCCTCCTGCCTGTGTAAAAGGCCCCCACTCCCTCCCCTCTGGTTTCAGATGGTGCTCGTGTCTCACCTGCACAGGGCAAAAGGAATTTTAAAACAGCCTTACTGCAAACACACCCCATCTAATGCCATTTATGCATTGCCAGCTCACACGACTCCAAATGTCCCCATGCCTGGAATGTGATATAAGTACATACAGCAGGGAAAAAAACATTTCTGCAGACTGCATTTGACTTGTATCAAAATCCTAACGAACACCACATTTATTGTACTTTATTTACATGGTAGTCACGTATAATATAATACAATACAGCGTTCCATTTGCAGTGGTAGGCACTATGGGTTTTAAAATGTCACAGCTCTTCCCCTGCTCCATCCCAGCCCCTCCTCCCTACGGATGTGGTACCAAGCGCTCCCTGTTGTGTGGTCCCAGCACTGCTCCAGTTTCCCTCTGAACCTGCTCTGGAATAGCTCCTTCCCAAGAGCAGGTGAGGGAAGCTGCTTTCATGTCTAACATGGAGACTCTAAAACTTTGGTGGCCACAGACCACTGGCAGCCCTTAGCACTTGTCAGGGGCAGTCATGTGCAGCCTCCTCGCCGTGCTTTGCACCAAAACACTGTGAAGGCATCGTGGGGCTGTAGCTGAGCTAAACCCCTAGCACAGGGAATAGGCCACCCGTGATCACAGAGCACCTTTGGTCCTGCTGCAGTAAGACTTTAGGGAAATGGCTGCAAGTCTCCAAGAGGGATCATCCTCCTCCTCTGATCAGGCAGGAAGCGTCACAGGTGAAGAACAGGGGTAATTTCTTCCTTTCAAGTTCACAGTTAGAGTTGTGAGGCACCAAAAACACAGCACTGTTTGCACTGAGGGGTAAATGCACTGGTGTTTGTGCGATGCCATACTGTAAGAGAAAACGGGTTTTGGGGGCTGAGATATCCGTGGCAGGGAAAGATGCCTTTTGCTGTCCCACCCATGGGCAATTCGTTTGGGAAGAACTAAGATATGTTAGGCCATATGCAACTCTCTTGATGCCCGAGAGGTTTCTGCTTCCGATCCAAGAGCTGTGCAAACATTGCAAATAAAATTTACACCACCTGCTTCACCTCAATACCAATTCGGTATTGTCTGGGTTCATACCCTTCTGGTGTTTGCTCTCAGTAATTACTCAAACGAGTGCTTTAACCAATAGGAACACTGGGAGAGGCTGAGAATTTCAAGCATCTGCGAGAGAATATTCTTGGAAAGTGGACTGTGAGTTGGAAGCCAGCACTTTGGCTGTCCTGGAGCACTGTGTGTCCAGCAGTGCTCAGCCCACTGGCACTGAGCAAGGCTCCTCTTTCTCAATTCCTAATCACATACTCTTGAACTAAATACTTTTACTGATGAGAAAATTCCAGCCTGTGGAACTCAGGGAGGAGAAATGTCCCCTGTGAGTTTTCTGTCCATTCAGAACAAACCCCTGTGTATGAATTACAAGAAAGCTTTTTCCAACTTCTCCAGACCACAGATATGCAGAAATGACCTTGTAAATACACTTGGAGGCATTTTCTTGGTTTTCTCAGCAATTTGCAAGGAAGAAATAAAAGGGAAAATTCATGTATGAAGTTGCTATAAATTATTTGCCAAGTTGCAGCTGACGAGTTTCTTATTGTTTCCAGCCACATGCAGACACCAACTTTGTGTAGAACAAGCCCAGCATTACACACTGTTCAGGGGTATAACAAATCTTTTCCTTTTTTAGGGTTGGACATCCTGCTTTGCCACACCTAATCTGAATAAAGTAGGGGAAACATCACAAACTCATCCTATCCCAAAGACCCCATCCATTCATCAAACAAATACAGACTGAAGCAAAGCTCTGACAAGCAAAACAACAAGAAACACTACAAACATCTTGAAGTCCTACTCTTGAAGCCATCTAAATGGTTTGTTCTGTCCACATGGCTTCTCCTGAATTCCCTGTGTCCTTTTGGGACCAAGACATGCTCAGAGCCTAGCAGCCAAGGCAAGACTAAAGCTGAAAGAAAAGCAGTCCATGTCCACATTCTGCCCCAGGAAATATCAGTATTGCTTCTGGGCAGGCACAGCTTCCTTCTGCTCCCCTGAATTCAGGGAACAGAAGATGGCCAAAGATTTTACTTGGCATTACTAGTTTATAAAGAAGTAACTCATGTCTAAGAACTGCTGAAAGGCCATTTTTCAGCAAAGCAATTGTATTAAGACTCAGATTGGCTAGAAATGCCTAGAAATAGGCTAGAAATGTCAATGGAATGATAGAAAACATCATTTGCAGCCTAGAAGTTATAGATTTAGGGGATATAAGCAGAACAAACTATAACATTTTGAACATATGTAAAACTAAGTGAGGCCTGCTGGTATCCCAGGCAAATGTAAATGCCTCTCAGTAACTCTGGATACCTTGTATTGACTTGGTACAGCCACGCTGTGCTTTGCCTGGGGAAGGATGAACTGTGAAGGCTAGAGAAAGGAAGCTGATGGTCACTTTGGAAGCAAATATCCACAAAAACTCATGGGTCTAGTGGAGGTAAGGCTATCCAGGAACACAGAAGTGTGGATAATCCTTTCAGGGACACTGAGTGGCTCAGTTACAGTGTCCTTTCCTCCTTGGATCAGTCTCAACCATCAGATAAGCACGGCTGAATCCGGCTCACACCAGAGGCTCCCATCTTAATAAACTTCTGCCTGTATTCCCACCAATTGTATCTTGGCTGCCAACAAAATAGGTGAGTCACAGCAGCAGTGTGGGAGGCTGGGAGAGGTGAACCCAAATATAGAAAGAAGGTAAGAAAAGCCAGAACTCCTATTGCAAATGAGAGCAGGTCAGTATTATTGCTTGTAATCAGGGGTGCTCTGCCCTATGCACAGGAAGCTTGTGAGCTTTGCACATATTAATCAGATCTAGAGAGAGAACAACAACAAACCTGCTCCTGTCTGCAAACACAGTTCACATGAAATTAGGGGGATAGATGAGCACAGCTGCATTTAAAGGCAGAGCAGGAGTAAGTCTGGAAACCCTTGTGAAAAAAGAAACAAAGCTGTTATCACATTAGTCCAGTGATGCATTTGCATGTGTCTTTTATACCACAATTCCCCACATCACCTGCCATGAATAAAGCAAACATCACACCAAGAATGCCAAAGTCTGAAGTAAATACCAAGCCAAACACACCCAGCTGTGACAAACTCTCACATGGCAGGAACAGCTGTGGCTGACTTGGGGGTTAAAGCTTCACAGTGTTGGTAGGCTTCAGGTTGTTGTGGGTTGGTTGTGGAGTGAAACTGCTGGTTGTGAGATGCAGTTGCCTTTCTGTGTCCCAGGACCTCATTTACTGAGAAAAAACGTGAGTCTATCTGACACACAAAGGTGAACCTTAAGCACATTGCCTCCACTGCAATGTGATGAACATAAAACTCTGATGGGGATAGGAGGGGTTCCAAATCACATTCATTCCCTTAATTTTGATTTTTTTTTTTTTCCCAAGAAAAAAGAAGTCAATGTATCTCGGCCATTTGGAAATACTCCAACCACTTTCCAAATGTCTGCAGACTATCAGTTCAATTTGGATGCATTTTGAAGCATAGCTAAGCCAGGTAATGGAAGCTAATTCCTCTCGGCATCTTTCCCTTCTCACCTTCTGAGCAAGGTGAGACCCAACCACAATTAACAGCAGCAGCACCCAGGAGTTTAGTGCATCTCAGAGGGGAATGGCATGGCGAGGTTCCTGTTAGCTGAATTGCCAAGAATGGAAGGTTTGTGATATTCAAGTGATGGACTTTTCAGTCCCATTCTACATCAAAGATGTGCTGGGCTAAGTCAGAAAAGTGGATGATTTCTATACGTATTAAAAGAAGGTTCTGGAAATGCACCCTTGTTGTTAACAAGGATGCAAAGAAAACTATTCCAGTGTCATCTGCACCAGTTTTAGATTGGGGTCCCCTTTGGATTCCACTGGGGCTATTCCAAAGTGTGCAAGGGAAAGGAAACCCCAACCTGAAGTCATGCAAGGCAACTGGTCAATCCCAGAGAGACTGCAGAATCTCAAGTAGTTTGTTTTTCCAAACATCCCATTCCTTAGCAGACAGCCACGTGGGGAACACAGTGCTTGGAAGCGCCAAAAGAACATTTCTGCTGAGACTGAGGCCTCAACACACCCCTGAATTTCAATGCCTTTGAATATGAAGAAACAATTTCCACCGTTGGATCTGGACTGCACAGCTCAGACCATGTCCCGTTTCTGTTGGGCATTGGGCATTTTTCTAACTCCATCCTTGTTTTTTAAGTTTCCTGCATGGTTAAGGCAGTTGCAGGATGGAGGTGAAGTGCTGACAGGTGAAGGCCCCGAACTTGGGAAGAAGGAGAAGGTCTGAAACTCTTCATTTGCTATTCTGTAACAAAAATTGGGTTGCAGGCAAAAATGGCTTGTGATTCTGAAATCAGAAAAAACCAAAATGCCTTCTGGTGTGGATGAAGGGTTTGGTTTGTGTATTTTCTTTAAACTAAAGCTCTGCTCTTAAATCTGTACCAAAGCCCTGACAGCAAAGCCCTTCATGATGCAGGCATCAGACCTAACCCTGGGAATAAACAAAAAGAGTGGGATGATAGAAAAGCTTCTCAAAAGTTCTATTATCAAAAGAAATAAAATAACAATCATGCAGGAATTTCAAGTTACAGCTTAAAAGTAATGTAAGTAACCCCATTCAACTGCATCTCCCACACATACTAAGAGAAGAGACCAAATGAAAAAAGTAAAGATAAACAGAAATGAAAATGCTATGTGCCCTGGAATCCTGTTTCTATAACTCTGGCCAAGAGGGACTTTTGACTGTACCAACAAACTACAGCTCGTAAACACTGGCAGTTTGTTTTACATCATATCAATCAGCATGCTATTCTCCTTCACCTTGGACTTTCAGAGGAGAAAATCATGAAATTGTGAAAGGGGTTATGAAATTTCAAGCAATCAGGCTTTTAGAAAGGTTCTATTCTGTGACATTTGTGTTCGAGTCTGAAAGTGTGTGTATAGTATAAAATTATGAGCTAACATTTGGAAAGACAGCAGTCTAAGTAATAAATCTGCAGAATGAAGAGAACTGTACAGAATGATTTCAAAGGCTTATACTTGACAATTATATATATTTTATGAGACAGTTATGCACCCTGTGCCTTTTTTGAATTCATTGTTTTATGGATGCAGTATCTCTATTTTAGCAGATAGGATATACTAAACCAATGTAATGGTCTAAAAAGCATCGTTTACCACCCAACGTAACAATGGCACTGCATAACTTAGTTGGTTTTTTTTTTCTTTAAACTCCTTCATCAATCGAGTGATTCTTGTCATGGCTGAAACCCAAGAATTAAATATCTGCAGTTACAATATTTGTTGAGTATTTGGCACAATGGAGTTTATTTGATACACCCTTTTTTCCTGCCCTTATTGTTGCTGAATATGTCATTCTGTGCACAAGTTGCAAACACACATGTAAAGTTAGTCAACTGGAAGCAGTCTGATACCCCACACCTATGTTGCAAAGCCTGGATAAGAGCAAAATCTGCTAAAAACAAGTTATCAACCCTCTGTAATTGTGCCAGCTCTGGGGTGTCCACTGCAGCAATGGACAAGGACTTGGGGAAGATCAGCTCCTCTGCCACCTGCATGGAAATGACATCCAGCATTTGACTCAACATGCCAGGTTACTCCTCTAAACATCCTCAAGTTCATAACAGCTTCAAAATTCACACAAAAAACAGAACTTTTAATCATGATGCTAACCCTTAAAGCCCTTCTGACATTTAGTCCATCGGAAACAAGTCTGGTTCTTGGGGAAAGACTCATCAAATGATGCCAATTTGCATTGCTTCCCAGCAGGAATGTTTTGGAAAACAAAAATATGCATACAAAATAAGCCTGACCCCCATGCTTCTTGTAATCAGATGAAAGTTTCCCCACGGTTTTTTGCAGGTTTAGGTAAGACTGCACTGCAAGAGCCAAGAAGCCAAATCTGCTCCTGCATGGATGCTTTGTGGGGAGCTGAATGGAAGTTTGAGTTGCTCAATGCTGGCCAGCCTCTGCTCCCATAACCCAGCCTTCCAGAGGAGCACTACTCCCACACGTACAAATAAAATGTGACATCCAGGAAAGATTATTTCATCTTCCTCACATGACTTCCACTGAAAGTCAGTGGAATTTCCCAGGTGAAAAATAAAATATCAATTGTGAGGGTTGAAGGATTAAGGTCAGTATTCCTCTCATCTTGTACACACACACACACACACGCACACACACACTTTAAAGAAAACATCCACCACACAATTTCTAGATTGCAAATTATATATATATATATCTTTAAAAACTGGAGAGAACATAAACAGCCTCTCCACATATATATGTATTCACTGAGTCACATAGAATATGAAAAAAGTATATTATGTAAATCATCATATTATCTATAATTCTTCAACTGACAATTGTTTTTATAGAGACACAGTGCATTCATTCTCTTTTTTAAAAACATATTATGTGTCTTCATTGGCTTGGTAGCATATTAGAATGAAGGCGTATGGATAAAAAAATGCAGAGGATTAAACAAACCCCTTGAGTCACGTTACGTTTGGGCGAATTAAACAGGATCCTTCCCCAAACTAGCATAAATAAATCCTCCTCATGGAAAAGTGTCAGCGATTTAAGGGTTAACATAAATTTGAAAATAATTTCAAAAAAACATCTTATTAGAGGACTACACAGATAAGTATTTGGAACTCATCCCCCTTTAAAAATGACAGCACGTTTGGCAAGTGTGAGCAAATGTCTTGAACTCTACTGGGTTTGAGATCTGAGCGCAGTTATTCACAGACAGCCACAAAGCTGCAATCTGCGAATAAGCCTGGGCTGGAAGGACTTGGATACCCCTGACAGCATTGCTTGCCACCGGGAAGGTTTCCAGCAGCTTTCAAGGTATTTATCGTGGACTCGTGGCTGGTGACAGAGTGTGACTGGTGGAAGGACTTCAGCACCGCTCCCTCTTTGCCATCGCAGACGCAGCAGGTTGGAGCAGCACCCAGCCTGGTCCAACCCTGCAGGGCTCCACACACCCCACCTCAGCTGGGAAAAAAACCTATTGCTGTTATCACCTGGCTGTTATCACCTGGCTGTTATCACCTGGCTGTTATCAGCTTCCTTTCCCTACGCCTCGTGCCCAACTCTCCGGTGAACCTCTGCAGGTGCCCTCCTGGGAAACTCGTACTGTCACCAAGGGCTCCCTGCTTTCTCCATCACCCTGCAGGATGTCACAAGTGATCCCATTAAAAGACGCTGTTCTCCAGAATCCTGGCTGGGTCTGACTTTGAGAAAAATACAAAAGTTTTCCTGTGTTGCCGTTGCCGTTTTGCACTTGTTTCTTCTTTCATCCGTGCTCTCTCCTTGTTTTTATTAAAAAGGACCCTTGTATTATTAATAGAGTTCACCCCTCCACAGTCACTATAAAACAGACTCCATATTTTCACACCACTCATGATCTTCAAGGTTATAGATAAATTTTGTCCTATGTGGTTGATTTTGGGGCACCGAGTCCCGCCCCAGATTGTCTAGGGTGAGAGTAGAGGCAAAAAACTCACTAGTGCTGAGACCACCTTCGTGGTTCTTGATGTATCTTTTATAGTTTTTCCTCAAGCACTGCCAGGTGGTTGTGTACAGGATGAATGCAAAGGACTTGAGGGCGATAGCAATGCTGACATACAGGTATCTGTAGACCACGTTGTCATACAGTGCACAGGCTCCTTGCTCACCACAGAATGTGCTCCAGAACAGACACGTGGAGTCAATCCCAGCCCCGAAGATCAGCGGAGGTGGGATAAAACCTGCCAAAATAAGAGAGACAAATCATGCTTTTATGATCCCTGTGATAAAGAGAGAAGACGTGACTGCAGTGAGTGGAAAGAGGGTACTTTATCAAGGTTAATAGTCCCAGCTGCAGCCTGTAATTCTAATTTTTGAAGTTCTAAATCAACCTGAATGAAGTTTGTGGATGAGCTTTTAGCTTGGACTTAACGTCTACGGAAGAGATTACTGCTGATATCAACACGCAGCACGGATTTTATTCAAGTTTGAGTGGCTTTTATTAAGCTTCTTGTTTGCTTAATGAGACTAAGTGGAGGGGTAAATGAAAGAGGAAGAGGACAGCCTTGCAGCTCACTCTCTAGAAACTGGCAATTCTGCACTTTAGGGAGTTCACCTGAAGGATCTACAGCATTCCAGTTCAACACCAAAAATCAGCCTTGGCACTGAGATCCAGTTTTGGACTGTACCCTGACATAGCAAAAGGTTTTCTCTGGATCTAAGGAAAGGATACAATAGCCTCTAATAGATGTCAAAGATGCTATCTGAAAAGAAGGGAAAATTTCAGAGTGCCATTAAATGAAATATCACAGCAGGACTCTCCCACAGCCACTGCAGCTAACTACCAATGAGTGTTTCTCAATCATAGTTTGCAGCAGAGCTGCAATCTTAAAGCAGAGTAATCACTCCAATCTCATTTAACTAATAAAGGAAATGTTTTTCTTCTCTACTTTTCCCCATTCTACAGGGACACTGCAGCAACCCCCCATTTCCCATTAGCCTGATGGTGATTAGGACATCCACGTTCCAGCTCTGCTCTCCCCAGCCAGCACACGTGCACTGAGTGTGCAGCACTGGGAAGAAAATGTGAGCATTCTACATAATGTAACCATTTCTCTACCTTCTGCTGTATTTATGGGCAGAGGCTAGAAGCAGATAAACCCTGAAAAAACCCCTGATTGATACAGTCACTGCTGTGGGTTAAGACAGCGAGCATTGCACCTACTGAAATCCAAGAGCAGGCAGGCACAACACCCCCCTGACAGTATCAATGCATCCGTAGGTGCTGTGATGCCTGAGACTCTATAAATACCTGTGAAAGCAGACACAAGGACTGCAGTTTTTAGACAGGAAAGTGTTTAATCTTGGATCCAGTTTCATCATTAACCTGAATTTCCAGGCTTAAAAAAGATACCTTCCTTCAGCTTGTCACGAGCAAAGTAGTGACATTCATGACATGTATCCTAAGACTACAAATAAATTGGTTGTCTTCACTGTTCCCTGTGGTAACTGAGATCTCTTTATTTTATTTTGTGATGACTGGAGCTCTGCAGATTTTGTTTGATCTTCCTTATATGTTGATAAATGCAGGAATTAAGAAGGGCTATATGGGCTTTTGGTACTCATTTTAACCAGTCATTAACAGCACAAATGTAGTAAATAAAACCAGATGATAAAAAAGCAAGACAATCTGTTAGAAATACTAGTTGCAGTCATCATATCTAAAAACTTGTCTGCGTTCCGGAAAAAAATAATCAGCACCAGCTCTTTGTTCATCATTTCAATGACTGGAAAATCCAGGCTGGGCTGGTTCTGCTTCTAAGTTAAAAGACGCTTTTTTAGTTGAAACCTGTGAACAACCACACACATGCAACATGGATTTTAAAAATTCAGCTGGACTCCTGCCACAAACAAGCAAGAGGCTGTGCTGTTGACTACAGTTTGTGTGCCCAGTGCTGCTGGATGGCACCTCAGGGGTAACATCCAGATATGGCAGTGACTGAGGAGCCACACTCTTTCTGGAATAACAGAAAACCACATTTGGATCGTAATTTTGAGGTGTGAGTCCCTACTTGTTAACATGCTGAGAGATGTTGACATAAAGCTTTGGAGACATGCAGGCTGAACTTCAGAGAGAGCTGCCATCCCCACCTGCTGGCTTCAGCTGGCCTGCAGGGTCTCCAAGATAATTTGGCTGGAAAGTGCTCCTCATAAGACATAAAGAAGGACTTGTTTCCATTGAACTCCAAAGCTACTCACATTTTAATGCAGGCATGTGGAAAAACCTTTAGCAACCAGTGAGTATTTCAGGTTGTTTTTAGCAGAGGAGAGGACAAGAGACTCAGAGGGGCAAGTTGGTGCTCAAAACCCCTGAGACAAGGGAGCTGAGGGTTTGCTCTGCACACCAGAAACTCCTCCTGAGAGTGAAACACTGTGGGGTTTTGTTATGCTAGAATAAGAGGCAAACAACATGAGCTTGGAGGAAAAAAAATCTAAGGAAGTGCCCTGGTAAGCAGAGGCTCTTCTAGGATGCATGGTGAACACCATCCAGAAAAGATACATCTAGGACATTAAAGGTCTGAAATTCTTTGCCATTCCAGACAATTCTATTCTGAACCTTTGGCTCTAATGGCACTGCTATACTCTCGTCTCTGGGAAGCTGCAATAATGGTTTTATATGAAGACACTGTTAGGCTGCAGAATTCCTAGGAAATGAGATAATATATGCAGGAGGATACCGGGAGAATTCAGTCATGTTTCATGTTATTACAGTGAATATTAAAGAGAGTCAATCATGTTCTACCTCTTACTGCAAAGTGTTGCAAAAATTTCTGCTCTCTATATATGTTTCATAGCAGAAACTGTAGGGCTGCAAAGAAAAGGTGCTTCTGTCTTACTGAAATCTATTAGCTACGATTGCACCTTCGGGTCTCATACCTCTTGCATTTAATTCTCTCCTTTGGTTCAAAAAGCAGCTATTATTGCTGTCTTCTTAAGTCAAAGCTTAAAGGTGAACTGAAAAGCTTTTAAAATAAATCAGTAAAGCTATTCTCAAACCTTGGGTTGATAGAGGCACTATTTGGATACCTCTGCTCATATGGAAAAGTATCTTTCTCTTCATTTTCTTTGCGTTCCAGCTACACTGCTGATATGCTTCAGGATGTATTGTCTTATTTCATGGGAATCCCTTAGTGACAGAGCAACATATAAAGATTTGAGTTTAAATTCTCACTATGGCTTCTTTACTGGAATGAGAAAAAGAAATCCCTTCAACTTAAGCATACATGTCTGAGCCTGGTTTTAGAGGAATTCAGAATGCTGCTAACTCAGGAGGCTTTTCTCTTTTGAAAGGAAAAAAGAAAAGGTAAAAATTCCTCCCCTTAAGTATTTTTCTTTTGGAAACAACACCCCACAGCTGTCCTTCTTGCACACATGCCTGCTGACACTCCACATTCAGCCAGTCACAGCTGAAGTCAGGCCAAAACCCACGAGCAGCACCAGCAGCTACAGAAAATGCTGTGTTTGCAAGGCGTGAACCCAGGTCACCCCAGAAACTTCCCTTTGAGTTATCTGAGCTCTGGGTAAGTTAACTTGATGGAGCTTTTTGTATGACTGCAGTTACTTCACCAGAACCAATGGACATCTAATTGGTTTTATTATAAACTGGTTAGGGAGCATCATTTCCTGTCCAGCTTATGGGGAATAAGGTGTTAGAAATTAAGTTAAAAAATGAGGTCACTTATTCAAAGAGATGTTTGGTACTGCTCGATTTTCTCTCCTGTACTTCCCAGTGTCTTGCTGTAGCCTAAGAGATGGCACTTTAGTCTCCAGCTCATTCCTTTGGGACCAAAGGAGCCACGCAGGGAAGGTACTCCCCGTGCCCTGCTAAAAAAAAGTAAAATTCCACTCCCACAACATGCAGAAACCCCGGGCATGAGATGGTCCCACACAACAATGGATCAGAGGATTTTGCCTGAATCACTGAGATTAGTGAGCTGAAATAGAAGAGCTTTAAAATAGGAGCCACCTCTTCCAGAGGGGGGAAAAACTCCACCCAAAAAAAAAAGCAGCAGCCTGGGATGTTCCCTTTAATTCATACCTGAGAAACACATACTGGTCCAGAGGAGGAGCTATGTGCATTTTAATGGGATATTAACCTACAGGAGGAAACAAGGACTCAGCTTGTCTCATTTTCCTGGTTTTCTTTCCGAGACACCCAAAGGAAGGGGCAAACCCACCACGTAGCACAGGTCCTGTCCCTCAAAGGAGGGTGAAAATCCATATCCCTCTACTTCAGCAATATGCAATACAGCAGTAATTCTGCAAGCTGCTGACACGTTAATAACAGCTACAAAAGAGAAACTGGTTGTGTGGGACCATGGGAGAAACAGTCATTTCTCATGCAACACTGCATTTTCTTCCATTAGCACAACACAAAAGGCAGGAAAAATGCTTTCAGGAGCCTTGATGTGATGTCCCTCATGGAGAGGGCGTGGACCCCAGTGTGTCAGACCCCACTCACGACAACAAAGACAGCAGGAGTAGAAATCAACTTCTGCTTGTTAAAAACAGTGTTCCATGAGGGAACAAAGGTTGGGAGGGAAGAACACACCACTTTGGTACCTACCTAGCAACCGGAGCAGCAGGAAAAGCACCCCCAAAGCGTAAGACTTGAGTTCAGGGCTCACGGTTCTGCAGGGAGGAGAGAGAGAAAGAGAGAGAGAGAAATCGATTCCTGTTGTTCTGCTTTGATTAACACCCCGTGGCCATTCTGTGCTGTCAGCCAGGATGCCACCAGCACCTGTTCAAAAAGTCATTAATGGGGCTTTTCTCCTGCCTTCTCCTGAACTGCCTACAGCCCCAAAAGTAATTGCATTGGTGATAGGTTCAGGAATTAGCCAAGTCATTAATAACAACAGCTAATGTTGTCATTGGATGGGGAAAAATGGAATTCCCATCTCATTAAATCATTGTTTACAAGCTCCCTATCATGTTTTCAAGGCTCCAGATGTTGAGAACTGGAGGGAGAGAAAACTTTTGGTTCTGAAACTCCCTAGACTACTGGAAACAAGAGAGGGAGGGAGGATGGTGGGCCAAAAGGTTCAGTCAGCCTGTTGATTCAGTGAGGAAGTGATCATCACTAGTGTTCATGCACATGACTTTAGCATGACACTTTTTTTATCTTGGGAAGACAGTGTTTGCATTGACTTCTGCTATGAAAACAATCACTATTGCATCAACAGTTATCCTTCAAAGGTGCTTTAAAAAACCACTGATGGCAGGGGTGGTTCTCAGTGTAAATACACTGGGGGCATCAGCCAAAACTGATAAAACAGAACCAGTGAGAGCTTTTAAGTTAGGAAAAGACCCTTCTGATCACCTGCCCTCCTCTCACACATTTATGGGCCATGTAATACCACACCATGACTTCTGCATGAAGCCTGTGGCCTCAGGATGAATTTCAGCAGTTTTCAGGCAGACACCCATGCTTTATATAAAGCCTTTATGCCAGGAATTATTGTTCCAATGTTCCAATGGTTAATGGCTTGGTTCAAATAGGATTCTACAGCTGGGTGGGAAATGAAGGAAACAGAGCATTAAAAGTTTATTTTAATGAAAAAATAGATTATCACATGGAATATTCACAGTGGGCTTTTAATTGGTGATGTCCTTCCATTCACTCTTCTATATTTAAGACTAAAGTCAATCCCCCTACCTTAGGCTGGAGTAAAAATTGCCACTTGGAGACACCTCCTTTTCTCACTGACTACAGCAGTGATCAAATGACTTGCTTAGACAAGACATTTAATTTGTAGACACTGAGTCCATTTTCAAATAACCATGGGAGCTACCAGCACCACTTGTCACTGAAGGGCACATTCATATGCCACAACTTTCTTTAAGCAATGGAAGGTGGCAGTTGCAAGAGAGCACGAGGTGGTATCTGGCACAGAGCTCTATGCTGTACATTTGGATAGTTATCAGTGATTCTGAGTGAAGTTACAAATCTGGATGTGTGAACTGTTTATTTCCTACAGCTCTGAACTGAGTATGTTTAATCTTCTCTTTGCTTTTCTTATTCCCTGCTATTCTTCTTTCTGGCTGGTGCTGGGCTTATCTCATTTGAAGGCAACACTAAGATGTCACCATGCAGGATCCTAAAGGTGCTGGCAGCTTCCTTGAACAAAGAACTCCTCAAACTTCAAATTGCTTTTGTCATAATATTTATCATGAGGAATTTGATTTCCTTTTAGCTACCGGAGATGCAAAGAGAGAAATGAACTAGTAGATGGAATATCTCATTTTGTATCCTGCAGGGAGACATGCCCTCACAGAGCTGTTCTATCCAAAATCCACTCAAGAGTGTGTTTCTAATACAGACCTTATTGATTGAATTTTATTGGAATTTTCCAGGCAGCAGAATGGATCTGCTATTTATGCCTCTGGTTATTATTCTCAGTAAGTGACAGCTTGGACAGCTAAGTAATTCTGGATAAATGTGGGCTTAGATATATATGTATATCATAAGATGAAGTGTTCCATATGTCTGGAAATAACACAAGGTCAGTTATTTGAATAAGCTACTTTTGCCCACCTATTCACACTGGTTTAACTCAGACATGTCCTTCAGACTTCCAAGTTCCTTATGTTCTTGGACTTGGTCCAGAGTGAGAGAAGTTAAACTCCAATCATGGAGGTATTCACCAAAGCTAGTCTTTGCCACAGCTTTCAATTTTTCTGTGGTTTATATGGTCTCCAGACTATCTCAAAAGGTGAGCCTAAGCCTCTCCCTAAGCCACTTCGCGCTGAGAACATGGGGTGGCAATTCTGCCCCTCTCCTGATGCAGCTGTAACTTCCTTACTACCTGGACTGGAAAACTGCACATCTGTATTTCCATGTTAATCCCAGAAGAACAACCCCTGCCACCATTCTCTGCAACATCCCTGCAGGAATGTTGTCCATTTGGGGGCCCAGTTCCATCTCAATCCCTCACTTTACAAAGAAAATCTCCATCAGCTCCTGTTTTCTCTCTAGCAGCTCCACACTGCAGGCCCTGAACTGCGGCCATGCCATGGCTAAACCAGGCGCTACCAAGTGAAAAGAAGTGGCTTAGGGAGAAAATGGCTTGAATGGAGGTTCAGCTTGAAGTCACGGGTCTGGGGACAGTGAATTTGGTGTAAAAGGCAGAGGCCAGGAGCTGTGTGGGACCCTCAGCTCCCCACTGTGCCCTATGGTCCCTCCAGCTGTGATCCCATGCCGAGAGTGGCCCCAGCTGATGAGGATGGTGACTGAAGCCCTACCTGATGAGGATGATGACTGACGGTGTCTGTGCCATGGCCCCGATCATGCTGCAGACACACATCACACACAGGAATGTCAGGAAGGCCTCTTCGCACCCAGGGCTGGGGCATTTGCCAGGAACGACGGTGGCATTTTCGGGAGGGACCGAGGTGAGGCACGAACAGCCACTGAGGTTCTGCAGAGGAGCACAAGGAGTCAGGAGAAGGGAGAGCTGTGATCCCCACCACTGCCCTCTGTAACAGGGCTTGTCAGCAGCAATGCCTAATCCTCTAATGGTCAATTAAATAACTCCTAAGTGCTTGTTGGAGGGGGGTTTGGAAAGAATTTCAGGAGCATCAGAGCTGACTCATGTTGCCAGCAAGGGAAAGCTGTCCCTTGGCTTGTTTCTTTTCTTCTGCTCCTTTCAAGTCTCTCTCATAAATGTCACCGCGACAAAATTATTACCGAGTTCTACCTCTTTGGAGGAGAATAAAGAAACAATCTGTGCTTCTGTGACAAGGAAGATACCCCCATTATGGTTCTAATTACTTTCTTATTTACCTCTGTCCTCTTGGCTGTTGTAATTAAACTGAAGTACATTAAATGCAGGTAAATGTGCAGCTGTGTTGTTGGCTGCAGGTTCAGGGGCTGCTTCCAGCACCTCCAACCCTGGGAAGGAGCCACCCCCGATGGGTACTGCAGCTCACCCAGAGCTGAACTACCACAGCCTGGCAGCACGGATTCTGCTGGACTTCAGTGCACTCCAGGGCTAATAAATGACATCTGGTTCAGAGGGATTTGTGTTGAGCTAAAATCTCAAGTCAAGCGAGATAAACTTTATCAATATGTGATCAGAAGGAGGGTGGAATGACTGCATTTTGCTTTGATCTCTCCAGCAAGTGCAGGATGTGAAAAGAAGCTTTGTTTGCAAGTCACAGATTTAAGGATTTACTTTTTTTTCCTTATTCTCCAGCTCTCCCTCCTGAATTTCTGAGTGGGGGATGTCAGTGCAATTAAGGCACACAATACTACCAAGAAATCCCTTAATGAATACAGAAAGAAACAGTCATTAAAGATTCATGGCTTGTCTTCACAAGCCCGCTGGGTTTGCAGGTCACATGTTTGCATGCGGAGTAACGTCATAAAATATAACATATTGAAAAGCAGCTGAATCTCCTCCCCTTCCCCTCTACCATGTGCAAGCAGAAATTCCTTTGCTTTTCTGCAAAAGGGGTCCCCTTAGGACCATACAAAAGCACGCTTTCTGGTTCACTGCCTCCAAATATAAGAATCAGCAGGGATACTACTCCAACCTTTCTGACACCAATCTCTTTCTTCTGCATAGGAGTCAAATCATTTTTTTCCAACTAAGTGCACAGAGGGCAAGAGAGACTGTGGTGCAGAACTCCAGGAGAGCTGGAGCAGGCATGCAGGTGCCTTTCTGCTGGCAAGCAATAATTAACATAACAAATTCCTGTGCTGTGAGTTAGAAGCTGACACCTGAAGGCTCCAGAATGGTGACAATTAGCACCACTGCGGTGGTATTTGCACAGACAACAGGAATTTGTAGCTCCTGGCTCTTACTGCAGTGCATTGCTAGCCACTAGCCTGGACAAGGCCCTGTGGATCAAAACCTATGTAAGTATGTCTGAAAAACTATATACCTGCACTGAATAATCCTCGGACAAAATCCCATCACAGCAAACATGCAGAATTGGGTGTTTACTTCCCATGGGCTCTCATCAAGAGACAGAAAATACCTGTTTCAGGCAGTGGTGGGGCAGACTGCCCTTCCACTGGTGTGATTTTTTCACAAAGCACAAGGCAGATCCTACCTTCACTGCCTGAAAATTTGTCCCTCAATCCACTTTTTTGGCCACTTTGATTCAAGGTGCTGGCCCGAAGCAGTGCGAGCAGGTTGTACCAACTACATCAGCTGGCTTAGCACTGCACCTCGTCCTTACCTGGGAGATCTTTGATCTTTTATTACTGACACAGTGTGCAACTCACAGACATCAAACAAGGAAACATCAAAGATGGAGTTATAACTTGGTCCTGTAGAGACGCAATTTTTTGCTACCTGAGCCAAACTTCTATAGATCCCCTTGTCTGCAACCCCACTGCATTCAGCCACTTAGTTATCAGAACCTTCTGCTGCTCAGCACCTGCACACCCAGATTTATGTGTGCCTGTGAGGCTACACAGATGCAGAGTTTACACCTTTAACAGTATCCTGACTTTGGTGTGGTTATCCATGCAAATTACCCACATTTTTAACTACTCATTTTTTAAGCCCTGGCTCTGACCGGGAAGGGACAGGCTGGTATTTCAATGCAAAGCTGTGAGGTGCCAGCACAGTAACTCCATGCTGGAACTCATGTGTCTCCAGCCAAAATGCTGAGAGAGTCAGTGGCATCAAACAAACAAGATGCACAGTCCAACACGTGGTATGCAAGGGTCACTCCCAGGAATGGCTTGAAAGAAAAGTTCTTGGGGGTGTCAGAGCTCTGCCTACCAGCACTGATATTCCTTTGGCTTTTTGGACAAGTGCACCTCTGGAATTGGCTCAGTAGGAGAGAAGGAATGAAAAAGAAAAAAATAAAACTGAGCTACACATTGCTTTTAGAAATTGTTCACAGAGGAAAAGTGAAGACAAGCAGTCAGAAACGTAAAATGTAGTAAAGTTAAATAAAGCATTCAGAGAACTTTATGTCCCAGTAAAAAGCAACCCTTGGCTCATCACAAGCACATAACATTCACAAGACCCTTCAGACAGGTCATTACCTGGATTATGGGTTTAAAACTTGGTTTGGCAATTTGGCTTTGCCTCAAGGCCATTGCATGGCCAAACTGGTCCATAATTCTTGATAATGCCCTTTCCAGCGGATGCTATTGCTTCACCAATTTGTGTTCAAAATGTTACTGCAAAAAACCCCCCCAAAACACAGAGATGAGAAGAACCCCAAGGATGACAACAAAAAGGCAAAATAAGAAGGAATGAGTAAGAGAGAGTGTGAGGGAGAGTGAGTTTTTCGCTGAGAGGTTTGTTCTTGCAGAGCACAAGGTCAGGCAGCTGCAGACTGAAGGGGCAGAGCTGAATTTTCATTACCATGCTCCTTCCAGAGGAGCCAGAGCTTTGCCCTGCACTGCACGGCGAGGAGCTCACTCCCACACTCCATCCACAGCCCAACACCAGCTGTACACTTGCTGAAGGCTTGGTGAAATGGTGAGACACCATTTTGTGTGCCTGAAACAAGGTGGTTTCTTGTTAAAATCATCCTGCTGCCATCTCAGGTGTTGACTTTTTGAGAGGAGGGGGAAGAAGGCAGGAGATAACACCTTCACGTGTCACACACTGATGTAGATCCTTGTAGGGCTGCTGAAAGCTCAAAACTGTGGTGTTTCAAAGGGATGCCTGCATCTCTGAGGTTGGAGAGGGAATGGAGGAGACAAGATGTTTAAGCAGGATAAGCTCACAGGTGATCTGGGCAGGGAGGCTGCACTGCCAGCAGCGTCTGCTCAGCAGCACTCACATGTGCTTTGTCTCCAGGGCAGGAAGGGAGGTTTGGTATCTCCTCAAAGAAGAGGGATGAAGCCATGGAGGGATAATTGCATGTGGTGAGCACTGATGTCCCTGTAGGCACAAACAGTCCCTGTGACCAGGCTGACCTCACACAGACTCCACACAGCAGTGATCACCAATGCCTGGCACAGCCCCAGGCAGCAAGCAAGGATGCAGGAATCCCACCAGTCTCCACCCACAGGAGCAGCAGGCACTAATTTTCAGAGTAACCCAGAAGACATTAACATTTCAGCAGCTAAAAATGAAAAAGCTGGCTTTTAAGATATTGCTAAAAATTCCCTGCATCTTCTTTATACAGAGATAGTTTGGTCTTTAAGAGTTTTCTAAGGGAAAAAAACTCTTAGGGAGAACTGAAAAATGCAGAATGTCTTTGGATGCAATGTCTGCTCCCCTGACAACTGCTCTTGCTGCTGCCTCAGAGCAAAGCAAGGAAAGAGGAAGAAGCAAGATGAGTTAAAGGAAAGCTTAAACAAGGGTGAATAAAACCAAGTTGTCTGCTTACAACTCTCTGGGAACCAGATTCAGGGAAAGAGCAAGAGGAAAAAGACTAAAAGGGCTGGGCAGGGCAAACATGGGCAGGGTGGAGAAGAGGGGAGATGAGGAGCAGAAGGATAGAAAAGAAGCTGGTTTCTCAGCTGGTCCCTTCTGGGCTAGGAATCTTTTGCAGAGGACATGTTCTGCCACTGGACACCTGTGCAGATCTCCTATCATGTTTCTTGCTTCAGTGCTGAGGAGGAAGAGCAGGGCAGGAGTTTATGAGATCCCCTCCTGTTCTGTGGGTGACCCTGGCAGCTGCTGCTGGACAGAGTGGGCATTGATGGAACAGAGTGAAAAACAACAGGGGCTCAGGCCCACCGGAGGTGTGAGGTCAGCTTTTGAGGGGGCAGTCACTGCTGGCTGTAGGTGAGCTACTCTACCAGACACGCAGGAACCTCACTCACTTGAGCTCCCAGAACCATTCCTACAGGTGAGGGGTCCCCAGGAAAGCCCACTCACCGTGCTGCTGCAGCCAGCAAAGCAGGCAGATAAGTATGTGACCCCATCTGCCCCACACACTGGAGTGAAGGAATCAGTTTGGCATTCACAGTTGTTATTGCAGGGGGAATATGGGTCCAGAGATGAGGTTGGAGTTGAGCTGTAAGACAGAGAGAGAAAGAAATTAATGGCCAGTGTGATATCAGCCAGCTTTTCCAACTGTTGCCTCACAAAGATGCCTTTGAGGGGGATAGTTAAGGCAAACACATTACAAAAAAGCAGTGGGCAGGCTAGCTGGGTTTCAGCTCTAAGAAATCCAGGCTACAGCTTCTCCTGGGAGACTGAAATGCCATGGCCACTATCTCCCTGCAAAGGAGAATTTAATGCAAGGCTTGGGCTGCCCAGTTACCTCAGCAAGAATCTTCAAGGAAACACAAAAAGATGCTGTGGAGATTGCTCTGTGTTTTTCTGCAACACTGTAAGGAGATGACAGGCTGAAGTTGTCATCTAAAGAGTTGCCACTGCATACTGGAGCACTCAGGAGGGAAATACCAAATAACTCTCTCCACGTCCTTTGAGTGTAGGACATAACAGAGTTACATGGGCCTCATTTCTCAAATTAAAATGGGCTTGCAGCCACAAACACTCTCTTCACCATATCTGTATTTCTAGGCATCTAAAACCTGGTTCTACAAATTCTCCTTAGGCACTTAAATCAATGTACAAAGCAGTGCATGTCCCTTACTGCCAGGACAAACCAGACCTAATGCTACAGAGGTGCCTTTGGGTACAGACTCAAATCTAGCACCTTTTGATTCAGTTTGGTTGTATTTCAGATTTTAGCTCTGTTGTCCTCTACAGGTACTCAACTCTCTCAGTGGTGAGTGGCACAGAATCATCCCAGACTAAGAGCCCATTCAACCCTGCCTTATCTAAACCTGCTCTACGGTTGTCTGAAGGCCAGCACTGCCTGTCAAGGACACTAACATGGATTTATGTTGGTAAAGCTCCCTGAAACTGTCTGTGGACTCACTTGTTTCCATAGGGAACAGTAACCCCTGCCACAGGTCCTGTGTCGCACCCCAGGAACAGGAACGACACGTAGCAAGCTGTGGACACCAGGTTCACCAGCATGGCCATCCTGATGGCTCCCAGAGCAGACAGGCTGAGCTTCTTCACCAAGAGGCCGCCCAGGAATATGCCCAGACATGCACACGGGATTGCTGTCATCCCTGCAAGAGGAAAAACCAGTTAGCAAGAGGCACGAGTAAGGCCCAGTGAACTACACTGTGGCAGGGGGGAACTCTCCAGCAGCCAGATCTGTGCACTGGCATGAGGAAACCATGCAATGACCAACTGCTGGAGTAGCACCAAGCTGGGTCTGCCCAGGAAAAGGAACAGAAGCAAACAGGCATGCTGCCTTGCATGGAGGAAGCAGGACCTTCTGCCAGTTCTATCCATGCTGGAGGGAATGTCAGACTTGCTGAGCTTGGCACAGCCTGACCTAAGCAGCAGCAAACAAAGTTAAGACTTTTCCGAGGTGTCTGGAGGCTTTGGATGAGCCCTGCTGGTGCAATTCACAGAATTCTGATCTTCAGAGACTAGGCAGGAGCTGCATTTGAAAATATTTTTCCTAAAAAAATTTTCTTTAACTGTGAAATGCAAAATCACTGCCAGAAGTGACTCCCTCTCGGGCACAGAAATTACAACACTGTGCTTGTTAGGGATCACTTTTATCCCTTTGCTGCCAGGTATATTCCAGATCTCACCTGCCTGAACTGTGCTTAGAAGAGAAACCCAGTCCTGTCATTTCTATTGTCCCTTAAATGCCATGTGAGAAATATGATTACAACTTTGTTTAAACAAGTTGCTGTGAGAAACACGGAGGTATCCAAGTCTCCTTTCCAGCTGTCAGGTCAGAAGCAGGATGTGTTCTGGCTCACGGGTGATCCCCTCTTTGCTGGCCACCCAGCTGTACACACATGCTGACTGCCCAGCCAGCTCCCCCCAAACAGCTTTTTCCCTTCTCCCACTGGGTCAACAGTGAAGTTACTTTCCTTTGCCAAGTCTTTAATTTTCAGGAAGGACGGAATAGCCTAACAACTTTGAGACCTCTGGCCTTCTGTCAAATCATATTAAAATTCACTAGCAAATTCCTGGGTTGCTGAGGGAGGCAAGGCTGACTGCAGGGGATTGTTTCTTTTGGAAAACCAGGCCAAAACCAGAAGATATCAATGAGTTTAACAGGGAAATAAACAACTGTCAGGAGAGTAGCTTGCAAACTCCTTGTTATGATATGAAGATCCACCCATTTCCTGATGTCCCAGTTTTTGATAGATCACTGCCAGCTGCCCATCTGGCGAGCTGTGGTCGCAGATCATCCAAGATCAACTTGCAGATATCTTAATTGGGTGCTGCTGAGAGAAGGGCTGTCATAAACAAATGGCTGGGCCTGCCTGGGATGAGCAGCAGCAGAAAATAAATGAATATTCTACCATCAGTGTCCTGACAGGGAACAAATGAACACTGAGAAATGTAGAACGTGAAATCACAGCAGCATGGAATGGTCAGAGAGAAGGGGCATTTGAAAGACAACCAAGCTGCACTAACTCAGGTACTTGAACTGCTCAATGCAATTTTTTCATTTCCAGGCCAAAGGGGAAGCAGTGACTAACAGGGGAAACTGGGCTTCCTAACCCACACTGAGATGGGCAGAGAACTGTGGGGCACCAGAACCATGAGACAAGCAGTTCAAGGGCCACACTATCACTTGGACAGCAACTGCAGTCTCAGGCAATCAGACAGCCCATTTCTGCTGCATCCAAGGCTCTCACAGACTCTCCTATCCTGGCTGTCCCATACTGCTTCCCACACAACAGGCTGGGCCACAGGGGAAATGCTGGCAGCAGGGTGCAGTGGAGAGCACAGTCAAGGAGAAAGGATGCTGGAGGTCTGCTCCAGGCCCTGCAGCCATGGCACAGCTGAAGCCCAACCCTCTCCCTCACAGACACATTTCCACACGTCAGACAAGTCACTTTTTGGGCAGCCTAAGCAGCAAGACTGGCAGCAGTTACCAGCCGTGCTGAACACTTTTAGATACCTTTGGATGCTGGAGGTTTGGTGTGCTCTGTGGTTACTCACCCAGGAGCTGGTTGGCAGATGAGGTGGTGAGGTTGAACTGCTGCTCCAGGTACTTGCCCAGGAAGGCAGCGAAGCCGGCCACCACCGCGATCTCCATGCAGGCTGCCAGGATGATGCAGGTGAACACAGGGTTGGAGAGCAGGTGCTTAGTCACTTTGGGGATCACTAGAAGAAAGGAAAAGAGGGAGAAGTGTTTCTGTGTAGTCTTTACCTGAGGTGCTGAAGGTGCCTTTCTCCTCTTCTGAAGAGTAAACTCCACATCAGGAGTAATTTCCTGTTCTGCACAGACAAGTTGCTTGAAATGTGGGAACACCAAAACAAAGTGAAATACCCAAACAGTGCCATCTAAAGATTCAAGAACCAAGACGGTGCAAAAAGAAATGATCTGTGATTATTTATTTACTCTTACAGATGACTTTGAAAATTCGAAGGATGAGTAAGATTTTCAATATTGCTTTTTGTTTCCCCCATAGGGAAGTCAATCAAAGCCTGGTGTGCTCTTTCTTCCCCTTCTCCTTTCCTTACTGCTCCCATGAACAAAGCTGAGCCAGCTGACGCTTGCCATGAGTGCTGTATTCAGCATAAATTCTTGCAGGCTTTCAGACACAAACTAACCCAGCTCACATCTGGCTCTTCCTACTCCTGCCATGGAGATTTGCTTCATTTTCTTATTCCAAACTGGCTCACTCACTGATGGTCACCTTCATGCAGCACGTGTGGGTGTTTTAAGCAAACTGAAACTCTCTGGCTTAGTCTGGCCCATGGATACCCATGGCACAAGGGTCCTCCTGCCTGGGACAGGCTTGTCAGTCTGTGCGCTCCCACAACCTAAAGCTTCTCCAGCCAACCACTGCCTTCCATTTAGACCTTCCCATCCTTAAGAGGGTGAAAAAGGACGTGCTGAGCTGTTCACTTGTGAAGGACACACACATGGCTCTGGTTTCATGATCCCTTGCCTCTTCCCTTTCAAATCATCAATGTCCAGATTCTCCTCCCCTCCAAGCCCATCTCAATTTCCTATAAGCAAACAAGAGTCACCCTACAAAGGGAAATCTGGCTAATGAATCAGATTGCACGTTTTCTACTTCAGCGAACGTTTTAATTATTGTAGAGATAACACAGCTTGAAGAGGAGAGCATCCCAGTACAGAAAAGAGCCTTGCTTTGTCTCAATACCTGATGACTAATTTCTCCCTGAACTAAATGTGAAAATCATTAAGTTTGAAAATTACCTTGATGTAGAGTAGTGAAGCCTCAATAGACCCCTATTTGCATTTTGAAAATCCATCCCCCACATTCCCTGCAGTGTACCAGGGGCTGGCAGATGATGTTTCTGTGGTGCTGGTTTATGTTTCCCCTCAGGAATTTTTTTGCACTGGCCTCAACAGAGAACGCACAGCTCTTTGTCAAGGCTCTGCTTGGGTGCCTGCGGTTCTTTCTTGGGGACAGTGGAAAAAAGGGTTATAATTAGGTTTGATCTAACCTTTTTGGAAGAGGTCACTGCACAGTTTCTTGTCTCTTTATATCAGAAACATTTTTCCAAGTATAAAGTTCCTGCTTCCTGAAGATTTACTGAACATAATTAAGGTGCAAGAGGCATAGAAACTTTTAGCAGAACAGGGGAAAAAAGAAAAGAAAAAAAAAAGAAAAAAAAGGAAAAAAATACTGTGTGGGAGGAATGGGGATGGAGGAATTCAGACATGGATAAATTTCAGAAGCCACCTGCTGCTTCCTTCAATTCTTTGGTGGCCACCTACAGAATTTCCCTTTCTTGCCAGGAAAAATATAGAAAATGCAAAGGTGGACTTGGCAGTACTGAGCTTGAAAAGCCATATTTAAGGTATTAATGACTGTTGTGCCTCGGGAGTTCAGTTTGTTCAAGATTAATGGATTCCTTAAGATGTAATTCATTTTTCAGATTATTCAGATAATTCAGATTATGATTCACAAAGATGTAGCTTTGTGCCAATTTAAATCCAAAGATACTAAGGTCTAGCTCTAACTTTGTCCACCAAACAATAGTGATGACAGCCTGCCTTTTGCAGGAGGGAGTTAAAGATCACGGACATTTATTTCTGAAGCTGGCACTCAACCATCATGCACTACCAAGGTCAAAATCTGTCTTTTATGCTTGCAGGGGACAACAAAAATTTTGCAGTTGTTGCAGCATCTCACACAGGAGAGGAACCCTCTCAAAAGTGCCTTGTCTGGCAGTGCAGGGCTCCAAGTCGTAGCACTTCATCACCTGAAGGGGCTACAGGAGAGCAGGAGAGGGACTTGTGACAAGGGTGTGTAGTGACAGAACAACGAGTAATGGCTTTAAACTGAAAGAGGGAGGGACTACATTAGATATGAGGAAAAAATTCTTTACAGTGAGGGTGTGATACACTGGAACAGGTTGCCCAGAGAAGCTGTGGATGCATCTGGAAATGTTCAAGGCCAGGCTGGATGGGGCTTTGAGCAACCTAGTCTAGTGGAAGGTGTCCCTGTCCATGGTGAGGTGTCTGGAACAAAAGATAATCTTTAAGGTCGCTTCGACCCAAATCTTTCTGTGATTCCATTATTCCACGATCATTGTTTCTCCTCCCTGTGAGCTTTCTGGGACAGATCCTGTCCTCTGCTAAATGTCTGACCACTGCCTACTGCAAGAGGACTCTGTACCATCAGGCAGGTGGGACACAAAAACCAGTGCAAAGAGTGCACAGACAACTCAAGCAGTGTCTGACAGCCTCCACCATCTCCACAGCCAGGGCCAGCTCGTTCTCTTTCATCTTCCAAGGGAAATGACAGGAGATTCCCTATAGAATTGCATATCCTTTCATATTGCTACTGCCATTTGTTAAGATCAATCATTTGACACCTGATGCTGCCTTATCTGTCTCAGTTCTTGGGGTGAAATACCTCTGGGAAAAAGGTAAAAAGTTAGCAGTGAGTTTAAAAATCTCTCAATGGACTAGAGCGACACGCTTTCAGGAGCCTGGCATATGGTGCTGGGTATGGAGTAGGAATAGAAATGCCTGATGGGGACAGTGAAGCCCTGGGGAACACAATAGCTACAGAAGGTGCTTCTCCACTGGTACCAGCTCAGCAGGAGTCATAGTAAATGTTACCCGGCACCTTAAGGCCCCAAAGGTTACCTGAACACTTCAGAGCAGCCCCTTGCAGCTATAAAGCTCAACTGAAGTCCATCTGCGAAGTGGGAAAAGTCTTCTGGGGTCCAAAAAGTCTCAAAAATCTACTTGGAGAACCCACAAGCTGCAGCAGATATGGCATAGACAGACTCAGCCTCCCACTCCCAGAAGGACAAGCTCATTTACCATCCTCATCCTGATGCACACGACACGCTCCAGAAACGGCAGCAGAAAAGTGATTCCCACTGGCCTGGCAAGATGCACTGAGGAGAACACTACACCTCTTTTCACTGATGAAGTACTTTAATCCCAACTCTTCAGACCATCCATGCGCAGCGTTGGTGACAAGATCATCCACCGTCTGAGAGGAACTTGGGTGGATGTCCCAAAGCTCTCCAACATCCCCCACCAACCCCCTGACTTCCCACCTTTTCACACTCAAGAAACACTCGTGCCAAGGCTTCAAAACACCCTCCCTGTCTCCCTCTGTGGGGCCTCTGTGGGTGACAGGCCAGGGGCTTGACAAATGCACACACTTATGTACACCAAGTAGCTTTGATTTGTCACTGCACATCGGGGAGTACCGGGGATAATTGGCAACCTCATTACACGAGGTTTAACTACTCTCCAGAAACGACAAACTATAATCATCACGTTGGTGCTTGAAATGAATTGTTTGGAACATTACAATCACCAAGGCCCCTGTTTCTGGTTGGAGCACCCTACAGAGACATGTTTTCAATTTGCAGTAAAGATGAAGAACACAGAAAGCTAAGTAATAAATTAGAGGGAGGTTTACAGCCCAGTCCACCCAGGACAGTGTGGTGAGGGAAAGGCAAAATGTAGTATTGAGCCAAAATACGACTTTCTACTAACCATGTCTGCAGCAAGCCTCAGGTCTGAAGGGAAAACAAAAGGCAAAATCTACACCTGGCTTGAGGAAAAAGGGATGAAGAAAACAGCGCAGGCAACAAGAATAAAATACATTCTGTAAAGAGGTAGCTTCTGCAAAAGAGAATTTGGAGTAAGGCAAGAGATGCTGAAGGTATCTCAGGTAAGTTTAGTATGCTGAAGTTCCACGTGGCCTTGGCAAAATTATCATAAAGGATATGAGGGAAAAGGATGACACATAAATCAAAAAAACCTTCCTTGAAGCTTGAAGCAGCAGTAACATACTCAAGCATGGAAAGCAGGCTGTTCTAGTCCATCATCTTCCCTGAAGGTACCACCTTTACTTGACTTGAGAGGAGGACATTCCTCACTTGTGACACAGAAGTCATAGAAAAGCATTTTTTGGGGACAGGCTCTGCCTGCCTTCAGCTGCTGCTCAGCTTTGGCTCTGGGGTGTGAAGGCTGAAGGCCTTTGTGAATTTTTCAGTGGTGCTGACAACAAGATGCTGGCTTGGAAACAGCCAGGAAAAACCTGAAAAAACCTGACAACAATATCTGCACTCTCATGAAACACAAGCCAAAGGAAACTCAGGAGACTGACAGGACCTGATGCCTTTTATGATCGTCACCTCAACTAAGGCTTGGATTTCTCAGCAAGCCTTTAAGGTGTTTGCAGGGGGACAAGACTCAAATTCAAAAAGGTATTAAAGTCTAAACCTGGGCAAAAGCCACCACTGCAGCTGTGAATGAAGGCAACAGAGGGAGCCCTCTCCAAAAGGTTGTCACTATCAGTCATGAGAAGTCAGGAGTTAAAAACTACTCTTAGCTTTTAATCCTGCCCAATCCTATGAACTCCCACTGAGGATTACAGGCTCCCCATGGTCCAGGCCCTCCCTGCACAGCTGGGAGCTTTTGGCCTAGCATTATGCACCTGCTACCAGAGAGCATTTTTGGGAGAGAAATCCCATATTCAGAGTGGCTCCCTCCCCAGGTATTCAGCAGATTGGTACACGGAGCAGGATGGAACTGAACAGAAGACAAGGCAGCTGTCAGCTGTACATCCCAGCTCTCCTACACTTTTGAAAATGAAGCTGGAAAGAAACCAAAATGTTTCCAAATCTAGGGAATTTGCAGTTCTGAAATTCGTTTAATTCCACTGTGAGTTTTCTTTTAATTCCTTGTGAATGAGCTTCTCTTTCCAAACCTGGAGGATTCCATATCAATTTCAATCCTTTTAGGGTTTTAATCTCTCTTGCTAGACAGAGCAGCAGAACGTAACGAATTTCTGGTTTAAATCATTGCAAAACAGAATGCATTTAGGGCAGAATGTTTCAGAGGTGTTAAAGATCATGCCGAGGAAGCATTCTGAAATCAAATCTCATCAGAACTGCCCGCTCAATTCAATAGATGTGACAGTTCTGTGTGAAAAAAACGGGAGGGTTTTAATGAACTATTTCCAAGCACGTCCCAGAGCAGGTGGTGTGTCAGAGGCAGCGAGTGAGAGGGCAGATTCTGGACAGACTCGAGCAGAGGGCACAGGTGTCCTGACACAGCCAAGCATCTTCTCTGGCCCCGAGGAGCAAAGAGGTCCCCAAGGCAGAGCAGAGGTAGGAAAGCAAAGCTGCACCCCCCAGAAGAGCAAGGAATGCCCAGCCCATGCCTGAAGTGCTCCCACAGACCACACAGAGAGCATAGGGCTGGAACAACCCTGCCAGGCGGGAGCAAAGAGCAATGGCAGCGTTTATTCAGACTTCCACTGCTGCTAATCCTTCATTTCTCTGTGCTCCCAAATGGATTTGCTTTGCTGAACTGAAATACTAATCAGGCCAAGTGGTGCAGCATTCACGTGCCAGTTTAGCCACAGGAAGAAGCTCCCAGGACTGTCCCAAAGCTTCCCTGCCTGAGCTGCTGTGCCCCTGTGCCTCCACCGCCTGTGATTGCCTCTTCACCTCATGCTGTTCAAAGGCACCACTCTCACTTCAAGTTTAGAGCTCTTCTTAAGACTGCTTCTTTCCTGGCATGAAAATACCCCACAGGAAGAGATGCCAGGGCTTCCCAAAAGTTGGTCCCTCCTTCCTGCTTAGACTTTAAAAAAGATCGATACTTCGAGCATATTCCATTTATATTAGTCCTGGCTTTTTCTTCCGTGCTAAGGCTAGAGAAAGCCAAGGAATCTCAGCCAGCCCTCCATCTCACTGACTTTCAGCAGACCTTGTGGTGTCTGGAGCATTCTCCCACATGCCAGCCATGCCATATCTCGAGCTGACAGCCATGACCCAGCTCAGAGCATGTCCCCAGCTGATAAAGTCCTGCTCCCTCTCCTACCACATCCTTTTTCTTGTGGCAGCCATTGCAAGGCTTGGAAAAAAATGAAAGAAAAAATAAAAAAGCTCCTTCAGTAGCCAAAATGGAAATGCAGTTCATCCTCTAATGATGTGCTGTTGAGAGTGCTGGCATAATAAATCCAAAAAAACAACTCTTCCTCCCCACACTCACATGAGACATGGACCATCCACACCTCCACGCAGACATGGACTTGCAGCAGGAACAGCCCTGCCCAGGACTAGCTGCAGAGACAACACTTGCTAAAAATGAGTCAGAGTTATGTTCATACAGACCCCAAGGAGCATCTCCAGTCCCAACTCCCTGTACAGGCAAATTCTCTGCTTTTGGCCAGAAAAGCTGTGGCTGTCCCATCCCTGGAAGTGTTCAGGGCCAGAATGGATGGAGCTCTGAACAAGGCGGCCTAGTGAAAGGTGTCCCTGCTCAAGGCAGGGGGGTTGGAACTACATGAGCTTTAAGGTCCCTTCCAACTCATGCCATTTTATGATTCCACGGATTCTGTTCAGCCTCACAAATTCATGCAAAATCCAAGGTCACATTAGGACAGAAGACATGACTATGCATGCACATACACATATCTAACCTCTGTATATAATTAAGAGCCTTTTTTACCCTAGGAAAAAGCCTAAACAGTCTTAATTTTCTACAAGAATCAACAAATAGATTAAGGAGACTAAAACCCACCACAAATGAATGCATACAGATATTTCAGTTGCTACCAAAGTAATGTATAACCACAGAAAGATTAAACCATCCCCTGAAACACTGCTCATCAGGAACGATGAGGTGTGTTTGCCACACTTCAGCAACACATTGACCACATTCCGACTGTGACAATGGTGGCAAGGGACTTGAAAGGAGATGTCAGCTACCAACACCGTGTCGTCTGTGACAGCCTCAAAGGAATAACTAAAAAGGTCATTCCTTGTCTTATTTGATGTGACGTAAATTTTATTTCAAAGTCCACCTACAAAGAGGCTCCTGGAATACTGACTGATCTGAAATGGGGTTACCTGCAGTGAGAGGGCTAACGTGGAGGCCTGTGGTGCCTCCTGATGTAATCAATACTTGAAGCATATGGACGTGGCAGTTTAATTTCTGTACTTCAATGAGCAACAGATGCTCAGTGAACCCCCCATGGCCTCCCTGTGTGCAAGATGCTCAGCACCATCCTCAGGCTGAACTGCTGCCCCTCCATGCAGCAGGGATACGTCATATTCTTTCATTTTTCTGTATGAAAACCTGCAAATGCTTCCAGTTGCCCACTCCAAAAGCTCAGTGGCCAGAAGCAGACGCTCTGATGTGTACACAACAAAAGCCACAGAACTATCCCTATGGACATATAATGGGAAAAGCCCATTCAGGAGAAAATCCTTGCAACAAGGATGGAGAAATTAATTTTACTGACCAAGTTTCAAACAATTTATCCCTTTACCTTTCTTCTGAATTTCCTCACCAAGTCAAAATTTCACATCTTTGACCTTCCCTAATGAACAACCACATCTACTATCCAAGGCATTTTTATATATTTAGACAAAACTTTTTTCCCCAAAGTCTCATTTTCCTTCCTACCCACACTTTATTCAACTCCCAAATTAAGGTGACTGCACAGGGAGTAAGTGATTTTGTCCTCATTTATCTAAATGTGTCAGGCAGTAACAAAACCCACTCTGCCACAGCAACAGGCAGTGGGAAGCAGCCACTGGTTCTACAGAAACACCCTCTCAGACGAAGGATTTTCCAGTGTAGCCTAGAGAAAGGATATCTGCCCACACTCTCCCATGAAGTGCTGGATCCTCAGCTGATTTTAATTAGAGTCACTTCCATTTCCATCACTGCAGGACATGATGTGAGGCTTTCTCTCTAATTTGCTACAAATCATGCTCTGCCCTGCCATTTTGCTGCTATTCTGGGCTGGCATCTCCCTCTTCCCTTTTCAGTTTAAGAGCTGTGGTGATGGCCAGCACACATTGCCTTGTATCTGGGATTGCACTAAGCTGAAGTTCAAGTGCTGGGAGCTCCCAAATTTTTTAAAGTGCCCTTGCTGTCTCATTCTTCATTTGAGAAGGCAGAGGGGAGCAGGACAGTACACTGGAGAGAAGTTCACAAATTGCTCTGGCAGCTGTGCTGCCCTTCCTTTTTTTTTTACCAACTCTATAGGACTATCATGTATTTCTGAAGCTTTGCAGCTTAAAAACAAACGAACAAAAAAAACAACCCAAAGCTTTCAAGTGCAACAAAACCCCACTTTCAGACATGGACAATGTGTCATGGGTTGTAGTGCAAAATGTAACCAAAACTGTGTATTCTATCACCATCTGATCAAACTGGGGTGTGGAGCTGTGGTGTAATTGTCAATGGCCAACTGTCAATAAACCTGCTGGGGCAGTTTTCTTATCTATTCCACAACCCAGCCTCCCTCCAGGGAGAGATCTTCTGCTAATGGGCCAGTGAGTCTCACTGATAGAATTCCATCATCCTACTGGGAAATGCTCCAGCCAGGGGAGGAGCCAAGTATTCCTACCTGGAATAAAAATCTGGGAGTTGGAACACCAAGGCAGCCTTTTCCACTGGATTCTCAGAGGAAGACCAGGCCCATCTATCACCACTGGACTTTCAGTGAAAGAACTCCACTCTTTCTACAGGAGCATCACTTCAACAGAGCCACATCTGCTACTAGGACTGCAGCCACCATGGAATGGGACTGCCACTTCCACAGGGTGTCAGGTTGTATCCTTACCCTGTCAGTGGTTTTTTTTTGCTTATTTGTTTGTCTTACTGCATGTGGTTTTGTTTTATTGTTTATTTTAGTTCCCACAATAAAGAACTGTTATTCCTATTCCCATATCTTCACCTGAGAACCCCTTAATTCCAGAAGTTATAATAATTCAGAGGGAGGGAGTTTAAATTCTCCATTCCAAGGGAGGCTCCTGCCTTCCTTAGCAGACACCTGTCATTCAAACCACAACACAATGCCAGAGATAATTAATTAGAAGCTAGGGACTGAAACATCAGGTTACGGAGTTCTTGGGTGACTTTTGGTGGTGCAGAGGACCTGGGCTGAGCCTCACGGGCAGCACGCCTCACCTCGCAGCTGCTGGAAGCAGGTGGTGCTGCTGTCCCCATCCAGAGGGTGCTGCAGGACCCCGTTGCTGGGCTTGGGTCGCTCGTAGTCCCTGTCGGGCAGCATGGCCTGCTCGCTCTCCCCGGCACGCTCCGGCCGCGGCGGCAGCGACTGCGGGAAGCCGAACATGGGCAGGGACGAGAAGAAGAGTAAGGCACCACAGAGCAGGAAGCCTCCCCACCACGCTCCGATCCACCGAGGGTCATCTGGGGTTATGTCCAGCTTACCTGCAGGGAGAGCAAACACGAGTCAGGGGCTTGGCCATGGGGAGGGGAGCAGGACACAAGTGGAGTGTGTGAGGTGCCAGTGCACAGCGTCCTCCATATCCAAGAGATCCTTGGGACCAGCTTCCATCAGCTCTTCTAGCTAAATGGTACACCCAGCTTCTGCAACACCCTGCAACCAGAGCTTCTGCCTAGTCTCTGCCAGCTCTAGGAAGCTGCTGGATACCAGTGTCCCCTGTGCTGGCACTGAGGTTTTGGGCATCCCTGTCCCAGTGCATCACCTGACACACCTACTGGCACAGACCTGCACAGAGAAGGACACTGCACCACCAACCCTGCTTACCACCCTGCTTTCCCAGGAGTGCTCCTTCTGCTTTGAATTCACAGCCCTTTTCAGCAACAGAGAGATTGGCATTTGGGCTTTAGGGGCACCTGTGACTGTGTGGAGGGTGAAACAGCCCCAAGTATTGGAAAAGAAACCCACCCACAGAATCAAATGGGCTCGGGAAAGTACAGAAATAATCACAAAAGGAAGAAAAGCAAAATAAAAGACTAGAGTGTCCTGTAGGTCATCACTCAGCAGAGGTAAGGCCTAAGAAGGGTTTGGAGTCAGTGTGAGGAAATACAAATAAACAGCAGGAGAGGAAAAACTGTTTTCCTAACAGCTGCTTTGCTGCCACAGCCACAGGGGTACCCAGTGCTGGAACTGATTCCTGGGGGAGACCCAGGTCCACATGGCTGGAATAACAAGCTCCTCCATTCATGGTGACTGTCTGGTTACTGCCACTCTGAAAAATCTGTCTCAAGTGAGGCAATCAAGTTGTCTCTCAAGCAGAGACAGAAGGAAACTCTTTTCTCCTTAGGGAAAATAACATGTAGCTCTCAAATACAGATAAAGTTTGAAAAATAGTGTTGTGGAGCGACTGGATTCTTCTACCATTATTTCCTCCTGCCTGAAGTGCATTTCTTTCAGGTTCTTGGGAACACAACAGCATGAACAGTCAGGAAAATCAGAGTCTTCTTCATATTCCCTTCCTAAAATAGCTGCTGGGTGGCAGGCAGTGCAGCAGAATGCCCTGGCATCCCACACCTGACCAAAACAGGGAGCAGGACAAGGAGCTTGTTCTCCTTGTGCCACCTCTAGCTGCAAGGCAGAGCCAGCTGCAAAGTGGAAACTCTTTCCCATACAAAAACAAACAGAGGCCATGTGTGCCCCAGCTTTTGCATGACAGCAATTGACCATGGTCAAAGCCAGCTGGACCTGGAGTGGGAGCATTGCACCCTCCTTGTAAAGGGGCTCAGCCACAGCCCTTCCAGGCTTCTCAGCAGTAACATTTTACAGTTCTCTGTGGCTCAATATTTGTCTGGGGCTTTTTGAGCTGTAAATACTGAGCAATGTCTTATGTTTAAAATGGCCAGAAGACAACAAATTAACTTTTTAGCTAGGTCAGCATCTTGCCTCTGATGGCAACCAGCTGCAGCTGCCCAGAAAGCCTATGAGAATCAAGTCAGCATATATTATTCTTGTGGCTCGGGGTCTTTCTAAGTTAGATTTGCTGCCATGTTCATTTTTTTTTATATAAACTTGTCCAATTACTTTAAAATCCATTTGGAGATTTTTAGCACCTTATGGTGAGGCATTCCACAGCTTCACCTACTGGGAGATAAAATATTTTCTTCTGTACATTCATATTTCAGCGTAAATTATACTAAATGGTTAAATAGCTAACAGGTTTCTAACAGCTCCTCTGCCAAACGAGGCTTTGGTAAAGCCAAGGAATGAAAAGGGGCCATGTGGTGCTTGACCAAACTGCAGCCAAATCTCTCAGCCATCCCAGAAGAGACTCCTTTCTCATTTGATATTATTTACATTTTTTCAGCTGCATGTGAGATCAAAAAAAGGCAGTAACACTTTTGCAGATTTGCACAATTCTATTCTGAGTCCCGCAGGGTTCAACTCCATCCAAATGCCTTCTGTGACAATGCAATTGTAACAATCATAGGGCTGAAATACACCCTCTAAGGGACAAAACCCTTGCATAAGGGTCTGTGGGACCTGATGGAGATGAGAGCTGTGGAAAAGGCATCTGAACAACCAAGGGAAAGAAATGAAGCATCAGGTTTGCCATGTGCAGCCAGAGGGCTGGGGAGCAGCAGAGAACAGCCTGTTACATGTTGCCCTCTCATGGTGAAGAACATACAGTGCAGGCACCAGTAAAAGCAGAATTTGGTCTAAATGAACAAAAGGACAATTTGCAAACCATCTGCTTTAACCCGGGTGAAGTCAAGGTGAGCAAGGATTATTTAATGCTTTGGAGAAAAGCAATAACGCTGTGGGACTGATGTGGGGCCCATCCAAGCAGGGTCATGGGCAGAAGGTGCTGGGCATGGATCTTACTGGTGTGCCTCCATCAGAACCTGGATACCCATACCCTGGGGTGGCAGCTCAGCAGGTTTCACCCCATGCTCTGGACACAGCTCCCCCGGCATGACAATGCCACAGTGCTTCAGGAGCTGGGATGAAACTCATCTCATAGTAGAAAACACGGAAAGGAACAAATTTTAACCATTACAAATCTGTAATTTATCAGAACAGAGCTGAAACCTTTTGTATTCCAGTCTCAAAACCCTTCTAAAAGTGACACTCATACATGCAAGAGGCACTGAAGGTGGAATGACAGTCTCCTGCTTGTGAGCATCAACATTTTTGTCCTGGTGATAAAAAACTTAGTGTATGTGATTTGAAACCAAACCCAGTTCTCCTTACTTGTGTCAATGAAGACAGCATCCACATAGATTTTGGTACAGAAGGAGCCCAAGATAAATCCACAGGCTGGTCCAAATACCAGCATCGTAAACAGGATCCCTGCAAGAAGAGAGAAAAGAGAAGATTAGTACCAGGCTCTGGTTATTCATTGCAAGATGTTCTGCTTGTCTGCTGTAAGATGGTATTACCTTAGTGATGCCAAATAGATAGGGACAGTCTCTGTGTTGAATGCTCCAGGCAAAAGAGCACCCTAAATGTGTTTTGCTTTTCCATATCTCTTCAGGAAAATGAACAGATGGAGGTGTGATAATGCTGAAGGATTTCTATTGAGCTGAGAAGACAGTGTGGACATATGCTGTGTTTTGGTCGGCTGGCTGCTCTAAAAGATGTCTTACTCAACAGCACAAGGTAAAGCAGAACTGCTTTCTCCTCACGGGCAACTCTGCCTGTGCCACCTCCAGCTCAGATCCTGGTAGACAGAATTTTCATACACTAGGGACAGCAAATCTATGAAACGAGCATTGTCACAGACTGCTGGATATAGTCCCTTCCAGAAGTAGGAGTACTTTTCCAAATCTGTGAAGCCCTTCTCCCCATTAGACACACACAGCAAATATTCAGGCTGTGTGAATCTTCCAGCCTCTCACAACTGCTTGTTCTTTCTGCAAAACCTGCATGAAATTGCCAGTGTAATGCCAGGAGAAGAGCTATTATGAGTAAATTACTTATTTGTTTCAATACAGTATTTAGAAGCATTTATTTTCACTCCCATTTTGGCCCTGAAACAGGAATGCTACAGGCACAGCGCCAGCTCTCAATTATCCAGGGCAGAAAGGCGGAGGGACACAAGGATAATCCAGAAAAAGAAGCAGCAAAGATAACACAAAACATTTGTAGATTAGACAATAGGAACATATTAGGTACTTTCACATGTGGGATAACAACAACATTTGGGAAAACCAACAAAAAGTCCCCCAAGGACCCTTGTAAATGGTTTTCTGAAGGGAGCAGGGACAGACTGAGCAGTGTGGAGCAGAGCAAGAGCCTGCTTGTTCCCTCTGGGGCAAGGCATTGCTGATGGACCCACATTCCTGGCGAGGGGGGCACCTCAGCAGACCTGCCAGCACCAGTCTTGGTGTCACTGCACTTCAGAGATGGCCCATGAAGGAGCTTATTTGCATCTGGGCGCATTGCTCGCTCTCCTTATCTCTCTGGGGGTGTTGCCTGGCATCTCAGTGCATTTATAATGCACTTCATCACAGCTATCTCAGCCCTCAAGTTCCTTATCTGGAAACTTTATAATTCCCAAGTTCCCTCTCTGTGCATTTCTCAGGAGCTGGAGAAATTATCAGAGCTGCAAAAAAATTCCCAGACCGCCGTCCCCAGGCAAGGCAAACCACACCTGCCAACAACAGCTTTAGCCAAGCAGAATAAACTGGTATGGTCAGAAGCAACTTCACCTTCATTTTTAAAATGCAGGGTGCAAACTAATTCCTCCAGGTTGCTGGCACTGGGAATTGGCTGGATTAATAACCAGGGACAAAGCAGAGGTGCCTCCAGCCAGCTGCTCACACAGAAACCCAGCACGTTAAAGCCTTCACAGCTCTCACCTACAGCTGCACGGGGGACAAACGAAGGTGGTGGGAGGAAAAGAACTGCCAGACTTTATGAGCTGCAGTGAGTGGTCACTGCTGTCAGGGCAGCAGCAGGAGCTGCTCAAAGCTGCAGCAATGGCACTGTGTCACAGCCCGTGCTGCCAGCTTAAATTAGTCCCCAGGGTCTCTGCTCATGATGTTCCATGTCACAAGTGGACCAGCCATCTCCCCTCCTGCAGTCACCTTGTCCTGGGGGTGTTGGGTTTGTGCTCCATGATCCAGCAGTACATTGGGGAATTTGTGCTCCTTGAACAACAGAGCTGCTTGGGAAGTCTGTGCCTTGCTCCTTTGGGGATCTATAAAGCCTCACAGGAGAGATCTCTGGTTAGCTGCAGAAGCATTTCATGGGATGTGAAATGAGGGAAGAGACAGGATGAGAAAGCAGGAAAAAAAGGGGATTTCTTTTCCCAGCACACCTCAGCCTCATCTCCCCTCCTTCCCAGCCCCAAGGCAAGCCCCACTTGGGGCTACACCGTTTCCAACAGGATTTTATAAAACGTCCATGTCTCATTTTTTTTGGTCACTAGATGGCATCAGTGCTTGTCATTCAGCCCCCAAGTGCCACATGGAGCAGGCTGGGTGACAGTGCTGCTCATCCTTGCTCCCCAAACACGATGGTGTCCTACAGCCCCAAGTAGGGTGGCACTGGCACAGGGCACTGTCATCACCCACACATCTGCTGTACACACACTCAGCCTGTGCCCCTTCTCTGTGTATGTGCACAAAATCACAGGTTTTAGGACAAACTCTTTGATAACTGTTAAAGTTTTCAAGCACAGAGTTGAAGGAGACAGCATGTAGCAGAGATTGCCATGGCTACTCCTGTGATGAATGAGACAGCATCTAAATACCTTTGAAAAGGTATTAATTACTGCATATTAATTACTAATTTCTGTGTAAATATGGTCAAGCACATAACGACACGCTGGGGCCCATATCAGCTGGAACAATGACAAATGGAGCTTCAGGCAGAAGGACAAGGAACAGCCAGTTCTACCCTGTAGGCAACACCTTTGGATGCATCAGTGTTGGGTTGAGGAGGGATGGAAGTTTGTTCTGTGGTGATCTCCAAACCACAGAGTTGTTTCCTGTGTGTACAGGGAAAACCACAGAGCTGGTGTTTGTTTCATGGAGCAAAGTGCAAGACAAAAAACATGGAAAAAGGTCATCCAAAAGCAAACAGGAAATGTCTTCCCCTTTTCCAAAAGCAGAAGAGAGCACGGACCTGTGGCTGGTGGATCCCACAGCAGCAGGGAGATGCTTGCAGAGAGAATTATCTCAGAAAAAGGCAAACATCAGAAAGTTGTAACCAGTGCAGGTGTAGGCACAGGCACAGGTGACAGACAAACACTGCCCCTCCTCACACTACTGCATCTCAAAACCACTATGTGAGAAACAAGCCCTGTCCTCAGTTATTAAAATACTACATTTCATATCCTGGTGGCTGCAGGAAGGCACGATTTGCTCTGCCATGTTCTCACTAGAGGGCAATGTGGGATAGATCATCCACTGAAACACCTTAAACATCTTACAAAAGCTATTAAATTATTATTCACCTCTAGGCTAGCTTAAAAACTCCCATGTTAATTGTGTTTTCTCTTTTTCTGTAGTTTGTTCTAAAATCAGGAAGAAAACAACTGGTTCACCCCATGCCCTTTTTTATCTTTTTTTTGAGACTCCAGCAAAATCCTAGGGTTGCAATAATAGTATTTTACACTTTAATTCACAAATCAAGCAGATTGTGGAGAAACCCAAGGCATGGACTGTCACAATGGATAGTCCAGGGTCTGTACAGAGCAGGATCAATGCAGATCAAGGATCAATGGAGCATGCTGCTGGGCACAAAAAATAGGCTAATTAGGCAATTGGGATAGAGCCTGTGGTTGAACATTTATGCAGAATTGAGGACACAAGGGGAAATTAGGCAAGTTTGAATTAGCTAAAGACATCCTTCCTCTTTTGAGAAATCCTGCACAACTGCTACCACCCCCACTATTAGGAGAACGCTTTCCACATCACCCACCTCGTCATGCAACCACAAAGTTGCTGCTTAGCAGAGAAGGAGGTCTTGCAAAAACCCTTTTCCCAGTGCTGGGGCTGCTGCTAAGAATTAAAATGTGCTGAATTTGTGGATAGCTTTAATACCACTTGCTTGGTCTTTTCCCATGTTTCCCTCTAACTTTTACATCAGTCTGATTTGGTGGAGCCAGAGGACACTGATACCAGGAGCAAACAGATCAAAAGTCCTATCCTGGCTCCACCAGGCTCTAGGGAATCTCCCACTGATACAAATAAACCCAGTGATCAGTACAGGTACTGAAATTTGATGGTATTTTTATTTTTAATTTCTGAGTTTTTAAAAAAATTCTTACTAAATTATGGCAGTTCTTAAAAATACTTCAGAAAAGAGAATTAAAAAAGAAAGCAACTCTGTCTTGGGACAATTCAAACACTTTTTTTGAACTCTCAAATACTTCCTTCCAGTTTGTGTCCTTTCAGAGCACAATTACATCTTAGCTTGAATAATAATTTTCAGTTCACCTGGTCTACTGTCCTCATCCATCTCCCTGCCTCCCAAAAAGGCAGGAATAAAACTAAAGGCATCAAAGTGGGATCCACTGAGAAATCAGAAACATCCTCCTCCCCATCTTTTCAAATGGAACAATTTGACAAATCCTACTTTGTCCTGTCAAATAACATCTTCCCAGATCTGAGGAGAGGACTGGGACAGAGGGGAGTATTGGACCTGACATTTTGTGATTAGACTTTATCACTAGTAAGGCCCAAGACTGGTAATGCAGTTTTTCATTAGAGCAAAGGGAAGGAGCAGCAGCAGGTACCACATCCATTGAGAGACAGTGGCACAGAGATGCTCTGAGTCATGCAAGGTGCACAGAAACCAAATTGCAAGGGCAGGGATAAAGGCTGTCAGTACTTCAGTAATAAAGAGCTCTCCCTTAGTGTTTCAAGTTGCTTTCCAGTAGCAACAGGATCCTGAAACATGAGCAAACCTGTGTTGTTCACAGGGCAAAATAGGGGAAGCATCAACTCAATCCCTGTAATGAATTAACTGGGGACAGTAACTCCCAGGAGAAGCCCTCTTGTCTGGAAATAAGGCATTAAGGGAGGCACTGCAAGGCTTGTCAGTCTCACCAAGGTGCAGCAAGAGGCATCTCAGGTACAGTTCACTGAGGAGTAAGAGCAGGTTCAGCACAGGCACGGGGTGAGGAAAAAGAATAGCTAAAGAACACCAAGTCACTTTGCCTCAAAGCCTCAGCCTCATCAAGGGCTGAAGACAGAAGGAAATTTTTTGGAGAGCTGCCAACATATGCCAGGTAAAGGTGACCGGGGTAGGTGAGACAGGAGGAGGAAAAGCAGCATCTCCCACAGCAGGGCTGGCTATCAGAGCAGGAACCATCAGCAGCAACTCACACAGCACTTCCCAACCATGGGCAAAGCCCTGGTGTAGCAGAGGATACTCCTTATTTAGCTATGGAGTTGTCACTGGTGTCTGCTGGTTCCCCTGGAGCCAGGTTGCATCTGCCTTGGCATTTCAATGAAATTAATAGAGTGTAGAAGATTATTCACTGTGCTCCTAAGGAGCAGCTCACCTTCAGGAAAGCACGTGGTCAGAGAGTTACCTCCTCCCCCTTGCACCATCACAAGGAACAGCTTTGGTGGGCAAAAAGCAGATCTGTTTGGAAGGTATGGGAAATTGCTGCAAAACGTTGTTCTTGCATCAAGGAACTACATCCCTGAGGAGGAAGGGATCAGGGAGCGAAATGTGATCTCTGTCAGCAACTGGGTGGTTCAGTGACCATCACAAACCACAGGTTTTGAGGTAGGGAAGGGCACAGCACCTACCCCACCTGCCATGGTCCTGGGAGTGCTGCTGTGGTCATGGGACAGCATCTGGCCAGGAGCACCACCCTCAACCCCCTGTCTGTGCAGGAGCCAGATCTGTCTAACAGCACAAAGGGAAACTGGCTTTGCAAAGCACGAGATAATCTCAAAACCCTGCTTGTCCCATATTTCCTGCTGTGTGGAGGGCTGGGGAGGCTAGTGCAAAGGGATTACTGGAATATTGTAATTCATGGGCTCTGTGGCCTGCCCTTAAAGAGACACCAGCCCAGCACAGCCTGTGGGAGCCAAAGGAATCCTGCTAGAGACAGGGAATGATGCATCCTCCTGCACACCAGAGAGTGTCTCTCAAGGGCTTGAGATAAAAATTCCACGCTCACACCTGGCTGGCAAAGCTCCTCACTTCAGTGGGTTTTCTCTGACTTCTATCAGAGTTATATATGACTGATATAACCTCAAAAACACATAGTAAGGGGAGAGGGAGGCTGCTTCCTACCCAGATGGCTTCTTTCTACAGCAAAGCTTGCTGCAGTCACCCAGCACTGCCCATCCTCTCTGGGAGACAGCGTGCCCATGCCCACAGGAATGGAGGGATGCCTGCATTCATGCTCAGCCCTTGGTCTCTCATTCCCAGCTCTCCTCATTTACTATGGAAAGACAATTTTTCCTGCCACTCAGTTCCCTGTCTACACAGCCAGCTGCCCATCACCACCTCCTGCTCCCATATGGCTCCTGCTCCCTCTCAGTGGCTGTAGGAAAGGTGAAGAGGTGGTGTTGGACCGGCGGCGTGTTTTGATTTGTTCTGCCTCCTCAGTGAACCACTGAAGCGAAGGGAATGTTCAAACAGGCTAGACAGATGTTTCCAAGTGCCTGCAGCTGCCAATTAATGAGGAACAACTTTGGGATAATTCACTTTAATGCTTAGTCTTTGTTCTGGTGGGGATCAAAGCACGTCCAGCCCTGTATTGGCACGAGGTGGGGAGGAGTGAAGAGGTTGGGAGTTCATCCCATCTGTACAGTAGCACACACATTATTTATTAGCTTTGCCTTCAGGAGCTCAACACCAGCAGATCCCTCAGACACCTATTTAGGGCTGCTCAAGTGATGCCAAAGACAGGGACGGATGTCCTGGCAGTCTCAAGGCAGTGAGAGGCTGAAATCCCTGCTCAGCCATCCCCTTCCCATGGACCCTTCACTGCATCTCAGTACTTTTCTACCTTTTAGAAAAGATAGTCCCTCCTTGTGATGTGGTGCAAGATGCAGAAATTCTATGCAGTGCTTTAGTAATCAGGAGCACCAAATGTGTCAGAACAAACTGAGTTTTAGTTCTGAGCTCTCTTCATTGATTCCACTGTTACAGCTCACTGCTAGCATCTGTGTGTGCAACACAACACCTGGAGAAAGACCCAGCAGTGCTGTCCCAAGACATCCTATTTCTCACTTTCTCACAGACTTGCTTTTGAGCTGGCAGAGCAGCTCCAGAAAGCCTGCAAAGCAAAAGTAGTGGATTGAATCTGACTTCTCCCATTTCCATGCAGCCACTTGTGATGGGAAAGCCATACAGGGGTTTAGCTCTTTCAGGCAGTGAAAGAAATTATTACAGACTTTGAAATCAGGCAGCCTTGGACATCTCCCATCCTCCCCTCTTCTCTGATCAAATTTTCTATCAATATACCAAATCAGTTTCAGCAGCCTGTAAAACCCACTCTTGCTTCAGGAAGATTTGGATTTTTAATGTAAGCTACTCACCACAGCATGCAAATGCTGCAGACTGACTTATTTACCCCCATGTTTAATAAGACTTAATAACTGTAGCTAAAGCTGGTTGGGGATTTTAATTTACTTGCTCACAAGAGGCAATAAAAACATGTACCCATGCTACAGATATAACAAACTTCTAAAATGATTCTTCTAGGGCTGGATAGACCCCATGGCAGTGGCCTTCCTCCTGTCTGCTGGAAAAGACTATTTCACTACTCCAGTAGTTTTTAGCCCATATTTAACATTCAGATGTTAATGCCTAAAGGGGTTGGACTTGAAAGTACCTTACATGGAGGCTTCTCCCCAGACTACCAGGGTCCCTTTAAGTATTGATTTCCATCAGAATTCGGGATTTCTCTAAGGAAATGTCTGCTGACTTAAGAGATGAAATCTATTTTCTGTAAGCAGGCATTTTGCCTGGTGAACCACCCTGCATTTTCAATTATTACCAAGCCTTAGGTTTGTTTTATCAGCAAATCCCTGTCCGCAGCACTATCAAGACTACATGTGAAAGGATCAGCCTTATACCAACAGCTGACAGTCCCAGGGGATCCTGACGCACACATGGAATGTCTGTGGAGAGGCACAGAAGGGGATTGGAGCACAAGCTCAGCATCCAGCCCCAAATCTTCAATAATGATTAGGTGAACTTGCAGCAGCTCAAAACACATTTATTAGCTGGTTTGTGCCCTCATTCTGATGAGCACAGAAATAAGGAAAACCCAAGACAAACAAAACCAACAACACCCCCCCCCCCCCCCCCCAAAAACCCAAACCAAATGCACAGACTAAAATATAACCCCAACCAAAACCCCAACCCAGAGACCTATGCTTATTGGCCTTTGGGTTCCTCCTTTATCCATCTGCTGAAACAAGATCACCAAAAAGACGGCAGAGAAACAAATCACACCATGAGAAAAGCTCCACAACCCTCAAAAGCATGTTTGCAAGCAAAACAAATATTAAAGCAGCTGATTTGTAATCTTTGCAAGGTAAAGTACAGGGATGTGCCCACTACAGAAGTCTTGGGATTAATTTGGTCGCACCAGTGAACACTGGGAACAAACTATTCCCCACTCCAGTTTTCCTCCCTACCATCTCAGTCCCCTCCTAGGCAGTGGAGGGACTCTTGCTGCATTTCTCTCCTTACTGATGGGAAGCTGGAGAAGAAATTTGTGTATGCTAATCAATCCCTGGCACCAGCCACACGAGAGCTAATCCACTGGCAATCTCCATCAGTCTCTGCATATTTAACCAAAGCAGTGAACACTCACAGAGGATTATGAACGCAGTGGCATTGTTGTAGCAGTGTTTTCCTACTTGAGCTGCAATCACTCTGACGCCCTGTCTCCTAATATTTACACACACTCTACACACAAACAGTGTGCAGAATCACATCACTTCATGCAAGCACCCTGGTCGGACACTGCCTATGAAAACACACACACCACATAGTGATTTACTATATCTCCAGGCACCTAGTGTGCTGTCTCCACCCTCATCCTCCTGCTGGTTATTTCTATGAACTAGCATCTCTTAAGACAGGCATATTGCTTAATCCTCACAAAAGACTTGTCTCCTTCTGCAAAGGTTTTACAGGTAATTGGACATGCATTGCAAGAGATTAGAGACTCAGGCTGAGTTAGGAGAAGTCCAGAAAAAGAAGCTTCATAGTCAATTTTTCTGCCACTTTCTGCAAAAGGGAAACAAAGAAACAAACAAAGCATGAACCCATGTCCTGTCCAGTCAGGTGCGTCACAAAAAGCCAATCCTGAGCGATCTCGGAAAAATAAGGACAAGCCACTTGTTCCACCTACCCTGCAGGCTCACATTCCTGTCCCTGAAACTTGCTTGTTATCACATCAGAAGGAGTCAGCTCAGTTTAAGAAGTGGGTACAAGCACGTTCCTAACTATAGCGTGCAAATCCAGGCCAGGCTATTTCCACCCTGACGCACGAGCCCACGAGCCACGGATTCCACACCTCCAACATACGGTGCAAACACACCAGCCGTAGCCGTGGGCTTGAACCAGCAATTTCCACCTTGCAAGCAATTTTTCCCTTGTGCTAATTACCTTGGGAGGCAGCCACCAAAGAGACTTTGGAAGAAAAAATGCCACATGCTCCAATGCCAAGTATGGTTTTTTGACGGGCTGAAGCCGCAAGCCTTCGAGCTGTGCTCATCCCCTCCCAGCTGTTAAACACAAACACCTGTTTCACCAAATCCACGACACCTCTGTAGCTACAGACAGGCAGACTTCCTTGTGTTATTGCCCAGGAATTGTGCCAACTGTAGGTTTGTATGGAAATACACTTTTAGGGCACTTTTCTCTCTGTCTCTACAGGACGGCAACTCTCCTCTGAGTTTGCTGGCTGATGTCCCCTTTCATACTGGGTGGTTTTGATCCCACAGAGGAGTGTAGGGACACATTAAAGATCTGCACAAAGTTCTTCCCAGCCCTCTCTCCCCTACTCCTAGGAGCTGTCCACCTCACCTGCAAGCACAGCCTGTGTTTGCTCAACAGACATGACACCTTCTGAGGCTCTTGCACATTTTAACCTCCATCACTTGAATTTTGCACAAGTCAGCACTTCCTTATACTCTAAAATACACTGGGAAAAAAAACCCCTAACAGCTCGTGCAACTGAGAGTACAATGAGCTGTTCACACATATGATTCTCACAGCATGTAAAATGTGAATTTTGGCATTTGGAGGTTGGTGCAACACCACCTTCCCTTTTTATTTATTTATTTTCAGCTGTGTACTGAGTTCAGAACAGACAAGTTCTTTTGAGGAAAGAGCTGCCAGAATTGCCTCCCTCCCTCTCTAACCTCAGTCTTGGGGGTATCCCTTCCCATCCCACATACCTTAAATGAGAACATGTTCAATTTCTAACTGAGGTTTTATGTCAATACAGGCAGCTTGCTGCTTTTCTAAGCAATGATGAGTCAAGAAGAAAAGTTCAACTACTGCCTCCCTACTGGACCTTCTACCTGTCTGTCTCACCGTTTGAAAAACTCTTCCCTGCAAAATTTCCCACTGCTCCTTCCCGCTTCTCACCTGACTGCAGCAGAGAGCCACTGCTGCACTTCCAGTCTTTTTCATGCCTCTAAAAGCATTTGTCATTTCTTTCTGGTGATGACAGCACCTGAGATTTCAAGACCTTTCCCTCTTAGCATCATCCAGAGAAAGTGTTTCCCAGGGTTAGATGACACAGACTCATCCAGTCAGGTCAGGTATGGTGCTGGATACCCCAAAACCCCACAGCTGTCCAGATCCTGCTCTCCTCCCAGCTGATCAAGCTGTTACACACACACACAGAGGAGTAATCCTCCATCCCAAACACAGCACCTGCTACAGAATGCAACACTCTGAACAATGGGTGAAAAGTTCATATTCCTGCTGTTCAGGCATTTCCGTGCCAAAGAATCCCTCCCATTGCCCCACATCACCCCTGCTCCAGTGCTTCCAGCTCAGCTAACGGCTCCCTGGGAACATAAGCAATTCTAATTTATTTTTTCTCCTTTTGTTTCATGTTTTCTCAAAAGGTCTTGGAGGAAGAACTCAGAACAATTAAATAGCAATGCAATATATGGTTTGTCCATCTGTGAAGGAAAGCAGAAGAGCGTCCAGAAAGCAACAGTTCCCTAAGAACTGCCTGGGCAGCTCCTGCCCTCCCAAAGGCCATCAGCAAAACTTTCACTTTTAGCAAGAGCAGTTTTCACACATTTTGAGATGTCTGTTCAAATCTCCCTTGCCTGGCTGCTGTGCAGGTACAGACCACGCTGCACTGTGGAGGATGACTCACAGGCAGCTGGCACTGGGTAAGCCCATCCTAAATTTCTGAGGCAAGGAGAGGCCTGGGAATCACTGGTGACGTCAGGCAAGCTGCTGGGAAGGCAGTGCTGATAACAGTTATCTGTACCCACCATTTAGGAAAGTGCCGAGCTTTCCTCTGCACAATAGATTAAATCTACTCTGGTAATGGCTGGGCTGTCAGGAAGGAAAGGAAATTGAAAACAAAACTTGTGTTGTTCTGCTTCCTCATATTGCAAACGCCATCAGAAAAAAACATTTGCTTCTGACAATAGTCATTCTTTGCCCTGACCCAAATCTCACTGAGGTTTAGGGGAACTCTTGCACTGATCGTAACTGGCTTTGCATCACCATTTGCTCCTTAGAGCAGATAAATATTTGTTCTTACAGACATTCAGGGTGCTGAGACCTGCCAGACTTGCCTTGACAGAGGTATCTCACACCTCCTTCCCACCCATCTCCTCCCTTTGAGGTACCTCACTGCAGAGGCTGCTCAGCCCTTGGCCAAAGTGTCCCCAAGCATCTGTGGGGATCACTGTGGGAAATGCAGAGTTGGGGCTCTAGCTGTGCTTTGTTTCATGGCAATACTACTTCTCAACAAGCTCTATGTAAACTCGACAAGAGGAATTTGGGGAGTCTAAATATATATTTATTGGTGGGAGAGCACCATGCTCCCATAAAGCCTTCCAGGGCAGGCAAATGGGGGTGATCCAAATATCCCCCTCAATTACCCCATGTGGGGCAGTCAGAGGGATGCCAGATGCCAGTCTGTTCTGGGGGATGGGGGGACTGGCTGGATGCAGGATAATCCCCCAATCTAAGATTACTTCCAACATAATTGTTTAGCAGTCGCTTGCACTATCAGCAGACTGGATCCAGAGGACTGTGCTCCTGAGAGAGTGTTATTCAGTATTTCATCCCTCGTGCACAGCCCTCCCTCCTCTTGCCAAAACTACAGGCCACATGGGTGTTTTCCTGAGGTTTCTTACAGAGTCAGAAGCCGTGGGGAACTGCCAGCCTCTTCAGTGCTGCTTTCACAAGAATATTTTCTTTTGTGCCAAGGAGGACCCTGTCCCTGAAGTGTCTCTTTCTGCCCAGGGGAGAGAACAGCTGCTGCTATCATTATGGGCTTGTCTCCCTTAATTAAGCATCCACAGCCACAGCTGAAAGATGAAACAAAGCCCTTTTCCAGCCTTCCAGGAAAGGGGCTGGATGGAGGCTCTAGGAGAAGACAGCAATTCTCCCACAGTAGATCTGGAATTACTTTTTAAGTTGAGAAGTGAATTAAAAGAAAATGAATATCCCATCTAATACCAACCACATCAGAATGGGATGTTTAGTGGGAGGTCGCCTGTGCCTTAGGGAAGCAACCCTAGTTGTCCAAGTAGGATGAACACAGGAAGGTCCATGATGGCCTCTTATTACTGAAAGAGATTACTGAAAATTCTTTGTATTACCCCTCCTCAATGACCTTTCAGGGGCTAGTGTGACTCTGCAAGGTTACTCTTCTGGCAGTGATAGCTTCAATGATAAATACCTGATTTCCACTTTGTTCAGAGATGTCCATCTTTGAATTTGCTACTTTTTGATGGGCTTTACGTTTTCAAAAGGGTGAGGGTGTGGATTTGTTCTGCCTTTTTTTTTATTTGTTGGCTTAGTTAAAAAAAAATTAAATTAATACAAGCCTTTTCATTTCTGAATTTCTGGTTTCAAGTGGCTTCTCTTTGCAAGCATCCATTCATCCTGATTAGACAAAAATGGAGTTGCAACCAACCAAGTAACTGCAAATATCTTTGACTAGTGTTTCTAAGAGTCATTTTGGTGCTGTCACTCCTGCTCATCTCCAGTGTGGCTCTATTAATGAATTCATGACTCTCATTTCTCTGACTGTTTATTACCCCTCTTCCAGCAATCACCTTCTGGAAGATGTTAACCCCTTAGAACTGCACAGACAAATGAACTAGTTGCAGACTGCTCAGAAAATTAAACTAGTTGCAGACAACCATGCTATTCTGGCTAGATCTGAGCCGGACTCAGAGGTTTATAGAAGTTGTTAGCACCCACATGCTCCACATTCTGCCAGCTGAACTGCCAGTGCTGCCATTTCCAAGCCCAGTCCTGTGAAGCAATCCAAGTTAAGATACTCATACTTTTAAAATAATCCAGCTAAAAAAAACTGCTGCAGGGAGGAATCCTAGACAGTCTGTGACAGGAAGCTGGAAACAGCAATTTCCAAACCAGCAAATAGAACTGCCTCTTTTATTGTCATTTCACAAGGTTTATCTCTACTGCAAAGTCCTGGTATGTGGAATTGGTCAAAAAGCTTTTGGATGGACCAGTGCACCACTGGAAAAACACAGTGGATGAAGCCAGGAGGCTTTATGATAAGCAGCTATGGCTGCTTACCCTTACTTTAATTTTTGGAGGAAAAAAAAAAAAAAAAAAAAAAAAAAGGCCAGGATGCTGAAAATTCTCCCCAGAAATTCAAAATGGATCACGTTATTATTTTTGGGGTCGAAAAAGCACCGTCACTTCCATGTAACAAATTCTCAGGGTGCGTGACACAGAGGCAAATAAAAAAACCTGAAGAGTTAACAAAAACACCAGTCAATTTTGACAACAACAGACAACTTTGCCCTCAACACCCCCTGCGTGGGAAGCTCCAAAGCTTGCCCCGTTTCCCGGCAGGCACACGGAGGAAGGCAGAGCTGCTCCCGCCCTGCTCGCGCTGCCAAACCCCGTGGGATGCACTTGGCCAGCCCCCACGAACTGCCACATGTTTCAGCTGGTGTGGCTTTGGATGATGATCTACTTTCATTATTTTTGGCAGAGTTTGTCGCATTCTTTTGGACAGTAATTACATTTTCCAGGGCAGGCTTCCTGCCAGAGCTCGAAACGATGACCAACAGGCCCATTTTAACCACCTGCTACGATTCCAGCCTTGATTAGTTATTAATGTGCTGTGGAAAACCATTGCAAGAACCACCCTTTCTGGTTATGTTACCAGGCTGGCTTCAGGGAGAGGAAGGCTTGAAAGGAGAACAGGGAAATACCATATGCAACAAAGACAGAAATTTGGAAGGTTGTGGAGAAACCATAGAGATTTTGTAAATGGTACATGAGTGGGGACCAGTTTTTCAGTGGGGACTTGCTTTGTCCTCACTGTTCCCACATCAGCTGGGATTAAGCAGCTGTGATACGAGCAACCCAATCTAAATGTAGAAACAAAGCTCCTTGTAAAAATCTGTGATCTTTTTCACCCAACAAATATCAGGCTTATATTTTCTTCTTGTGTTTTAGCTGACTCTGGGGAATGGGAGGCTTGAAAGCATTTGGTTTCTGCAGGTGCTGGGCACCTTCTGACTGCCTCTACCCAACAAACACCAGCTTCATGAGTTCATTCATATTTGACAGAGAGCAGGGGTCTTGAACACACTAAATTCTTATGGCTGGCATGAATATGTCATCCTGGAGTAGTTCTGTGCTAGCTCCCAAGCAGAAACAGCCTGGTCAATGTTGTCTGCATTTATAGGTATTGTAGATGCTTATTATGTGGTATCACAGAGAGATATCAAAGCACAGAAGTTCATCTGTGGGTTGGTAGGATGTAGCAAGTTCACCCTGGCAGGACAGCTGGTCTTTCAGTCTGAAGAAAACCTCTAATTTCCTCCACCTTTTAATTTCTACCTTCTAATTTTTACTATTTCCTTGTTTCCAAAAAAAGAAGTGATGGTTCAGTGGCACATGGGGATCAAGCCTTCCATGAGGACAAGTCACACTGTTTCTTCCTGAAGGGAAGTCAGAGGCTCCTGTCACTGTATATCACACACTTCAGGTATTTTCTTCATTAAACCACAGAGGACAGAGGATTGAGGCACCAAGAGGCTAAGGCATATGACCAAGGACACTCCCAGGGCATTAGGGAATGAGGATCCTAATCTTCCACCTCTTTTCTCCTGAGCTATCCAGAAATGCGTACATTCCACATTAGGTACTTTAAAATCTGCTGTGATGGATCCCTTCTCATAGTCTGAGCAGTCACCCATTGAAGTGTATGTCCCTCTCCTTTTAATAATCAAGTCTTAATTTTATTTTCACTCATCGAGCCCAGAAACAAGTCTAGGCTTGGCACACATCACAGGCACAAAGGACACAGGTGCTTGGCACCTTCTCAAAGCAGCAGTCCCGAAGTGAGTAATCACAATTACACTCAACACGAATTTCTATTCTTCACAGGTACCAAATATTAAAGGAAACACGACCAACAATAGTGCTGATGTCCTGCACAGCATCTAAAACTCAAGAAATATTACCATCAATCCTGATTTATGCCCACTTAAATAGCAGACTGCTTTGTAGACTTGGTCATGAGTATGTATTATATATGAGTATGTGCAGGGAGTATCAAGCTCTTTGATAACTCTCTCACTCCTTCAAAGCCATCAGGATTTCTCCAGCCAGGCTTTCCATGGCATCCCTCCCAGCCTCTCAGGCTGCAGCTGCAGGCTGCCAGGGCTGGTTTGCAGCTTCCCTCTGAGCAGATCTCCATAAAGCTACCCACAGGATCTTGAAAAAAATCATTGTGAAACTCTGCTGCATGCCACCAAATCTGTATCCTGCAGGGGACACAGGAAAACTACTACCTCAAGTTTTGTAATAAAGCCTTGCCAGTGGAACGACCATCTCAGGGGAACATTACCCCTTCCCTTTCACTCTATTCTTTTATCATAACCCAGTGGTTTTTAGTAATAAAGACAGCACTATGTTCATAACGACCCAGAGCAGACACAGAGAAGGCATTCTGCATTTATTGTGATGATTTCTGATTTGCAAAGCAGTCATATATCTGCCAGAAAGCTCCCTGCTCTGCTCCTGCCAGTGTAACCTGCACCGTGGGGAGGAGAAGGGGACTTAGTTTTTCACATTAGCCAGGTTTTGCTCCTTTTCTCAACTCTAAAAGCATTTACGGTTAATTATTCTCTTCACTATTTTCCTTTACCTGATCAAATAATCCATGGTTTAATAAGGAGATAAACATCTGCAGACCTTGGAGGTTCCTCAGTGCATGAGTTGCCAAGAGAAGGAAAGCACACCACCACTCACAGCTTTAGAGGCTTAGATTGTTCTGCAGAAGGTTTGGCAAAGCAGCACAGTAAAAAGAAAAGATTTTTCCATCCCTGTGAAAGTAATTCCTTTAGTCCAATGTCGAGACAAATCATCAGCCCTTGTGATTCATTTTGCCAAAAGAAACATTCCCAAGACACTTCACTGAAATTATTGAAACATTATGTGTTGATAGCGGGGAAAAAATAACTACCTAGAGTTTGTTTCATCTCAGTACTACATTATATAAAGAGATCTTTTGTCTCCACACAAATACATAATGCAGACAATCTTCTGTTGAATATCTGGATAAATTTGACACAAAATACTTAAATTTGAATGAATTTACCTTACAAAACACTTGCCACAGTAAGAAGTGTCCTACAGACACAACCCAGCAATCATCCTGCATGGTTCCCTCTGCAAACCTGATGTGTCTTGTTTTTCCAGCTGTAAGGTACAAGGATCACAAGAGGGTTTCTGATCTGGAAGTGACCTTTATGAATGTCCCTAAATATGGAGGTTGTAGCAGAAAGTTCTAATCACTGCATCTTGGCAAGACTATGCACAAGACTGTAGCAGGGCATTTGTTTAAAGGAAATTACCTGGGAACTGCAGTCATAGAGTGTTTTCATCTCCAGTGACTAACTAAAATCTTCAGGCAAATTATTACACCTCTCCACTTAGGAAAGATAAAAGTTTTCTTTGGCACTAAATGACCATTAAGCACATAATACTAATGGGGGACAGTAACCATTCAGAATGGTAATTGAAGTGTGTGCCATAAAGGATAGTTAGGAAACATGCAATTTCCACAGTCCAAATAGGTTAGAATCCATGTAGTTCATGACTTCAGTAAGGGTATCACTGCTCTGCAGTATTATGGCAAAGCTATTGGAATACATCTACTTTATCACCACAGTCAGTGTAGGACTGCTCTTCCTGGCTTTTACAAGAGGATTATTTTCAGGTGTCCAGATGTTCAATTTTACTGGGCAGAACTGAGCATTCCTGCTCATTGTTAAATACTGAACTAGTGAACAAGGGGAGAAAATGAAGACAGGGAAAAAACGTACTTGATGTTGCATGTGAAAAACACTATTCCTTTCAGCAGCAGCTGTAATACAGAGAGGTGCTGACTGACACAGTCTGAAATTTGAAAACCCTTCTGGGGACACAGAGATCTATGATGCTGTTTATAAAGGGCCCTTCATCCATCCTGAAGTGACAACACTACACAGGCACTGCTGCAAACAGTGTGTTTAATCCTGCCTTTTGAGTGCTCTCCAGCACTGATCCTGCTTTCGACACGCTGCTGGATAAGAAACGTGCTGCAACCTCCCCATCTGGCCATGGCAGGCAGTGAACAGAGCCCTGTCCCCCAAACCACAACTTTGTGCCACTCCTCCTCCTCTAGAGCTCGCAGAGGAAAGCGCCTGTGGTCCTGTCACAGCAAGGAAAGATAATGTGGAGGAAACCAGGTCACCTCCTGGTACACAGAGGAGACAAGCCGTTCCACAAACCTTTAGAGCCCTTTAATACTGGCATTTGAAGTAACTCTGGGCTTGCACAGCAGTGCTGCAGTTAAAGAAAGGTTTTAATGTGTTTGAAAGGGGAAAAAGGAGCTTGATGAGAGCCATGCTGCACATCCTAGATACGACATGTACAGATCTCCTCACCTGCCCCTGAGATGGGCACACAAAGTCCATCCCTTTGCATGGGGGAGGTTGCTTTTATTTCACTGTTCTCACAGCTTTTGTCTTGGCTGATTATGAGACCAGAAAAACTCTTCAGACTGAGCAACTCCACTTCCAAACCTCCTAGACGCTGCTCGCTCAGCACTTCCAGAAAAAACTCCCAGTGAGGACTACTTTTTTTACAACAAGCCAAAGGATGTACAGGCCACTTTACCATTATTAGCCCAGGTATTAGAGTACTTCTCCCTCATCGGCCTCCAGGAGACCACATCTCAATTGTTTCCCTTGCCAGGGAAGTACTTGCAGCACTCCCTGTCTGATCTCTGCAAGTGACTATTCCTGAATTGGGAAGAAGCCAAAGGTCTCCAAACTGCTCCCTAACTCATATGCTGGCTTAGGGTCTGAATTTTATTGCTCAGAAAGCAAACCAGGAGAAAAAAAAAAGAAGAAAAAGTAGCAGGAGCAGTCAGAAAAATCATATTTGTTACACATTAGAATTCTACCCCTTTCACTAACGAGTGCTTCTCTCTCCACAGAGGTTCTCAGACACATCTACATAAGAGGCTTGACTGAGCTTAGCTCTCTGGAATATGTGTCATGCCAGACCCAAATCACAGTGCTGTGATGTCACGGCCAGCAGCAGCTCAATTCCCAAGACTTGCCTTTTTTTGCACCAAAATAGCAGTTAAGCCTGAACAGGAAGTTCTGAAATATTCATAACGATGGAATTAGAGGTAACACTTAATCCTCATTACTCACTATTGGTATTTAGGCAGCATACTGTCTGCCTCGTGAATAATCCAGAGGCAGAAGGCAAAAGAAGTTAATATATGTGAACAGGGCACTGTCATTTCTGAAAAGTGACTCTGTGCTGCCTGCTGGCTCTGTGTAATCTTTGTGGGCAGAGGCAATGCAAATTCCTCTCCCTTTACCTGTCGCTGTGAGAAAAATTAGAGCTGGGATGAATAAAGAGAGCAGACAGTTCCATCACATTCTGCTTGCAGCTACCTGGAGCTGTATTCACAGTGGACGAGCCACATCGAAAATCCCTGGAGTATTCAGGAACAGTTTGGTGGGTGGTTCTCCATTCCTACACCACCAGGTCTGCCCAACAGCAGTAACAAAATGTTGCTCTAAGACTTAAGCCACAGATAGATAGATGTTCCCTCTCCAGTGCAGGCATGACCTCTTTTTTACTTCTCATTATGTCTTTGCTAGTAGTCAGGGCAGCTGGCTGAGCCAGCAGTGCAAAGGCATCCTACCTTCTTCCAGTCAAGAGGAGCCAGATTAGCAAAGACCTGCTCATATGCTCACTCACCTGGCTGATTTTGGTTTAGGGATGGATCAGAGGAGCAACTCTGCCTGCTGGGATCAAGGGTCAGCATCTCCTAAATACCAGCTAGAGAAATAAACTGCAGCTGACACAGTAGAGACTAGAAAGGTCACATCTCTCTGGCCTCAGATTAGCAGCAACACTCATTTCAGGGACTGCACAATCCACAGTCCTTGATCTCAGATTATTTTGGGGAAAAAAAGGACAAAATATTGCCTTTCTCCCCTCTGAAGAAAGAACAAACTGAGAGCAAAATACCTACATCGCTTTCCACTGCTGGCCTACAACAGAGGAGACAATAAAAGCCAAGATTTTTGGGGTCTTCCCAGGACTCCATCACCAAACGTCTCCCACACTTGGTGCTGGGTACCATTCTATTGTCATCTTTATCTTCATGTGGGGAAGGTGCTGTGCTGTATCTTCCCTCTACTTCCACAAGGACATGAAAGCAGCAGCCAAGCTGAGGGTCCATCTGCTCCCATCACACAGATTCCTTACCCTTCAGCCTTGCTTTTCTCTCTCTCTCCTGGATGAAAGCTCCTGTTTCATCCTACTGCCATGACCAAGGCATCTCACTTCCACTCAACCCATTACAGCCCTTCAAGAATGGAGGCTGCTGCCTTCTGATTAAGCCAGCAAGCACCAGGGTTTTGAGCAGAGGCTTTGAGTTCACTGTCTAAGGCATCAGCAGGGTGAGGGAGAGAGGGGACATCCACAGAGGCTCTGTACCAATAAAAAAAGGCCTAAAAATGGACTGTCAGCTAGGAAAGCCCTTCAAAGAACTGCAGGGAAAGCGCTTTTCCTTCTTATCCTCAGGAGTATAAAGATTCATATTTCAGGGCTGCCACTGTAAATGAGGACACATTGGGTACCACCATGTGCTTCACAGGTTCTGCAAGTCATCTCAGTGATGGGGTGACAAAGGCACAAGTTCAGGATTGCCACCACAGACAGGGCTGCGACAAGGTTTTGACTAGAGCACAGTCACTCCAGCTGGCTTCCAGCCTGCCAGCACTTGTACCCTGCACTTCCAGCCTGCCAAGGGTCAGAGAACTGATCTCCAAAGCAACCTAAGTGATGAAAGTAAAACCTGATTCTCGGCTTGTGAGTTCTGGCTTGCATCAGGAAAATTTAAATCAACTACCTGTCACATTGCAGAGCAGCCTCTGTCCTAAAATGACAGGTGATGTGGGTCAGCGCTCAGGTATTTCCATCTGGTTGTGAAATACTCTACGGATGTGGGAGAGCAGGCAGTGTTACAGCCCTCTGCATTGTGCAGAGGATGCTTCAAGGTAGCAGAGAAAAAAGAAAAGGAGATTCACTCATCAGTATGCAAGAGTGTCAAACCGTCAGAGCCTGTCCTCTCCACCACTGGACTCTGCCCTGTGGAGACAGAGATCTGTAAGTAAAGAACAAAGCAGGAGTTTCACCTCTGACCTTACCAAAAGAAAAAGAGCAAAAAGCCTGCTGCTTACTCACAGCTCCTCTGGGCCATCCCTGTTGTGTGGGCAGCAAAAGCTGATTGCAGACTGCTAACAGTAGTCACCACTGCCATCTTCAAAATTGCCATTTGCAAGTGATTAATTAATGCTGCCTGGGTACAGACTGTATTGTTAATTAAGCTAAGGGGGACTTTTCAAAAGCAATACTGGTGAGTGCTACACTGCTGGAAGGGCTGAACATGGTTGTCCTTCCCCCCTACAGAAACAGGGAAAACAAACAAACAAGTTAAGTATAGACCTGAACAAAATGGGTCCTAGTACATTTTTAAACAGATCACATTTGGTTAATTTCAAATAAATGCTATGCAATTTAATTTCCAAGACTAGAGGCAAGAATAATACAGCCCTGCTGTGTTGTCTTCATCTGTCTTCTAATAAACTGATTAGAGCCCAACACGTTAAAAGCCCTGTGCACCATTATCTATTATTCAGGTCCCTAAAAGATGTTAATTAACCCGCGTGTTCTGAGGAGCTCCATTGTAACACATACAATAGGGAGCCACATGGCACAGTCAAAGCACGTGTTGCTTACTCGTTTTGACTTAATTACATGGGCATGATGCCAGGGTGGTACTGGAAGAAAAAATACAGTATGGCAGAGACAATGTCCAACAAACACGTCATCTTACAGTTCATTATTTTACCAGGAAAAAAACCCAAGCAAATTCACCTTTCTCTGTTCTTTTCAACAAAAAAAAAAAAATCCCATGTAATTTAGTCATAACTAGGTTATGTCAAGCAAACCTCATATCAAACAAGACAAGTTTGGGTTCCAAAATCAGCACTCATGGCAGTTGATCCTACCACAAAGAAGACCTGAAAGAAAAGTTCTTTTTAGGTCGAAATGCAAACTAAAAGCTAAAGGAATTGCAGAGGCAGATGAATGGGTTTTTGACTCAGTTCCTGGTCCCTTAGCCATTGAGAAATGGGTGGAAAGACTAAGAACAAGAATCCTCTGCATTAGCTCCTGCAGCCATAGCATCTGCATGCCCATCACAGATGAAGCTTCTGGAGAAGATGCATTACTCAGACTCCCACCAAGCATATAAAATATAAAAACTTTCAGAGGTTCATCATAAAATAAAGTCTGTCAGACCGTAAAGTTCAGCACACTGAAGCAATTCCATAATGCTCTTCTAAGGTGACAAAATTCTGTCTCCCCAGACTGCAAGATTTGGGAGTACATGGTAACTGCAAGAATTAAATTTCTGTTTCAATATGGTAAAACAACATGTGCTCAACCAAAAACACTTGAGCCACAGCTGTTTGCACTGAAAATTGTATTTCTTCCTAAAATCTCACCCTGAGGTTGACGCTCTGCATGGAAAACCTCAGGTCAAGCTCTGAAAGCTGGCAAAGTTGGAAGCACTGAAACCAACATAGTGCAAAGGGACACAGTCAGCTGTAATGCTGCTTGATCCACCTCCAACACTGCAGAACCAGCATTTAACAGGACATCACCCAACCTCCTGCAAGGTTGGTTGGGTGCCTGCATGGTGTTTTTTAAGCCCAGTCCTCAAACAGAGAGGTGACCAATGCACATGGGGAAGGTGTCTGAACTGCTGGGGACTGGTTTCCCAGCGTGGAGTCTTTGGTTTATGTGGTGGGCACTCGGTGCTGCACTGGTGAGAAAAGCACTGTTCTGAACATCCATGCACTGCATGGATTAAAATACCTAACCTGTGAAACTGAGGTGATGGGTATCAACATAAACCAGTAATAGGTGTAAACTGCTGATATAGGGCCAGCCCAATAATCAACAGATAAAACTAAAGTCAACCCTCACAACAGACCAGAAGGAATGAAAGCCAGCACTTTGGACATTAAGCTAACTCACCTCTGTCTTGCAAACCTCTCCCTTTTTCTTGTTTTAAAACAATTTTAAAAGAAAGTAAAAGGCAAAAAAAAAAGCCTCAACAAAACCACAGACTTTTCCTATAAGGCTTCAAGGATCATGAGCTGGTGAAGCTGCAAGAGAAGCACAGCAATTCCTGGCAGGAATGGATCCTCCCGCTGGGCTGCACCCCAAGTAACTCAGGTAACTCAGCAGGGTTTGGGCAGGAGCACACCCAGCTCCTGTTGGAAGGAGTCACAAACAGCAGCTGGCCCCACATGAGCTCTCTGCAGCCCAGCACCTGGCTCAGGGCTTGCTGATAAGGGCAGGACTTTGCTCAGGGGCAGGAACTGATGCTGTCCTCTGGGGCTTCCATGCTCTGTTTCCCTGCCATAAATCTAAGCCAGCTCCATAAATCTGCTAACACAAACTGCTGGTGGGAGCTGTGCAAACACAACACATGCAATGGGGAGTTTGGAGGGAGACTACCTTTTGTTCATCTCCTAGTGCTGCTGGTATGTTTTTCTAAAGCTGTTTCAGAGCTGCTCCATCTGCCAAGCACTGGTGATTTCAGCCAGCATAACCACCCAGACACTGGGAGCATATTACTTTGTGCCATACAAGACCTTTGTGATGGAGTTTCAGATGTCTGTGGTGTTGGGATTTTGTACTTAACTGCAGAAGGACAATTTGTTCCTTGTTCTCAGGACGACGGAACTTTAAGACATGACAAAATTTATATTAGAATTCAATGTTAAATGAAAAATCTACAAAGGTTACTTAACTTAAACTGTCCTTAAACCCTTGCGTGTTCTAGGGAACCAAGTATCAGGGTCAAGGTATCCCATGTGTATTTACCACAGATCTAATTCTTTCCTGACATACATAGAAATTTGGAGAGGAACAAGCAATTTGAGGTTCTCTTTCTACTTATCTGGCTGAATCAAAGATTTCTCTTTACCTGTTCAGCTCCTGCTTTCTCTAATACAAATGTCGAGCTCTCCCTGTGCTTTCTCTGAAGTCTGAACTCTGGAGCCTTTAGAGATGGACCACTGGACTGATGATGGGTTTGACCCCTCCTTTTTAAAAAATAAAAAGAAAAAAAAAAAACAAACAGAAGAACTCAGTAGTTGCTGAAATAGCTACTCAGCAACTCAGCAAGAAAGTTCCCATCCAAGGTTTATTCTGCTGGCAGAATTGTGAACGTGGAGCAGGTCCCCTGGCAGGAAGGGAAAGCACCAGCACCACCAGGATTTTATTCTATCTTATGTCAACCCCTCTGCACATCCACCCAACAATTCCTACTGCTGACAATGGCAGTATTTTTTTATGGGCACCTCCTATCAATGCAGATGCCATTAATATGTCTGTGTCTATCAGTGCAAGTAACAGTGCAGTGTTAATTGAATGGCTGAGCGTTCATTTCATCACACATTAACACTGCTAAAAGTTATATAATTCAGCTCCCAGGGAACATTTTACCATACACTATAAACTACCTCAAGAAAAAAGAAGGCCAAGACAAAGCAAACCTGCTCCCAGCAGCTTCTTCCCTCTCGGAGGGCTGTTATTTAATCAGCTTTTATTTCCATTATTTATCATGTGGAAGCAACGGTGCCATTTCACTGGCTGTAGCTTAAAATGTAATAAAATTTGGTTGTGACACAACAATACCTGAATCCTTCAGCCAAACCCTGCATTTCAGTGTCAGGATGTACAAAATATTAATCATCTGATGCAGCTGCTGCTGTCTTTTTGAACTGAGCATATATTTCACTGTACCCTGGCACGTCTCTTCTCCTGAGGGCTTTTATTAAAAAGAGCCTGTGAGTTACTGAACCATTAAGGTTTCCAAGCCAGAAATTTGACCCAATATCCAGGTTTATAATGCTCTTGGAAAATATTTAAATCATCGAGCAGACCCAGACCCTTAAATCACAGCAAAAGAACACCTGACACACCATTATACAACAAATCTTTTTTAAGAAGAGGCGGCTGATAAAGCTTAGCTCTTGGCATCATTATTTGCAATGTTTTATAACCAAGGAGGCCAGGTTCCTACTTAGGGATTAGGTCACCAGACAGAGTCAGAAAACATTAGGGCTGACAAACTCCTTCTTAGACTTCATCTTTGAGTCATGAGTTTCTAAACTCTTTAATTAAGGAGAATATTAGCAGAATGCAACTGAGCAGTAGAAACAATGCTTTGCTTGGAGGGGAGCACTGAAGGGCCACCTCTGATGAGGATGATGATGATGATGGTGGTGACAATGACCACGTACTTGGATTGCCAAGGCTGGCTCAAGGCTCTGCTCTTGCCTTGGCCTGGCACAGCCAAGCAGTGGCCCAAAAGTGGCTCCAGCTCCTTGGAGCACTGCAGCTTTTGGACAACATTCACGTGTCTGTTCAGCCCAGACTTCAAGAAAAAGGAACAGGGAAACACAAAGGAGGATCAGAACATTTCTTCTGGTGTAGTGTCACTCCTGATGAGAACTGGGTCATTGAAGAAGAGCTATTTCAGCCATTATATCCAATTACAAAAAGGAATCAGTATCTAAAAATAAATCTTGGTGTGCCTGAAATACATTAAAGGCAGATAATTCACAATCAAATAGAAGAGGCCACCTTCCCCAACATGTTGAGGGTGCATCTCTGCTGAGGTGTCACTGAAATGTATCACTAACGTGGGAGTTGCATGCAGAGGACAACAGCTCCTGAGGCATGATACCACTATACAGGAACCTCATTCTTGGAGACTTAGAAAAAAAAGAACTCCACAGCACTTCTGCAATTACTGTTGCTGAATGGAACTTGTCTGCTTTGGATTCACTGGCATTACTAACTCAAGAATTGATCAAATATCTGTCACCTCTCCCCAGCATCCCCTGTGTTTAGACATGTAAATGATCTATCCCTAGATACTCCATCCTCCAAGGACCATGAAATATGCTCAGAGGTAAAATCAGTCCACCTGAAACACAAACTACCCTCTGACAATGCCTGAATCTTCCCACAGGCTCCACACTCACCCTTCTAGCTCTGAAAAAAGTGCCATTTTCCCACCAGAAGAGGATGTCTCAAGGCCACCCTATATACCAACTTAAAGTTGACACTGCCAAGCCAAACTTCCTGGTGGAAGCCATGAGCAAAATACCTTTAAAACAGGAAGGTGGGAAACTGGGTGCAAGATTGCAGAGCCAGCAATGGGCAGAGCCTCACAGCTTGTTTGATATATGCAAACATGCCAAAGATCAGATGTAGATTTGAAGCACTTGGAATTGCAAAGCTGGATTGAAGTCTCACAAAAATAATCTTCTTCATGGTACATCTTGTTCTTCCTATTTCTGAATGTGATGGAAACACTGCAAGAACAGCCTCTGCCATCACAGAGCAGCATATTGTATTCCCAGGCTGCGCTGCAACGGAAAAGCAGAAGTGAATGGAGCAGAAAAAAGCATAACACTTTGGCATTATCACCCTCAGAAACACTCTTTTTTCTTTTCATAGTATGCCATTTGAAAGTTCTTTACACCCATTTTATCCTCAGAGAACTTCACTTAAGGACAGCTTCACAGAGAGGACCTAAAAGAGAAATCAGATTTGAGAAATTCATCCGTGTTGGGGTGTATACCCCATCTCTTCTCAAGAAAAGTGTGCATGCAATTTATCTGTGCAAATCCAGGAGAAAGGGCAGGGAGGATGAGAAGGAGAGATCCAGTCCAGCTGAAGGAGGGGCATCAAACACAGTAGGAAAGGCAGAACAGCATCAACACTGATGGGGCAGTTCTTGCTCACATCTGAAGGAGTGCAAATTTATAAGCTGCCTTTGGAGGATTATTATCTTACATCCTCCCTCTCGGGCTTTTCGTGAAACTCCTTTCATTCTTCTCCACCTCCTTCTGACACACAACTCTTACACACCCTGTTCACCTGCCCCTCTGTCACACCCTGCTCTGTGTTCATCCCATCTCTTCAGATCCCAACACTTCAAAGATGCTCTTTACATCACACTTGCAGTGTTAGCCCGACTTTTAAGAGCTTACAAGTGGTATTCAATAGCACCCAGTTAGACAGGGAGCTTTGGGAAATCAGCAAGTTCTCCACACAGGCCCAATTCAGGGTAATTACTAATCACACATTCATTACAGATGCAACCTTTTCTGACCCAATTCTCAAGAGGCAACATCTGCCTGCCTGCAAAAATGTGCATCACTGTGCTGTGACTCTTGTAATATGTTAAAAAGAGTTATGTACAAAAAGCTCCCCTTTTGGTCAGAAATCTTCCTGCAACTTGCATGGGTTTTGCCAGTCTCTGCCTTCCTTCCTTTGCCAACAGTCAAGGAATTTGCATCACTTGTTAATTCAACTCTTTGTGCCTATGGGCACACACTTCATTGCTTACCAAAAACTTGCCCTTACAGTCTGTGGGATGCTCTTTCCTGAGCCTAAAAAGCAGAAGTGTCTGGGCTGCTTCTGAGGCTGAAAGCTCTTGAAGGTGGGGAAGAAGCAGGGGAGGGCTGTGTAGCATCTGCTCCTTTCTCTTCCTCTGCAAACATCTCTCAGCTCCAGCCAAGCTGTTCTGTGCTAACTACCTGCTAATCCAAATTTGCTCACTGCTCACAGGTTGGCCACCTCCTCCAAAATCTGTACTAAGGGATATTAAAAGAAAGATGAAACTAATGTGTAGCCATTTTGTCAGTGGTTAACACAGGGCAATTACCACAACGTTCGTGTTCCATAACAGGCAACAAGCTCTTAGCAAAGTGATGTTGTACAGAAGGCTCCTGTAGATCACAGCTGGAAACAGGGCTGAGAGCTCGGAAGTACTCCTGGTTAAAAATAGGACAGTGCATGGAAGAGGTAGGATCTGTAACTTCTAAAAATAGTCTTCCTTAAAAGGATGATTTTTACCTTGCTCACACATCACATGTGTATCAGACCTCTCAGCAAGTACCAGCTGTTATATCAGGATTTTTGCCTGGGCCTAACTTATTATTTCAGAAACATGAAATCCTACCTCACAAATTAAAAAAAAAAAAAATTCACCATAATGACTCATTCTGAGAACTACATTCACAAATGCTCCCTTCCCCCTACCAGGAGATACATTCCAGGACCATGTGAGCAAGGAAACACAGTGGCAGTCTCCAAAAACACGGCCTCTGCTTATTTAACAGTTTTGGCGAGCCTGTTTCCTGATTCAGTGCTTCACATTTGCAACAACAGAAGCCAGAGATTACAGAGCAAGTTCGTGTGGAGGCTGGGATAAATAAATGTAGGTCGACCAAACTGAATTTCCTGTGAGGGGCATGAGAGTAGTGTTGTCACACCATAATGGTCTCCAGCTGTTATGCCACCAAAATACAGAACTAACATTTAAAATACACATATACAGTGTTTAAAAGCATGTACAAAGCTGGCTCATCTGACAGCCCGTGTGCAGGGCAGAGTCACTAACACAGGACTGGGTGTTTATGGAAAGCACAGAGAGCAGCAATCACTGGGTGACACTGCTCACATGGGGCTGATCCTGCTGTGGAAGTACCTAAATCAGCCTGGGATGAGCAGGATTAATGCAACAATTCTCCTGAATGAATTTCTGCCTTCTTCTATTGCTCTGCCAGCATCCCTGCTAAACTCGATGCTAATGCATAGCACCAGAGTTGTTACTCCACAGGAGCAAGGGAAGCCCAATCTGCACTGCTGGGCAGGGAGAAAGGGAAGGGAATGTGGCACAGCAGGGACAGCATGGAACTAGCAATGGAGCTGCTGTTCCCAGCCCTGCCACTTGCCCATCCCTGTGCAAGGAAACCTGCCTTTTTGTGCTCTAATTTCCCAATCTTCAAAGACAGGCTTCTCTGTTAAGATCTTTCAGATCCACTCATGTTCAAGAGCTAGACTAGGTTCTAAAATGAGGGCAGCAAAGCCTCAGGGCCAATAAAGATGCAGGGACCACCCAAGCAATATATGTGAGTCAGTGGAATTCCTCCAGTTTTTCATTTGTCCACAGTAACCAACGAGCCACGACTCTGGCAGGCTGCCACAGGAATCTGACAGCAACTGCTAAAAATTATGGGTTTGGTTTTTCCCTAGGTTTGAGCATAATGAAATAAGAGCACTGAATGTATCGATCTATTTTTAAGCCAGTGCAGTAACCAGCAACATCTGACAGAAGTGCTGGGCACCACAGATTTCCAAAAGGAAAAGCTGCCTCAGTCAGGACTGCCCAAGGGATACTGACTTTCTCTCAGTGGGCTCCACAGCCCTGACCACAAGACAGGTGGGATTCCAGAAAACACAAGGTATAAAGGCCATCAGAATTAGTGTCTTTCAAAACATAGCTCTAAAGACTCTTTTTATAGGTGCTTTGACTTAGCCTTTGGGAGAATAGGAAGGAAAGATAAATATAAGCATTTCTTTCTCTGCTACCTCCTGGGCTGGCTATATTTATACTGCCACACAGATTGCTGACAGGTTGGTTCAAATGCCTTCGTAGGAATAACCTGAAAAAGACTCAATTTTCTCAACAGCCTCCTTCAAGTGACAAATAAAGATAAACTACATACAGTGATCCAGCTGCTGTGTAACCAGTACTCGAGGTTTGCACTCATGGTAAACAAGAGATGCATTTGCCCTATTTGCTCCTCCCACATGAGGAGGAAACTCAGGAAAAGTACACCTGGTAGAACTTGCCTCAGGGGTTTTCTTTTCAGCTTTAGCATTTTATAGGGTGAAACAGCCTGGGAGCAACTTGAGACACAAGTTTGCCTACAAGTTAATGACAGAACACTGAAAGAAAAAGCACTGGAAAAGCTGATGTATGATGAGCAGCTTTCCTTCTATGCAATGTCCAGGCTCCCTGGTGACCAGTTTGGCAAAGCACTTTCCAGCATTTCATGTTGCAACTTTCTCCAAGAGCTGAAAGATTGTTCAGGAACAACAAACAATGGAGGTCTGAGGAAGACACCTGCAACTGAGATTTCTTATTGCATTATGTTGGAAAAAAACCCAGAGCTATCAACTCTATGTGGGAGGAGACATTTAGCCATTCTTTTATCCTGTATAATAAACTGAAAGAACCAAAGGGAATTTTTGTTGGCCAGAACAAATAATTGCTTGTTCCTGGGACAGGGGTGTAACTGAGGGCCCATGTTTGTACTTTGAGACTGAAAAACAGAGCATGTGTACTGTACAGGTTGTACTGTACCTGTGGGCACAAACACCTACTGCATCTCATCAGATCCACTGCTGAGAGAGAAGTGACCGTAAGGCACAGATACTCACTAGAGTGTAAAAAGCAGCAAGAAGATTTCTGAATTTTATTTGCCTTAGTTACAGCAACAGGCAAGTGTCTGGGCAAGCAGCTCTGGTGCCATGCAAATCTGTGACGTCCCTCTATGTCCAAAGGAACTGAAAGAAAGGAATTCATTAAAGGATACAGCGACGTGCCTTTGGTGCTTCCAAAGCCACACTGTCTGCCTCTGAACAACTGAGTCATAATCACAAAGGAAACTCTTCTGAAGTTTATTTCTCCTCTAATTTGCATCTTGTTTTCTTGCTCCTCTTTTGTAAGTTGTGCTTTGAAAGCACATTTCCCTGCCAGCAGCAGAGCAGAGCTGAGAGGCGAGAAAGCTCCCTCCTACCACTGCAAGGATTCCTTGCTGGCTGCCTACGTGTCTCCCATCACTGGGCTGACCCTGCCCATGGGTGGGCACGGGGAGCTCCCTCTCAGAGCTCACCCACTAGCCACCTGCAAGGGCTCTGGAGGGAGCTCCATTCCCTGTGCTGCACCACTACACTTGGAGATAAATTGTGCTTCATCAGAAGGACAAAAATATAAATGCTTACTGCTGATTGACACGTGCCCCACTGCTGTGGGTGCGTGCTCCTGTGGTTTCCTTAGCCTGCTTTCCAGGAGTGTGGCTGGTCTAGAGCAAACTGCAGCTGGCTGACTGACACTGCTGCTCTGAGCTCAACTACCTGACCGTGACAGAGCATCACATTCTTGGGCCAAAGTCCCTGCATTTGATTGGAAAAAAAGAATATATTTATTAGTCAAGACAGTGTGTAAGAGGCTACACTATGATAAAGTGTTCCATTTATCTAACATCCCCATCCCTTATACAGTGTAATGTGCTTCTGTCACAAATTCCAACATCTCTCTAAGCCAGGAGTTTCACTTTTGCTCTTTTTTTTGCTCCATGTTGCAGCCCTGAGGGTAGTAGGGTGGTCCCACTCTACACCCTAACCCTTGTAACTTGTGACTGTAGACTGATAGGATGTAGTTCAAAACATATTTATTGTTTTCTGAAGGGATTTTAAACACAACAGCATCCCATGCTGATGAATTTTGGGGGAAAAATGCAAGGAACAGGCATAATTTTTCAATATCCCTACTAATGCAGGCCTCTGCTTGAAGCTGGAACTCATTTTTATAGGAAGTCTATTAAAACAAACAGAAGACCATGACAAAAAGGTATTTCAGTCCTACTGTCTGCATAGTCAGTTATGCCCTGCAGGACTGAGTACTCTGACCTTCACACTTCTCCTTCAAGAGGCAACATGTGGGCTGGACAGAGCTGTGCCCACCTCTCCAAGATGAGAGGGGAACCTAGAACTCAGTAAAACAGACAACTTCAAAATTATGCCAAGTTCTTGCCTGGGAAAGACAGCTTTATCTAGTTCCTCAAATCTCATTAATGGCTCTGTGACTATAATCTAACTATGTATTTATATATAGTTAGACAATACATATTTTTATATATATATATATATATATAGTATATCTAACTCTAAATGCAGGAAGAAGAGAAAATAAAAAAAGAAGATTTAAAGCAAAAAAAAAAGATTTCAAGGTCCAAGCATTGTGTTTAATTTTTTCATGAATAATGCAATGGCAGAAGTACGACATTGTGCCTTCTGCCCCCATCATGGTTTCTCAATCATCAGGATTCTGAAGGTGTCTTTCCATCTCTCTACAACATTCATAGGTAGATACTTGACAATTCAGTAAACTAAACTGAAATGAAGGCTCAACAGAGCACAAAATTTGAGGCTAGTTGGAGCCTTTGAACCAGACCATTATGATATTTTGGGTCAGTGAGTAGGAAAACAAGTTGGGATAGCAAAATGTCAAAGTGTAAAACTGTCAGAAAAAAAAAGATGTCAGAAACAATATACTCTCATTCCTCCCTGAAGATGACTCTGTCTGTGATACAATACCAAAATTATTTTACACACCAGAGATCCATGAAGTCCTTTCAGCTGGAATGGCAGCAACTGATATCTCGCTCTGGAGTGTGCACACTGATCTTCATCACTCCTGATCTCATGCTTCAAGAGCTGACTTCAACCATGAAATTTTATTGGTAGCACAAAAAAGTTCTTCAATAAAGCTAAGCTGATGGTTTTACACTGCTGAGAAAAAGAGATGTATTTATTTTGATCATTTTATCTCCTCAGAGATTAAACTAAGACTTTAGAAAAAATGCAAACACCAAATCACAGATCTTCTATGTGGTTAAGTTGAAAGTTACAGTACTTCCTTATCTAGGAGAGACAGATCTATTTTATTTTCTTGAACCAAAATGCAATACAGAACCTACAGTGTCATTGACAGAAATATTCTTATAAAAAGGTAGCAAAGATGCTTGTTAAACCCTTTAGGATAAATTGGCACTCATGTATTTAAATCAATGACAAGAGAGAAACATCTGAAGCGATGCATGAACACTGTGAAATAAGCTGGCTGAAGTTTGTCCAATTAGGCAAAAATTAACTTCAACAATTAACTTCAGCCATTCATTGTGTGAAGTATCTGGTGTAATCTCACTGTAAAAGCAAATAATCTGCAACTGGAGCAAGAATGTGTCCCTTGACATATATATATATATATATATATACTGCATATATGAGTATATACAATATGAGGGAAAAAGGCAGCTTGAAGACTCTTAGAGTCTCAGAAAATCACAGAAGATGGAGAGATTCAGATTTCAGAATCTCACCATCAGTAAACACCAGAGATCATGATCATCCTATGGCTATTAATTGATTTATGTAAAAATCCCTATGAAGGGCTCCTGCCACAGCCCTGTGTGCCAATTCCACCATGGCTAACTGGAGTCTTTACTGAAAGCTTGGTGTCAAAGCCAGAATAAATCTGAAGAAATACAAAGTTTGAGTTTGCCCTGGGATGCCCACTGAAGGACCATAGAGAGGAATATCAGCAGCTGCACAATGGAGAAGGACACACTTCAGGTCACACAGTCTGGCACCCATGAGCATTAAACTAATTTCAAATAGTTTAAAGCGACATCTGTAAGTTAGCATCCATTTTCTTCTGCACATTGACTACTGAAATAAGTAATCCCCTTCTTCAGCTCCCAGGGGAAAGCCAGGGCAAATACATTTTGTCAATCACAATATATCATCCTGCAGCCCCAGATTCCCCAGAGAAACTCAGCACACGAGTCGTTTACTGGACTGGATGGGCCTTGAGCATACACACTGTTGAAAATCATCTTGCATTCAACCCTGAGAGGACAATTGTAATAAATATTTCCAAACTCTCATTTCTGTGGTTCCATTCCATGTACATCTGTTAAAAAGATAAAAGGTAAGAGAACAAGTGGAGTTAAAATAGCCACTTGCAGGCAATGCCTAGCATTATCCATCCAGGTCAAGGATCCTGGAATGTAAATACAATGCAACAGAGGCTACAAAATAATGGACTTGATTGTTTTCAAGTGTATCTTTCTCTCTCTAGGAGAACTGCCTTTATGTAAGCCCTGGAAATGCAGTGCCCTCAGTTAGCAGAAACAGCCTTTGAGTGAATCTGTTGAATTTAATCTTGGATATACAAGCCTGCACTTTCCTCATGGTTATTCCCTCATCAGAGAAGTTATTCAGAAGGAGAGACCAGTAAAGGCAATTGTCAAATGTTTTCATCTGCTGAAGTGATGCCTTGGAGATGACCTGCACCCCACCTGTGATCACACAGCCTGTCACCCCCTCACAGTGCCAACCAAAGCGATGCCTTCCCAAGAACAGAAACACCAGGTATGTATCTGGCAAGGTATTACAGGCCACTTAACTAAGAGGAAGGCCAAAACCCAAGTAATCAAGGAGGGATGAGTCAGCTGCTGCTTGAAGGTAGCTCACAGGGAACAATTCTGCCAGTTCTAATATTTATTGTACATATAATACTACTGTATTTCCAAAAAACTTAAATAAATGGAAGAAATTACCTTTTTGCCCCCATTAATTTTGAAATTGGGGAACTCACTGTCAAATAATGAGCGCCAAAACTAGATGGATTAAGAAACCAATTAAAAGAATTTCTCCCTTCCTCCAAGTAACACAGCAGACAGGAGAGAGCAGGGTTTCACTTCCCCTACTATAAGATGGGGCAAAAGGCAATTCAAAGGAGGAGTTAACATCACATCAAACCACCAGCATTCAAAATCCCAGCCCTGGTCAGTACAGGAATTTGAAGAGACAGACACTCAGTTTATACAAGCCAAGTGTACTCTGTTGCATTGTATTTGCTCAACATTTAGCCCATGGATTTTCCATCATGGAGAAGCTCTTGTGCAGCCACAGAAATGAGACAGCACACACAAGGTGTGCTCCTCCTGGTGATATTGATGGCATTGAGTCACAGGTTAGCTGACATTGGTTCTGACAGGCACGAGAGTACCCCAGCAAGCCCCCAAACAGCTTTTGGGAATAAAGAAGCACTAGTAATTTTGCACTAAAATATATCCATGATGAGCTACATGGTCACAAACAAAGCAGTAGCACAACAACAATAACAACCTGGATCCCAGTCCAAGGATGCTCAATCCAGTAATTTAGACATATCGTCATGAAAGCCCTTGAAGTGGGTTCTGGCTGCAGCCGCTGTGCTTAGAAGCTCTTTTCTTTGTCATTCCCCTCTAATCAAATGTTTTACTTTGCAGAGACAAATTACATTCCTAGCCTTTATTTACTGAGGAACTGCTGTGACCAGGCAGTCAGCTCCAACACTCTTCTGTCAGGTTTAAAATGCTGATGGTCAAATAACACAAGGGGTGATTAATCTTTTAAATATATCAAGATGCTTGCAATTGCCTGACTGTTTTTCACACACCAGGGAAGGGCTGGCTGAGGGGTTTGTTATTCACAATAAACAGGATTCCTCCAAGTGACTTTCCAATACGTTCACAGTTGTCTCATGCTGTTATATATAGGCTCTTCTTGAGTTTCATTGCACATGGGAGAGTATGGAAGTCATACATTAACAGGCAGCACCTGTATAAAACAGTGAACAGGTTCTAGGAACAGTTAGACCCAAACCTCTCCTGCACAAGATGCTGGAGCCTCTTTCTGCTCCCAGACCCAGCCACACTGGGGGTCAGACACAGCAACTGACAACAAAGTGGGTGAAACCTGGCTAAAAGCTGGACAAAACTTTCCCATATCTTATTTAATTCAAAAGAAGTTTTCCGATATAAACATAAAAAATAATTTCAATACTGTTTTTTCCTAATATAAATATTGTAAGAGACAAAAAAAAAAAAATCAGGAAATTTGACAGGGGAAGAGGGACTGGCAAAAAATGGTTTAAGTGGCAGAAAGAAAATTCAGTCCATCCCCTTTCTTCTGCCATTGTGGGAGCACAATGCAATTCATTAGGAGCCCTCAATCCTGCTGACTGGCTGCTCACAACCACTGTTAAGAACATCCAAGCACAAGGTTCCTCTTTCTGTCCCAAGTGCTCCTTCCACCACAGAGGATGAAGCTGATGCACAAAGATCTGGATAGATGACTTTGTTCCAGCTGTTCAGTGGACAAAGAAATCAGGGCAGGTAATTAGTGCTGGCAGCTGGCACAAACGTAACTTTTCTTTTGAGATGTGGACTATATGACAGCCTGAATCTCCATCCCAAATTCAAACCACTACAAAGGACGCACATCAGAGAGGCTGTGGCTCAGCATATTATCTTAAACTTCTGCACGTGGAAAAAAAATAATACAGAGAGTTCAGCACTAATTCTTTTCTTTATTAGAAGTCAGTGCAGACCATATGTGATCCAACTTTCTGGACACAAGACAGCCACCTGGCACCAAAGCACTGCACTCAATTAGTGTGATGGATTGATTTCTCCAAGAGGCCAAATTAATGCAAAGCATTAGTGTTATCCAGCTTGTATCAGCATCTCACAGTTCACAGAGCAGGTGACACCAGCCTGGCAAGACTATGAAGATACAGGGAAAATGTGCATCCCTAATGCTGGTCAAGCCCACAGCCAGGATTTGAGGAAACCTTGGGAGGATGTCACAAGACCTCTGCTCAGGTAGGAAACTTCACTCAGCCCTTGATGTCAGCAACCCTGATTGCAACCTGCTAGCAAGTCTTTTCATTACCCTCTCTCTCTGCCCCTCATGCCTTACCCCACACCTCAACATCTTGCCAAAAAGGACTTTTCTCTTTCTGCCATTTATGCACAGACAACACATTTCTCTGCTTCTCATCCTTATTATATGCAACCTTGGGGTCCCATGTTTTGTTCACAGAAGAAGTGCTTTCTGCAGACAAGGGAACTGGCTGAATTCATCTGCCAAACCTTCACAACAGCAGGAACATGGATCACACTCGAAGAGTCCCCTGGCAGGTCACAAAATCGTTTCAAACCAGAAGCAAAGAACACTTCAGGAACTCTCACTATAAGCAAAAATAGCTCTGGGGACCCAACTGCTGTAACAGACTCAACAGCTACAGCTTCAAAAATTCAACAGAATTTTACTTTTACATAAACCTAGAAGAACATTTATTTTTTTTCTTTGTGAAGTCAAAAGTGGGAGCAAACCACACGAAGAGGAGACAAGGCAGTACAGTGGAGCTCTCATCTCTGCTCTAGTTTGTAGGCATTGCTGCAGCAGACTTCACTGTGTAATACTCTTCCTATGGCATTTTGGCTGCTGCAACCCCAGCTGGAGTACAAACATGTACTAATAGCCAAAGAAACAAAGTATAATGAAAATAAATTTTTATTTTTTAAAAGCTGAAAAAAAATCAATTTGCTGGTGCAGTTGTCATAGCTTTAAATTAAAATAAACACAAATGCCATATTCAAACTTATTACACCCTCTTCACAAATGGATTGGTTCAGGGCAACACCAAATGCTAAATTATGACCACAGATCTGCAAAACTGCAGGTGCTAAACACACTCCCAGCAAGTCCAGTTCACGCTTAAGAGTAAAGCCCTACTGACATAGCTATAATTCAAAGGAATAACACTGATTTCCAAAGAACATCAATTAAAATACACTTGTTCTGGTTTTGATGGGTACACATTGGGCCAAATCAGCAGGTACAGTAACACTAAGTCTTTTACACTAACTGCAAACTTTGAGCACAGAGGCATTCTGCTCCCACCTGTGAGCTCCAAGCTCCCCAAAGTGGCTGCTCTGGTGTGATTTTGTAGCTAGCAGGGCATCAGAAGAGACAGTGCAGGAACCAGCTTGGTCCTTTTGGAGGAAATTACTTGGTATCTTATTACAATAATCAGATCAAGGGTAAATTAATATTTGTATCAAAAGCCTGATTTACTGATAAATTGGTATTTTTCCCCTGTATTATCTTTATGGCACAATAAAAAGGAAGAAAAACTAGACCTAAATAAAATAAGATTTTACAAGTAGAATAATTTACTCGGGCAAATATATTCAGAGACACCCCATTAAAATAATGGCTTAGCAAGACCAGCCAAGCAGTGATCACCAAGCTAAGCAGAACAACCCCTAATATGCACTGTATTGTCTGAGGAGATATGGCAGGAGAGAGGAATAAGCATCACTTAGAAATGGAAAATGTACTGATGGTTTCATAACTCAGAAAAACACAAGGAAGGAAACATCTACAAACTTACGCTTGGGTAAATATCACCAAGGCTTCTAAGCACCATGTTTCCTCCTTCCTTCTCCTCACCCCTGAGATTCTTGCTAAAAAGGAATTTACAACCTCCTTGCAGGTCTTTGTTGTAAAGTGTGTCCTTAGTTTCTTCTTTTTTAGGTTCCTTCTGACAGCCTTGGCCTAGGGCACACTGGAGCAGCACCTCACTGACAGCAGTTGCTCTAGCTCCTTTCTCAACCTTGCCAAGAGAAATTAACTGTATTAGCAAATGCAGATGGGAGAGGGCAAGCTACAGGTATAACTTCGGCATCCCTTTTAGAGGTAAAAATAATAAAAACAGCCTAAGTGCAAACTCCAGTCCCTGCCTTTTTATGTTCTGCTAACACCTGGCCACTTCTGCTAGTCCTTTGTTCTTTGGCAAAACGGAAAACAGAAGCTTATCTATAGAGATCATAAATAGAAGGCTTTCATCTCCTGGAAACTGCACACACTAAGAACAGTCATGACTGAAAAATCACCAATGACTGTTTGCAGAGCACAGACAGGAAAACCCAAGGTCAGCCTTCCCCACACCACCATCTGCAGAAACCTCTCTCTCAGGTGCCAACCCCTCAGCTCTCAGCTTGCTATCACCAATATCCCATGGTTGTTCTGCACTAACAAGGTGCTCACATTTCCCAAGCAGGGTGATTTTTCACAGCTCCCTTTTTCCTGTGAGACTGAGTCCCACCATCACTGCCCAGTGCAGATATCACCTCCCAGAAACAGTCGGAGGGCACTCTGGGGACTCCCACCCTGAGATGAAAAGACTGAATTAAAGCTGGGGTTTGCAGGCAGCACCTGAGCTAAGCTCTCAAAGCAGTTGGGTGCCTGTCTGTGGGATTGGGAGTGTGCTGCTCAACAGCCAGCATCAGGAGCAGGACAAAGAGCAGTAACCACGAGCACTGAAGTAAAGACAGACAGACAGAAAGGCTGTGGTCAAGCTTGTGGAGAGTGTTAGTGGGGACTGATGGGTGTAGCAGATGGTTACACAGCAAAGTTTTGCCCTCTGTTGTGGATAACAGCATTGCCCTCTGAGCAGCTCCACTGTCAGTGCAAAATCCACTCTTGTTCAGGGTCTTGTTGATGAATATTGGCACCCAGGTCCTCCCACGCTGGTGCCATGTAACGATGCACAAGCCCAGCTCCTGCAGTGGCCACGGGGAGGGGAGGCTCTCAGCCACACACAAATAAAGTGTTTGTCTTGCAGTTTAGATCTAAATAAGCCATTTGGAAACTTGCCCTGGTGATTCTGGTATTCTACAGGCTCTGTAGAATACCTCAGTGAGAAGCCAGGTGCCTGGTTCCTATGGGATGGGAAAGGTCTCCCTCCATATATCTCTCAATACAAGCATGGTATGATCCAGGCAGCCTAAAAAGCCTTAAGCACTGGCAGTCAGAGGCAGATGTGTCTGATGACCTTGATACTGAATTTTCTGGAGGTCATAGGAAAACCCCTGTTTAAGGCACTGTGATCTTGAGGAATAACTGGAGACTTGGTCCAGTCAGACCAAACTTACACAGCTGCACACACACGGTCACAAGAACAACTCCCTCCACACAGCAAGATCTGTGATACTAAAATATCATTTCTTGGTCCTGCCCTATCACACCCAAGGCCAAAATCTCAGGTTCTGGTACTGAGGACAACAGAACGAGGACTCTTGCCTTGATGCACACAAATTTGGGCTGTTATGTAAGTGAAAACCCCAGAATCAACCCACTGCACAACTTGTGTGTCATTAAAAAATACTACTGACTCAAAAAACAAGTTCAATATGCAAAGAAAAATATTTGCAGTGAGTTAGTGGGGAATACATCACTGTTCCTCATGCACAGAGGAAATGTTATTCCCACCTTGCAATTCTCCAGTACAAGAATTCCCAAAGCTTCATTTCCATCACTGGGAAAGGAATGAACGGCACATTAAAATGGGCTGCTGCTCACAAAAATCCCAAGCAGAATTTCCAGCTTCTATGTCCACATTCCTGCACCAGTGACACCACAGTCACGTGGGATGTATGAAATTACAGCTCTAAGATTACAGCAGCAGTGATGATATAAATAGGTGGTGATGCACAGATGACGACAAAGACGAAGGGTCAGGGATTTATGGTTTGTCAGGTGTTGCATGAGCAGATGGTGGCCAACAGCAGCAAAGAAGCCCACAGCCATGCCAGACAGCTTTGTTCCATTCATATCTCAAGCACCACATCTGCTGTAAGAGTTTCCACTTCCTGAGCAGCTTCCCAGAATTGGCAGGGCGGTATTTCCTGGCCACACTATCCAGAGATGAAGCTGCTGCCTGAGCTCAGATGTGGCTGAAGGGATGTGTCCACATCCCAGGACACACTCTGAAGTCCAGTGCTGTGCAGTGACCTACATCAACCAGCCTAGACACAGAGGCAGGCTGCTTACAGCTAAATGAAAGGCCTAAAAACTTGAAGATTTGGAGGATTACAAGGGAGATGAGGCTGAGTCAGGTCCTAATCCTAAGTATTTGCCTGATTTTGTGTGCTAAAATGAGAGCTCTGTCACACTATGTACTGCAAGTTTTCTAGTTTGAATTTGTTCCCGATCTTGTAGCATTTGCCACCTCAGCCTCTTTCCTTACCATAAATTTCAGCACTGGAAGATGACACATCACTGGAAGACTAAGCAGTATTAGTAGGACACCCTGGTTTGGTCCTTTGGATTCAGTGTTATCTTGAGACCCAAACCCACAAAAATTTTTTTTTTCCCTCCTGCTCTGACAATAGCGCTCCTTCACGTCAAATCAAAGCAACAAAAATCCCCAGCTGCTGACAAAGGTATAAAAAAAGTTGCTGTTTCACAACATCTTCTCAACTAGGTACATGTAGGAACATCTTAATGAGCTAAAACAGGATCTGGAGCTGCATTCCAGAGGTGCTGGCAAAACACTGACTGCTCAAAACATGTAGAAAAGGATGCAGCACCACGTGGCATAATCAGTACTGCCTGACACCAGGCAGTGATCAAACACTCCTCAGACTAAGAAAATTTATTTAACTATCTTAATTAGACACTCTGTCCCTCTGTTTAGTCCCACCATATAACAGGACATGCAAATACAAGTCAGCAGCATGGAAAGAGGAGGAAGCTCAAGGAAGGAAGGGAAAAGTACACTCAGCCATAAGATGCCCAACTAAGGACAAGAAATTTGGAAGTGTGAACTTTCGTTTAAGCATCCTATTTCCATCACATTTTCATGGGAAAAGAAATATCCATGCTCTAAAGGTTCAATTACTGACAGGACAGCATGAATGTAGAAAAACTCAGATTCCCAGAAAAGTCAGGAAATCTTAACTATGGTTTAAAAACTAATCCGCTGCCACCACATTGTTAGGACCCTGATGAAACTTGTACAGGGCTTTAAGGCTTTCAAGGGAAATTTTAGACAGAGCACTAGCATTTCATGGATCAGACAATCCAATTTAAGGGTTTGCCTATGCTAGAAGTTCACTGCTTTTACTTGCCTGCGGTGGTTAGAGTGGCATCCTGCTCAGCCAGGCACATGCCTCAATATGGGTGCAGTTATGCATGTAATAGTAATTGCATTTGTAGGGCTTATTCACTTTTTTAGGCAAAATAAACCATTCTGAACAAGACAAGCGTTCCCCTCAGTCCAGCACTGGGAAAACCATGGGTACAAAAATAAAATCCCATCTCTGACAACATGGGCTTTGATCAGTCTGTGTTTTCTAGCAGGCCAATATCTGAACACTTGCAGAGACAGCAGGTGAGCAGAGAACCAGGAGAGAAGATAAAATGCCTCCTTTCCAATTTGCATGGATTTACTAGTGCCCCAGCAGTGATGTTTCACAGTGTATTTCCCCCCAGGAAAGGAGGAAATGGGCTAACATCCCACTGTCTTTTCCACCCTGTGCTGTATCACCTCTAAATTAGCGCTACATGGAAATAAACTCTCTCCTAAAGCAAATAAAACTTTTCCTCACAGCACAGTAAGTTTCCTTCCAGCTCGAGACTCAGTAATTTTAAATACAAACTTGCTCCCTTTACACCAATTTCTTAACATTTATGGAGTGACCCACAGGCACAAAACAGAATTCCAAATAACACCAACTCTTCAGGCAGCTTTGAACCTTGGACAGGATGTCATCACCTAATGATTTATTTGAGCCATTTTCACATTAGAAAAGTAGTTTTCTCATGGTGCAAACTGAATGGGACAGTTTCAAGTCCCTACTCTTTCCAAACACAGTTTGGCAATATTTTTTTAATTGCTCCTGTATTTTCTCCAACTGCCTTCAAAACAAGCAGTACCATCTTTTCCAGGCTGACAAAACGTTCTGCTCAAAAATTTCAAACCAAAAGAAAAATTAAAAAGCAAATAAACATTCAAAAAGATAACCTTTAGTTCAGTACTAGGAAACTGCTTTTTTCATCTCGTTTCCCACCAAATCACAGATTCATTTAGGAGGATGAAAGCAAAGCAAGTCAGAAACCATCCTCCTGCTGACTACCTACTTTATCCATTTGGTTGCAATACCTTCTGCAGCTTGAGGTTGAGTGGGATTGGTGTGTATTTGAGTCCAGGAACCATCCAGCTTCCTTCCCCTGCTGTTCCCACTGCAGCACGAGGGTGTCAAGGCTCAAGGAGCAGGCAGAAATGCTGGATGGCACTGCCTAGCCCAAATGCACATCTAAAACATATTTTATTAGCTAACATGGTTTCTGTGCTGGAGCTGTTCAGCTCACCAGCCTTACAGTGCCCTTACCTCTCTAAACACATCCACACTATTTCTTTTGCCTGCTGTGGCTTCTTGGATCCATGCAAACCACTCCTGTCCTTCCCCAGGAAAACCCAGCCAGCAGGCAACACATAACCTACAGAGTACCATCCTGCTTAGCTTTCTTCTTTGTTGTTGAGCTGCTCTGTGTGTTTGTGGGATCCAGAACACCCTGTTCATTAAATAACATAATTAGCTGTTTGGATCTGCAGCACTATCATTAGTCTGCAGTGTAACAACACAGATCAGGGAACGAGCAGTTTACAGCCCATGTGGCTGTGGGGATTCGGATCATGGCTCAGTCCCAGGGCAAGCTCAAGTACTGCAAGAAGCATCCAAGCTTCCTGAGCACCCAAGTCCTGCCTGTGCCACAGAGCTGGAGTCACACTGCTCTCCAGGTAGAACTGCCATGTGCACAAACTTGGGCTGGGACAAGAGGGAGCCCAGGTCCCTACAGCAGACCCTGGCAGAGCTCAGACAATGGGCTAATTCAAAGTTTCACAATCAGGGCTCTGTTCAAGTCTAAACTTCCTTTTGTGGCTTCTCCTTCCACCCCATCTGCTTTTCAGTAAGTGCAATTCTTCTTACCTAGATACCTATTTCTACATGGGGTTTCATCAGGCTGGTGGATGAGGTTTCCTTATCCTCTGCAACCTGCCAGAGTGGGGAACAGAAGTGGCACATGAATAATGGACACTCGGGAGAGGTAAAAATACATCAGAAAACCAAGCCAAGGCTCATTTAGCCTGTTTGGGTTTTTGTGTATTATTGAAGTAGGTTTTCATTAGCTGATAAACACCCTGACAATGAGATTACTCCAAGAGAAATCATCATGCAGAACCAATCAGTACATCCACAATGCTGTCTCCATTCTCCAGCCTCCACAGGGACCACTTCCCCCATCGATAAATGGAGAGGGAACGGAGATGTTAATTCTTCCTGGTAATACTTTGCCTTTCATCTGAGATTTTCAAAGCACTCGACATTGGGCATTTGCTTTGTTAATGTTTAGAGGACCCAGGAGAGGGGAGGCCTCATTAGGAAATTGATACAGACAAAGCAGCATCATCCCTGTGCTGAAGACTGTGGTCTGACCAGGGTGGACAGAGCAGCTGCATCAGAGGAAATGAAGGCAAAGGAACCTGTACACAATTATTCACTGAGATGAGTAGGAAGCCAATTCTGTTGCCCTGAGCCTCAGTCTTACTCACTGGATCAGACTGAACATCATAGCCAAGCTACCCACACCAGAGGCAGAATATCCCCATAAAACAGGCAGGAGAGGCCAAAGGAACTGTGGTTTCCAGGAAGCACAGGAAGTCAAAAGAACAGACATCTATTTCCCTGGGCCCTAAAGAGAATGCCCAGGTATCTCCTGGATAAACCAAGGATCAAATACCTGCACAGAGACAGCTCCACCATAAATGCCAGGAAGAAATGTGTGGAAAAGCATATAAGTGAATAACAGCCACTTCTCTTTTCCATTTCAGTGTTTCCTCCCAAAGGAGAATGTCATGTATATTACTTGCATCTATAAATAATTTATGTGTCTGAAAGAAAGAAAGCAAGGTCTTACAAATTTAGGTACCATATGCCTTCATGCACATATTTATGTATAGAAATATATATGCACGTACAACATTCTGCTATCCTGGCACTCCAATTTCTACAGACAGCTCATTTCTCTCCCCTCTCCTTCCCTCCTTTGCAGGATCACAGTAATGAAGTTAGGCCTGGCAACATTAGTGAAGCACTTATTTAATCCACCCTTTCAAATTCAACTGATATCTGCCCAGATAATATCAAGAGAGCAGCTGAGGCCCCTTTGTCAGCAGCCTTGAAGGAGTCATAAGCAAGAAGATAATAAGAAATCTTATTACCAGCTTGGAGAGAAAGAGAAAATAGGGATTTGGAAGAGACATATAAGCCAAAATTGACCCTAGGCAAATGCATGTGAGTAAGGCTTTCAAATGGAGTACATCAGGAGAGCCCTAAAATAGGGTTTTAAATTTGTACTATGCACCCAACCAATTAAAAAGGCATTTTATCAGATGGTGGGCAGCTCTGTCCCTGTCAGGAAACAGAAGCAAATATTTATCTTCAGTTGAAAAAAATAACTTAACTTTTTGTTTCCCCTCCAGGACATGAATTTTCTTTTGTTCTCTCCCCTTCTGCAGTATCAATGAAAAAAATGGCATTCTTGGTTTATATATCTTCTCAGAACCACAGAAATTCCTTGCATATATCTGGAGATGCCACCTAAATCTTAAAGTTAATCCCAGACGTTGGTTTCAGTTACAAGATGTTTTTGAAATAAGCAATCTTGGAGAGAAGTAGCACTACATACTTGCCTGCAAAGTAACTAAAACTACTTTATTTCTTGGAATTTCTTAAGAACCAGAGACATGGCATATTTTCCTGAATCATTTATCGAGTATTTCTCACAGAATATTGTTTTTTTGGCAAATTTTGACCAATTTTTATACTTGAAGCCAGATATCACTTCGAAAAATACAGAAGTTTTGTAGACCTGCCAAGAAGAGACAGCCACATTAAGGAATCACAAACTGGTTACCTGATCTGATCACCACAATGACCTGCACCAACCCTTCTGATAACTATTATGTCTGAATTAGTGATTGCTTCACCTCTGTTCTCTGCCCTTAAAATAGGGCTGGCACTCCAGGATCCATCTCCCCACAGGGCTCCAGCACACTGTGGTTTCACACGCCCAAAATTGGAGAGGAACCTCAGCTGGTGAAGGCACAAGGACCCCCTCATCACTGCATCTTCACAGCCAGGGCTCAGCAAAGCTTTGAGGAAAACACTTTCACTGAGATGAGCCTGAAAAGCCAAAGGCAGAAGCTATTTTATTAACAACAGATGGCTCTCAGTAGTGGATCTTCAGGGGAAATTGTATCATTTCCCAGTTTGGGGGCTTGGAAACCTGAGACACCATGGAGGTGAGGTGCTTTGCCAAGGGGCACTCGCAGTGACTCTGCTCTTTCTGATTTATTAATAACTCCATCTACACTGACTCAGCTGGAAAATATGAGGGCCTCTAAAGGCAGATGAAAGCTGGTTTATGGCTCAGAAAGGTAAAGTAAGTTGAGCATATTTCTAAGCCTGTTTCTAAAACTAAAATTATATTTAAGCGCTCATATATTACAGCTGATCTCGACCCAGAAGATAAAGTCTATTGTGCTTTGCAGGGTGTCCCACCAGAGGCAGAAACAATTGCTTGTTTCAGTTTGGGTTTTAACCTCAAAAGGAGAATAAGCAGCATTTTAAGCTGACCCAAATACTTGTCTTCACATGACCTATTTCTGCCTATGATAACCACACAGACATCGTTTACAGGTCACTGAAGTGTAACGTGCAGGGAGGAGCACAGCAGCTGCACAGCAGCCAGAAATTCTCCCCTTGTGCCTGACCACTGGCAGCCTGAAGCCTCCTCATCACCATTGATTTTGGGGCAGAATGGACATTTCCAACGGTTTCATTACCTGCAGATCAAACATGCAGTTAGACATGGATCCATCTGACCCATTGGCTCGGATTTGACAATTCTTCATAAGCTTGGGACATACTGACTTGTAGAATTTCAGCCTAGCCTCGTCAATTCTCCTTTCGATAGAATCTAACATAATAAAAGATTAGTCAAAGTGGCCTCCTCTGCTGCTCTGACAAAGACCAACTACAAGCAGTGATGGTTGCACAGCTCCCTCCTGCACTTTCATCTGCCCACCCAGGGGAAGGAGAGGACTGCTGAAGGTGATGATGGATCTTCTCTACATCAGGTTTGGCATTTAAACAACAAATGGGTCAAATTTGCAAAGGAAGTATGGATTGAGTCTGTAGGTCTACAAAGCAATGCAAACACAGCACATATGCTGTTGCAATAGGGTCCTTACAGGGACTGCTATGCAACCCTGCACTGTTCCAGCCTCTGCACCAGCTCTCCCCATCCCTGCCCAAATGCACTTGGGAGCTGTGCTGACTTAGTTCAGCTCTGGGCCTAATCAAAATTGAAAGCCTCTTAGAAGGACTGCAGTCTGCCAAGACTTCAAAGGAAAGGTTAGTTAAACTGCAGGGCTACCTGCAGACTCAGAGGAACAAGATTTACTTTTACTGTCATAACTGAAAGTCAGTGCCTGTATGTCACGGCAGCAATATGTGCAAACAGCTTTTACCTCCCCATGTTCTGCCTGGCACTGAAGTTATCCCTCCCCCCAGATATATATCCCTAGCAGTTCTCTCCCACAGCTGCTGGGTCAACAAGGCACTTCTACAGCCCTGAGGGTCTGCTCCTCCTCCTCAGTCTCTACAGCTCAGGAGCACCAGCTTCAATTGCTGACAGTACTGGTGGATGTCTCCTCTATTCATACACTCATCCCCAGACCATGCCTCACCAGTTCCCAGTAAACATTTCACAAGGTGCTCCCTGGGATCAGGGGGAATGTGTGTGCAGCACTTCTACAGCAAACGCGTTTGTGTCCTGCAAGGGGATGTTTTTGAATAGTTTTTGAGAGGATATGGCATTCACTGACACATTTTGACATTCTCCTATTGACATCTAAAGATGTAAACTGATATAGCCTGGCTTTCATGGACATCCCTTCACTCCATGGGCATCAGATCCCAAAGGGAGGTGACATTTGAGCACAATTCAGTGTAGACAGCAGGTGCCACAAGCCACCCTTATTCTTCTGGAAGCTTCATACCCTCCTGACTTTGCACATCCTTGCCTTTCACAGAAATTCACCACATGCCCATCCTAACTGCAGCCTCCCTGACCAACTCCAAATTAAATCTAATAACCAGCTCATGCCTAAATGTGATTATTGTCCATGAGTTGCAGGAAACAGGGAACATTCTATAAAACTGAGATCAGGGCCAGGCTTGATAAAACTTGATAAAAATTATCTCTGGAAACAAGTGTAGTGAAAACAGAGGCACTGTAACAGGGAAAAACAGCCTTTCCAGAGCTCTAAGCCTCTGTCCCACATTTTGTCCAGCTGGTATAAAGCCCTATATACTACACTAGGAGTAAGACAACAGGTAGCAGCTTTATCCTAAAAGCCCTAGATAGATGATAAAGCCAATACAGGAGATAATGACAGGAAGAAAAGACAAAGCATAGAGAAAAGTAACAGATCAGCCACCACACCAAAGGAGCAGCCCAGCCTGTGATTTTGAGACAAAGGATCCTCTGTCATGTACAGTGTTTCCAAAGGCAGGGACTGCAAACCCTTGCTGGTGCCACTGGAGCATTCAGGGAAGCCCACTGAATATCTGATACCAAGGAAGACCCTGAGCAGCTGCACATTCTGTCCTTGTCAATGGGAACAACATTTGGGAATTCCTGTCATGGAATGAGAAGTCATCACCTTCATCTACACAGAAAACACTCAGCCTTACTCTCATAGCCTCCAGAGCTGTACAGAGTTGTCCAGAGAAGAATGCAGTAGAAAAAAGGAAAAGAAACACCAGATTTTCTGTTCTGGAGTGTGGTTGTTTGCATAGCTGAAGTATTTTTAGCCATATATACAAAATTCAATTTAGATGTTCCTCAAGTTCAGTTTTGATAATTAGAGAACTTACTTTTATATCCTGACTGACCCTGTATTTTCAGGGAGGGTTATGTTAGTTTTGGCCATAAAATACTGATTATCAGCTGTTTATTGCACAAGTGTGGACAACTATCCTGCTTCTCTAATTTATCACTAGATCCCTGGGAAAAGCAAGCTTGCTTTCACAGCAGGAAAGGAGATACACAGCAGCACTTAAGTCCTGTCATGACACCAAGGAAAACTGGCCAGAGTTAAGCTGTCAGTCTCTCCAAAAGCTTGAGTAACAGCAGAGGTGCCTGGAAATGAAGCAGGGAGGGGCTGTTTTTTTCTGTGCAACAGCTGGGAAAAATGCTACAAGCTTCTTTTCAAGGCCAGCCCTCATTTAACTGGAAAGATTAGAACAAAATCAAACAGTAAGCCACTCTCAAACTGACAGAGCTGGAGGACAACACATGCAAGCAAGCAGCCTGCATACAAAAATAAGACAGCTGGAGAAGCAATGGCTGTATTTTCCTCCTAGAAAGCAGCCTGGGGAGTTAGGCATAACTTAGCTCTGCAAACCTTTGGAGACTATCATCTCCCACTTGATCGGCATCCTTTCCCACACCTTTCCACAGCAGACTGAAAGAGCAGCTTTCAGAGGATTGCTGTGACACTGCAGGGAGGCAGCACGACAGAAAGGCTCCAGCCTGGATGGCAGAATCCCTCCCAAATCCCACCCCACAGCCCAGCCGGCCCTCCTACGTGTGAAACCAAACTGGCTGGCAGCTCTGGGTAGAGTTGTAGGAAGCCAAGGAGAGAAAAAAAAAACCCAAAAAAACCCCATTTATAAAGCATCCTGTTTAGGGAGAGCTACAGCATCTTTCAGTTTTACGGAGTAACTGATTAAGGCCAGGCAGGATGCAGGAGTTCTGCTCCAATCTCATCCTCTGTGCCAGTGCTACAAAGACAGAATTAAAAGCAGCAAATATGACTGCTCTGCCTCTTTGGCATGAAGGATGCCCAGTTGGTGGACTGTGCCACTAACTCAACTGGCACCAGGGAATGTGACTCTTGGGCAGATGACAACAGGAAAGGCGCTGCCTGCTCCCTCCTCCTCCTCAGGGCAGGGTTACAGCTGTAGGACCATGGACAGCCCAGTGCAAAGCAGAGCATCTCTATTCTGCTTCCTGCATCAAAGGTGCTGAAGGATCAGGTTTAAAACAGTGACCTCAACAAGAACTTTTTGGACCTTCTCCCACTTTTATAAGTGTTCCAAATCACATCAAGTGGCACATCTCTGGTTTCGAGGAAGTGCCACATGTTGAAGCACTTCAGGTTCTTTTGCTTTGACTGCAAGTAGAAAATGTGGATAAATTGAAAACCAGTCATTGCCATGCCCATTAAAGCATTTGACAGCATTCTAAATGAGAGCATTTCACCACCACAAATAACTCCTTCACTGAACACAGGAAATGTCCAGCCATAGCTCATGACAAAACATTAGTAGCTGTCGTTTGATGGATATTTTCATCCTATTAGCAACTCTTGATTTTACCTCTAAGAAAATATTGCTCAAAACCTGTAACACCCTGTAAAGTTTCATAAACAAGGAAAGCCTAATTGAAAAAAATCAGCCAGGGCCTTGGAGGAGCAGTGCACCATCTGGACTACAATCCCAGCAATTCTTCTCTAACCTTGCTCCCCAAACATGAGCTCACACTTAGTTGCTGAGGATTCAATAACAATTTTTGCACCACAAAAACCTAGCTGTCTTTGCTGACAGAGCTCCCATTCTGCTAACTGTATTATTGTTGTAGGAATGCAAAGGAAAATATCCAGTGAAAAATTAAACAGATTCTACCAAATGCCTTCAGCTCCGCACAAAGAGCAGATGTTAAAACCTTCAAGTGGTGTCAAAATATCTCTCTCAAAAGTGGCAGGTTTTGAATGGCTTGGTAATTAAAAACTCTGAAGACTGTTGGCGTTAGTTCAGCACACTTCACATTCACAGAAAGCCTTATTTCTTCCCTCCACAGTGCCAGATATTGATGTACTGAGATATTTAAAAAGCCAGTCAGCCACCAACTTCCACGAGAAAACGGCAAAAAACCAGCAGTGCTAAAATCCCAACATCTGCAGAGTTTGTTCACATACCATCAGTCTGCCTGGGTAATAAAGAGACAGAAATTTGCAAAACCACATAAACCCACAATCAGTGTTCACACCTTGCAGGTGAGGGGATGGTTTCTCCCAAACAAAGAGCAGAGGGATCCCAAGCAGGACGTGGAAAGAACCAAACCCCAATCACCTCAGGAGCCAGGTACTGCCCAGAGGGAGCTCTGTTTGGAACATACTCAATAGGAGGCTCCAGAGCTGTCATCCTTTGGCCAAACTCCATCACTATTTTAAGAGGAGATCTGTGTATCTCCCCTACAGGATATACAGAGCATACTGAAACATGCAAACTCCCCCATAAATATGCTATAGATAAGGACAAAACCAAGTCCTTTTTTAACACCAAAAATGTTTTCCACACAAAAGCCATGTTATTAATTACAATTTTTCCCTTAAGTGGCTCACATGAAGGGTTAGTCATATACCTCCCATTGACTCTAATGAGAGCCTTATGGTTAGAACAGCAACAGCTTTTTCCAGAACATGGTGGGTGGAAGCAACTTCTATTTTAATAGGCCAAGAGTAGCAAGAAAGATAGAAAACCAGAAAAAAAATTTCACCCTGCATTTTTGGAAGGGGAAGAGATGTGGCATATGTGTTCTCTGCCTCATTTCAGGGACCTGAAATCCATCTTCAAATTAGTTCTTAAAGCTTTAAAACAAGATAATAAAGTAATTTTCAGAAGAGATGTTGACCTGCTCCTTCCTCCAGGATGAACAACTTTCACACTGAAAGGACAACACCCAGATACAAGCATGAAGCTGAAAACACATCTTGGGTTTGAGAAGTATCTTACAGAAAATTACATACACTGCCAGTGGTTCGAGGCTGGCATATCTAGATTACCAGAGCTAGAGAGAAAAAATAGAAAGGCTTCTCCAAAGAGCCACCACATTTCAAGCTAACTTGAATTCTGAAATGGAAACTCACCCCCTCGAACCTATACTTAGGAAGAAAATCCCTAAAAAGTACAGTCTGAGATTTCATTTAGGAAAACTGGAAACAATCTTGTAACTGAGGATTTTCAAAACACTTCTGAAGCTCCTTAAAATGCCTAAAGCTCAGCTGTTTGCAAGCTGACAAGCTGGGCAACAGACATGAGAACTGGGTTGTGAAGGGTATTTTAAAGCAGAGGAGCCTCCCGTGGTGCACACCTTTGAATAGGGACATGGGAGCCCCACAAATCCCACCTCCAGAGCAGCACACATGGTGTCAGCCTGGAAAGCCAGACTGCTGTAAAACACGAAGACAGTTCAACTTTGATTTCTTCCTTTTTTTTTTTATTTTTCTTGGACAGTTCTGTTATTTCATGCCGCCTATTAAGAGTAACCTTAATATTTGTATAAGGTTTCAAAACTCTATCCAAACATCAGTTAATCCTCTTAAGAAATTTGTAAGGTAAGCAAATGAGTATTATCATTTCCATTTCATGGATGACAAAGCTGAAACACATAAAGGAAGTTAAAGCCACTACTTCCAAATGAGCAGGTGAACAGAATGAAAGAATGAGTGAGTGAACAGAGCATCCTCAAAGTTCAAAAGAGATCTCTTCCTCCAAACCATCATATCACTTTGCAAGGGTGGTTAGATATTCAGGTTCTTGAAGGAGCAGGGCATGCTCACCTTCATGTAGAGGGTGATACCTGACACTCACCTTCATGTGGAAGGTAAATTCTGCTTGGATTTGATGGCATTAAGCAAGAAGCTGCTTGGTGAGTACAGCAAGAGGTGGGTCCTGGGATCTTGCTTCCAGGAAATATTGAAGATTATTCCAACAAGCACCACCTCAAATCTCCCAGGGAGTGGTTAACCCCTTAAAACCCAAAGCTTCTATCTGTTGATACATCACTTACGGCAGGGGTGGGAAATGTTTGAATCTCACCCAGCAGTGCTCTTCAGGACAGACTCCAGTGGTTCCTTCTTCCCCAGGGCAGGGGAGCTCATTTGCCTATTGCTGTACACAGCAGAGGTGATCACCAGTCTTGTTTTCCTGTCTGGTTTATTTTGAATGTATTTTTAAGGGCACTGAAGTAATTGAGCATCTTATTGTCTTGCTTTTATAAATCCAAGTAAACACCACACCCGCTGGAAAAATGGATTAGTTATTAAAAAACACAAATATGAGCAAAGAAGAATTTATTTTCCTTTTTTTTTAAGACCTCAAAACGTGCCCAAAAATCCTTAATGCCTGAAAGGATAAAACCCCAAAATGAACAGTTCCCTGGAGGCAGAACAGGCTTATTTATATGAGCCAAAAAGCTTTTGTACAGAGTATACAGAACTGTGAAACAGGTCTGATCTTTGATCATGGGCCAGGTTGTGTTCCCTGAACTGGTGTGAGATTATCCAGCATGACTTTGCATTACAGCACAAGGGCACTGATGTGAGCTACAAGAGGGTGCTGCACAAAATCACAGGTGAAGAGCCAAAGGCTAAGCATCTTCAGCAGAGGGAAACTCCTGCATTTCAAGCACATGAAGTTAGGCCAGAGTTTTATCTTGCGGTGACAGGAAGAAGCAGAGTAAATTAATTTTGGTTGATTTTTACTAAGCAAGAACCTAGTACCTTATATGCTTTTACTGCTGAAATGGAAACAGATTAGATATATTAAATTGATGACAATCACATTTATCTTGAGAGTCAAGACACAAAGTAACAAACACTCATTTGCTGTCAGAAGCACAGGGAGCAAGACCTAGAATTTCATAAATCTCAGCTGTTGCTCAGGCAACAGCCACTTTTAAACAGCTACCATGCAGAGAGCATTTCCACAAACCCAGCCTGGAGCATCTCTGACTCAGTTTACTTGCTACAAGCATGGATGGGAACCTCAGGGTGAGAGAAAGCAGCAAGTGCTTCACAGATCCCTGTGTGAGGAAAGCCTCCCTGGGGCACTGTAAAAGCTGATGCCTCTTAGGGAGAAAGCTTTGCTGTTCAGTGTGTGAGCAAGAAAGACCTGGATCAGGTCTGCTCCCCTCCCCAGATGGAGGATGATGTGGTAGGGCTGAGGGAGGACTTGCCCTGTGGCTGTACAGTTTCCTGCAGTTGTAAGAGCACCACAGACTAGCCCTGCCAACTACAACAACTGACAGACAAGCAAAAGCTCTTCCTGAACCCTGAGGCTACAGAGGCCCTAGAAAAGAGCTACCAGGCAGGAAAAGAGCTTGCATTCCCAACTCCCTGTCTCTTGCTTTACTGGAGTGCAACCTCTCTGTCCTCCAAACACATTAGCTTGGCTATTTAATTTTCCTCCTTCCAATTCTCACTGCCCATGGATAAGCAGCTCCTTCCCTGCCAGTCTGTTCCCACTCACCTGATCCTTTTGTTTCAGCTCATTACGATTGTCTGCGTGGGAAGGAGAGCTCAGTAAATGAGCACCAAGTGTGTTATTCTCACATTTTTCTTTACATTTTGTAGCAAGGTGGCACGTGTACATCAGCACGTTTTCACTTTTCTTGCTGAGCAGTTTGGACAGAGCCGCAGAGTTCTTTGGGATGGAAACCTGGTAGCAAAGCTGTTTCAGCCTGTTCTGCTCTTGGAGCACAAAGCTGAATTTCTTCCCATTTAATTTCTTCCCATGTCCTGAAAAAAGGTATTTCTTGCAATATCCCTTACTGCTCAGTATAATATTTTATATATATATATATATAAAAAATATAAATATATATATAAAAAAATAAAATAAATTACAAAATTACATCTATAGTTATATATATTATATATATATTAATATATAAATAATAAATATAAATAACAATATATGTAATATAATATATAACAGCCTGCTTTGCTCTGCTCACTGCAACAACAAAACCCTCCCATCTTTATTTCTTTCTTCTAACAGCAGTGGAAGTTTCCAGACTTGGACACCATTAAAATCTGTATTCTCTGCTAGTTAGTAAAAGGTGCATGAAGAACTGAAAGGGGTAATAGGGCATAAATAGGCGGCAAGTCCCACTGGTCTGTACAAAACACAAGACAAGATTGGAAACTGTGTGACCTTATATAAGGGCTGTAATTTCAAAAACTGGAACAAGATCTCTAAATGACATTTGCAGAAGAAAAAGGAATCGCAATCAAAAAAGAACTAAGTGTCCCTCTTGCCATAGGTGAGACTGCAGTAGGCTTGCAAAGCAGCCTTAGGCTGAGGCCAGGAGACAGAAGGAGAAAGGGATTCAAATGTGGAGCCAAAGCAAAAATACCCAACAAATGTTGCTCTGATTTGCCTATGCAGCAACACTCCAGTTACCTGGAGTGACCCTACAGAAGGAGCCCAGAAGCAACAAGGGTTATGGGGGGATGCAGTGGCCAGATTGCCACAGGAATGCAGGGTATTTTATCAGGTTAAAAACAGCAGAAGACAGCACACAACAGCAAAGCAGCAGCCTCCCTGCTGACCCCACAGAGGTAAAAAGGCAGAAAAGCAGGAGGGTTTAGCTGAAATTAAATAGACACTGGATTAGTATGGGATTTTTATCCTTGACCTGGCTTTCTCTCTTGCAGACAGCTTACACCCAAACACATTGGCTAAAGAGAAACTGGCAGACAAGTGATACAGTTTTGCTCTGGCACAATGAGAGGAAGGAAGGAAGTTATCCATGCTTTACTGTACACAAGGTAAAATTAGTTTCCTCAGTCACAGAAAAGATTTTCCTTCCTTCTTTCCCAAAAACACCTAGCAGTACTCAGTGCAGCAATACCAAGTCTTGTACAAGTTTTCTTCCATTTCCTCAGGAATAAAGAGGAAACTAAACAAATTTCTCTTATTTCTTTTTAAATTCATATCCTCCCCACATCCAAGATTTACATCTGAAAACAAAGAGCTGCAGAAAATGCTATGAAGAAGGATTCTCTTCTGAGCCACTTCAGAAACATGCACATGAATCAGAAACGAGCCCTAGGAAGTTTGCTGCCATCCTTTCATTCACAACAGGAGGCTTTCCCTTTCCCAACCCCTTTTCAGAGACAGGAGCTGCATCAATAACCACTTCATCCTACACTCCAGGATGAGACACTGTGGGCAGGAGTTGGCTTTCAGTTAAACCCCCGTCCGGAGCGTTTGCTGCATTTATCCTCGCAGCAGAGCCTGCAGCCCACCCTGTGCTGGCAGCCTGTACGAGCAAAGCTTGCCTAAAATAGTTGTGTATCCTATGAACTACAAACCAGTTCTGCTTCAAGTGCCTCAGAGACAGCAGCTACTTCAAAACTTCTTCAGAGTAGGTTAAACTTGCAAGGTCAAGCGATAACTCTGGGGCTTTTTTAAAGCTGTGGCATACAAGAAAGCCTCAGGCAGTACTCCTTTTCCTTTCCCCATCCCCAGTCCCATGCTGGCTCTGCATCCCAGCAGGACAAGGCTGGAGCAACCCCAATGCTGCTGTGCTCTGCAGCAGTGAGCTCAGCACCTGTTTGGAACCCCAGGGACCAGGAAGACTTTGAGGTCCCCATCTCACCAGGCACAGCAAACTCGTGCAGTCGGAGTGAGAGGTGGCACTAGGGCAGCTTTGGGAGGAAAAGCTCTCCAGCTCCAGCATCACAGGGCAGGGAGATGGTGACATTTCTGCACTGTGGAGGATGATGCAGGATGTGAGAGAACAGCAGCAGCAAGGCAGCCCTTCCATCCCATGACTACAGATACACCTCATTAACTGCCATGCAGTGAACTGAGATTCTCCCTTTTCTTAATATCTTTAATTTTGAAAGAAACCCCAGAAAAACCCTTGCTGCTGCCTTGGAATGTTCCAAGCAAACAAATTTTGACATACCTCTTTTGAAGTTTTTCTCCTCCCTGTTTTTTTAACCCTTGAAATACTGACTTTCTCCTCATTAAGAGTGCTTGATATTGCACATATCCCCAGCTATAGTCCTTCCTTATCACCAACCACTGTGCTCCCAATCAGTTTGAAACTCCACCAGTGTTTCTGGGATGTTCCAAAGGAACAGTGTAAAACCAAGGCGTGACCTGAATCTCAGGACAGGGTGTTCTCTGAACAAGCTACACCAGCATTTCCTGAGAATTTGAAAATAAGGATGACTTTGCTACTCTGTCACAAATCCCTAGCCAGTATTTCATTTTAGTGGACTTAAATTGCTCTGGCACACAATGCAGCTGAAGGAAAAATGCTCCCTTGAGCAGCTGCAGTTGCTTGTTTAAAAGCAGAATAATCCTGTGTAGCTCCTCAGGATGGATCACTGGGAACTGTGATTCTGTGATGTTAACAACCCATCCCAAGGTAACACATGTAATCCTTTGGCCCTAAAACAAAAGCAAACGGAAGCACAAAGGGGACGTTCTCCTTAAGGGTTCCATCATCCTCTGCAAACACAGTCCAGGAAATGCTTTACTCACTTCTGCACTGCAAACACCTCTAAGAAGTGAAGCAGTAGACTAAAATCCTACAGAAGCATTCCAGAGTGACTCTGAGGACAAAACATGGCTCTACAATTTCTTACACAGGGGGTAGCAGAGAAGGAGAACTGCACAAGTGCTCATCTCTAGGGCTGTCCCTGAAGCAATGGCTCAAGATTAGCTCACAGGAGCTGCTGGAGCAGCTGAGCTTTCTGGGGTCAGAAAAGGAAATTTCAGTCCTTAAGCAGTTTTGCTTATGTGAGTCAGAAGCTCTTGAAGCAATCTGTGTACACATGTGCATTTTCACACGCAGCCCCTTGCCCACACATTGATTAGCAGCAGCATGCTCTGGCCTTCCTCCAGTTCTTTAATGCCAACACTGAGACTGCAATTCAGCCCTGTAAAAAAGAGGAAGCTCTTACAAAGCAGGGGGGATCGATACACGACAACTATAATTTTCTGCTCAATAATGACACAGATTTTACACTGCTGAGTAGGCTCCCTCCATTGATTTTTACAAAAAATATTTACTGCAGCAGGAGTACAGGTGTAAGGCTAAGTTTTGAGGTTCTGTCTTTTCAGTGCGTTGATTTCAAAATAATAACCAATTTCATACTGTACAATGCTTTAATACCTTCATTCAGAGACACACCTCACACAGACCATCCCTCTGCCTACAGCATTCTTCTCCCTCTCCCTTTCTCTTCCTTTGTTCAAAAATCCCAGTTTAGCAACTCTTAAGTACTTATCACAGTTTCAGTAAGAAATGAGTCCTGTTGTAGAAAGGCCTTGGGTCCAACAAGAAAGGACAACATCCCTGGAATCCTGTCAACCAACTCCACCCAATGACACAACTAAGGGGTTGGAAAGGTGTGCCAGAATGTCTCAGTGCTCAGGCTGTTAATTACATTTTCATAAGAAAAACAAACAAACAAATCCATCCTGATACCAAAAAAAAATCTCAGAATGTGGTCTGCAAAACTTGAGAGGGGGGCGGGGGGTGTTAAGAAGCGAAGAAATCATCATGCTGTCACCATCCAACTCCACAGCAAACCTGTACCATATCAAATGTGAACATCTGGCCATCCAGCTTTAGAAACAATAGAAAAGAACAGGACTGGAAAAGACAGACAATGCAAAACATGGAAACTAGAAATATAGAATGGAAATGTGGAAGGAGAGAATCACTACTTTGGGAGCTCAAGATGAAGACAAAAGATGACCAAATTGTGTGGAAGAAATGAACAAAACATTACTATTCTCTCCGGGCTTGTGGGTACCCAGGCAGAAGCTGTAAAAGAAATCTAAAAAGAAGAATTTAGTTTCTTGAACTTGCTGCTGCAAGATATTGCAAGGCCTGAAATAAAAATCAGCCTAAAATCAGGTTAGATGAATTTGGAAAGCACAGACTCCCTTAATATGGCAATGGTCCAGATGGAGCCTCCAAAACCAAACCACTGAACAGCCAGAACTGGTTTCAAATACCCAGGAGAGGATCATCCTTGTGTTTTTCCACACTTAAACATTTGTTGCTGGTTACTCTGTGAGACAGGGCACAGGACAAGAGGGACTCTGGCCACAGCTGTCCCCAGGTTTAATGCAGCACAGAAATCCCATAACTACTGCCAGTAACGATGGCACAAACAGGTGTGTGTGAGGAAGGGCAGTTCAGAGGCACCACAGAAAGATGGAGACAAACTTCCCTCAATTGAAAGGAATAAAATCACCATTTAATTACTTCTTTGCAGTTGATGCTGTCCAGAGCGGAAAAAAAAAAAGCCAAGATGAGCCAAGAATCTATGACTGCTTTTCCACAAAACACAGCAGCTTCTGTGGATTCAGCAAAATATACTGCCCTTTCTCTTTAAACTTAGCAAGGAAAGTGTAAGCCTTCAAACCAAGAACAGAGGTCTGGACCCAACTAATAAATCCCACTAGTATACACAGATGAAGGGTAGGTAGCTATGTAACTCTATTTTACTTTTCATTGCAATCAATTTCCTTTTCTAATTTTTCATGTGAAAAAACAAAGACAGAAGGTCAATACTGCATAAAAAGTCTTACTTCTCTTGGTTTTCTCTCCTGAGAACAGTGATGCTACTAATGCACCATGAATTTCATAAGAATGACTCATTATCTAAGTAATGAAAGATTAAGTTTTTCTTCCCCCTCCCTAAATTTCTGCAAGAGAGGGTTTTTCAGGAGGGTGATCAGAGTGACTCATTGCGGAGGGCACAGGGGCCACAGCTGGACATGCAGCGTTCCATCTTTGAAACCCCTTCCAGGTGCTTTGCAGTGCTGTGCAATGATAAATGGCAGATTAGCATCTGACATGCTAGAGGAGAGCTTGTAATTACCAGCAAAGCGGAAAGGCAGAAGCAAATAATTGCCTCCCTTCCAGGAGACAAACATTAGACAGGTTTATTGAGCCATGTTTCTTGGGGTGGCAGTGGCCCCCTTCCACACCTCCTGTAAACCCTTCTTCAATTTCCCCCATGCTGGGGCCACTCCAAAGCCAAAAGATAAACTCTCACAGGAGCAGGGAAAGAACAGTAAGAGGAATAAAACCTGGATCCAGGCTACAGAGTAATAAATATTTATTGCCTTTGCTTTCTGCACATTGTGGAAACAGATGCAAAATGAAGTTCAGTGGCTAGTGGGAAGCGAGCCAAACCCAGCTTTGCTGCTGCTGCTGCAAACAAGCAGAATCACAGGAACAGCTCCTGGTTACCTTGCTAGTGGTGCAGAATTTGTCTGTCCATCCAGGACCTCCTAATTTCCAACATCCCTGTTCCACTCCACATGTCCCAGTCCACCCCAGTCCCACATGCTTGGGAACAGCAGATCCCTTTGCCAGGCAAGACAACACACTGACAAGTGGCCCTCTGAAGCAGGATGTGGCTGCTTAGTCCTTAAGTATTGCAAAGACACAGTGGCTGTTGCTGCTTTGTCAGGAAGCCAAAATTTTAACAGTTTCTTTTGTCTGAGGCCCAAACATCAGCTCCTCTTCTCATGTGATGAGAACCTCTCTTTGTACCTTCACTCAGCATTTTCAAGGGAGCCTGTTACATTCTCTCAGACCTTTTTCAGCCCAACTGTGTGCTCAGGAAACTGTCTGTTCTCTTGTTGCACTGCAAGAAGCATGTGAATACTACAAAAAGCCACACAGAAAAAACCGCAACTGCGTTTTGTTTGCTGGCTTTCATATTTTTTCCTAGATTAAAGCCAAGTCCCACCATCCAACATGCAGCTAAAAAAAGAAAGGCAACTACAATACATATTGGGAAGTGCCTAAGGACGAAACGATGTCACAAAGTTTAAATATAATAATTCCCAAATCAAACTTGTCTCATATTCAGCAACATGGCTTCAGAGAGATGGGTTGGAGTCTTAATTTCCATCCTTTCTTAGTGGACTTTGGTTCTTCTGTGCAGTCACTTCAAAAATACCACTTCCATCTAAGATCTTAAGTTCTTAAGGTTCCTACCTCATGGGGTGACACAGAGGCACAAACGGATATTTCCAGTTATTTAGCTGATGATGTATTAGGCAGGGATTGAATCTGGAGAACTCTTTGCAATCAGCTCAGGCATTGAGCATCAACAGTGTGGTGAAGCTCAGGCAAACCTCACAAAACAGACAGGGTGAGGGAGAAGAATCCTTCTCCTGAGTGGGCATTCTAAACAGTCTCACTAAGAGACCATCAGGGAACAAGAATTTTGTTCCCAGGACATGATGTTTCCTCAAAGCAAGAACAGGTGGGGAGAAAAAACAGGCTATCTATAAATTGTTCAGGGTGCATTCCTCTCCTTAAATAAATAACTGAAGCACACCACAGGTTACCAGAGGACATCAGAGAAGCATGAAATGTAAAAGCAGCTCAAGGAAAGAGAGAAAAACCTGGGGCAGGGCTTGGCAGTGCAGACACCAAGCAGGTCTTTGCGCTGGAGAGGGGGAAAAGCTGAACACGCTGACTTATAAAAGTGTGCAGGTACCATGGGAGCAGCAGGTGAGACAGGTCAGTGCAGATTCACATGCTCACAAGAGGCCTCTGCAAACAGCAGCACCTGCCAGACGGAGGGAGCTGCTGCTCTGTCCTCATGTACACTCTGCCCACTGCTTCCTAATGCAGTTTGGCTATTTTTTTTTTTTTCCTCCTCCATGTCTGTAACGTCTCCAGTTGATTTAAAAAGCTATTTTCTTTTTGTGGAAATATGAAAGCCCTCCATTATTCAGCACTTATTCCACATGGATGAAGGTCGACGGCCTCCTTAAAGAGCTTTCCTGCCGTGTGTAACATTAACAGCTGCACCAAGATGAAATTAATTTCATTTTCCGAGATCTTACTTTTGACACTGAACAAAGTGCGTGGGATGGGAGGAACAGCAGTAACAATTCCTTGCATGACTCATGGGGAATTACACCTCAGGCACCAGGACCAAAGCCCACAGACCACTTCTGCCCTCTCCTCCAGGGCATGCAAAGGACACTGGGGTGAACCGGTCAGCCCCAAATCCCAAACTCCTGAAAACTTCTAAATCACAGCCAGGACCCTTCTGTGAGTGATATTCACAACATGTGAGCATATTGGCAGAAGACTTGAGCAAGTCTTAAAAATGCTTAGGAGCTTAATGAGGTTGCAAGGTAAGAAAGTACTTCAGTCATTAAAAATAAAACACAAGAAACAAACTGTCCACTTAGAAGAGGTGAAAATGAGAATAAATTGCAGTGATTGGTATCAGGTACTTCTGCTCTCACTAAGTTGCCATTTCCCATTCATTATATGCCAGGTCTCAAGGGCTGAGTCCTAAAAGCTGCATCTCTGTTGACTATATGCAAGAAAAACTAAGAAGGGCTGACCATCAATCACATCCCCCCAACAGAGGTCTCATTGCAATGGTAACAGCATTCAGAGCCTGTGTGAGCCCTCTGCCAAACCAATCCAGCTTTAATCCTTTAAACAACTGGTCTTCTGAATCTGGATGGTTCTGACTGAGCAAGACATGGTGACACCACCAGGTCTGCTGGGCGTCCTGGTGGGATGGGACATCCCCCATTAGTCATCCCCAGCCAGAAAAGCACAGAGCCAGACCCTTACTCAGGAACACCTCTCCAGGAAGGCAAAGACAAAACCACCAAGCCTATGAGGCTGAACACAAAACACACCCAGGGTGAAAAAGGAGAGAGTTTGGCAGCAGGGAGCTGCAAAAGAAAAAAGACTGAGCCAAAGCAACGTAAAGATTAAGAGGAAGGTGGAGATTAAGCACTGTTGTGACCTGCCCGTTTTACTACGAATAAAGAAAGGGTACAAGGAAATACAACACCAGTGCCCTGCTTCGTGCTGTGCTGACCTGCCCCTGCTTAGGCCACCAGCATCAGATGGTATGAACAGCCCAAAGGAGATCTGCCATCATGGTGTAGAAATCATATACCATTTAGAAACCCTGGAATTAAATTGACTTTGCAATTCAACAGCAAGCACAGAAGGAAGCTAAATAAAAAGCCAGTGGGTTAAAAGTCAGGATCTCCCTCAGTGCTGGGAACACAGTTTGATTTTAGCTGTGCTGCACAGCTCGAAGACTAAAGCTTAAGCCGTGATGTTAAGGCTCATACGGCTGAGAAGATATTGGCATTTGGGCAGACGTCAGCAATTCTCTCAAGCGAGTTACAGACACCAAGGGCTGGAAAGTCAGAAGCATTTCTGCTGTGTAAAACGTGACATGCCAAGATATTTATTCTGTTGCAAATGATGCTCCACATGAACCTTGAAAGATTGAGCTTCTTGCATGTGAAAAATAAGATACCCCATCCTCCACACACACATACACACAGGTTTTGGCCCAGGTACACTGATGCTCCTGCCGTCTGCTCCCCCAGTCTGCTCCCTCACAGAGCATTTGGGACTTGCACAAGATCCCAAATTCCTTGCACCATGTGGCTCCAGGAAGAAAAATTATAGGAAAATGCCTCTACATTAGTTATAATAAGGCTTGTGAGCACAGACTGGGTGATGAGTGCATTCTACTAGCGCTGAATACAAATCAGAGGCAACATACAACCACGGATCGCCTGGTAAGTGATCAGCTCCTGTTGGCACTCCCTGGAAAGGGCTTCTCGCTTCTGGAAGGGCACATGGAAGAAGCAGGACGGGAGAAGGGCAGCCCAGGACACACTGCCCACTGCAGAGCTCCCAGCAGGAATGCTGCCAGTTCCCACGGCCGGCGAGACCGCAGCCCACAGCAGCATCAGGGACCTGGGCACGCCTGGCCTTTTAACCTCACTGAAAATAACAGGCTTTGTAGCTCATGGCCAAATATTAAATGTCACTTTCATACTAATTTTCAAGCTTGGACACAAGTGTTTGTTTTTCAGGGAACGCTCCAGAAAGCCTCTGCCTTCTGCACTGATGGGTACAGCCAAGATCTCGAAAACAATCCACCAGAACTGATGAGACTTGTTTTTTCTACTTACAAAATTATTGTATCAGTGATTTTTCTGAATATAAAAGGTTACAGTTAAAACTTGGGATAATGAAAGCAGAAGTTGAACTTTCTTTAAAAAAAAAAAAAAACTAACCCAGAATGTTGCAATTACTTTTGCCACACAAAAAGCCTACTAAAGGCATTCCTCTACTCAGAAATTAATATTCAAATTAAATATTTGACTAGTTAGATTCAGTTTTTTGCAAGGCTTGTTTTATTGAGTTTTCTTCCTTTCTTAAATGAACTCCCTCCAATTTGCTGCTACGAAACTCTGTAACAGTGGAAAAAAAGGGAGCCAGCATATCCTGTTAAGGTTTAGATCAGGTCCAGCTGCATAAGAAGCATAGATAAACAGGAGGGAGGAACTCAGCCAACAGGATTTTGGGCCTATGGGATGGATGTCATATGTTTGAGAAACACTTCTTGCCTTCTTGCCATGATTCTGGATACCACACAAGGCAAAAGATAAAGGCACAGCTCCTGCCCCATGTGCTCAGGCTGCAAGAACACAATCACTATTACCTCCACTGCATGTTAAGCTCTGTGTCACTCTTGAAGTTGGTTAGGACCCGAAGGCACTGATGAATCTTCCGTTTATCAATTATTTTTTTCTGCTCCCTGAAGAAATTACACTAAAAATAAAAAAGAACATTTTAATTTCCCTTGAAGAAACATGGAAAGTTATCATTCCAATATAACTTTGGCATTCTCATTTTTTTAAAGTAGTCTACAACTTCCCCTGAAGGGATAGTAAACCTGTTGTCTGTCAGTGGAGATTTACTTGGTTAACAGTTGCATGCAAGTGGAATTAGACCTTCATCACCATTTCTAGAGCATCCTGGGTACATGCACAGCATTGCAGAAATGAAGAACTGCACTAGACAAATAACAGGTCGCCCATCCAAAAGGGCTTACATTAATTATGTTAATCCAGTAGAGACAGAGGAGTGTGATTAAACAGTCTCTACTGCCTGGGATTTGGCTGTTATCCAGTGGTAATCCTGCACAATCTGTGTTTGAAGTGTATGTGTAAGGAGTATACTCTAACCTCCTATATTCAAAATCAAAGCCAGTGACTTGGGTAGACGATGGCATCCCTAGATGCAGGAGCAGTTCCTGGAGAGCAGCATCCCCAGAGATAAGCCCCAAGCTCAGCTCCAGAGCAGCCAGTCTCTCCCTCGACTATTTGATCCTAAGGGCACTGGGGACTTGAACTTAGGCAGTAACTACAATTAAACCCCAAAAGCCTCATTAAGGAATAGCAGAAGGAGATGCCAGAAACAAACCTGGTGCCAAACCCTAACATGCAGCTGTTTCCTATGCACCTGATAGGGGAAGAAGACTCAGCTACATGGATCCTCCATGCAGTCACTCCAGGTTTGATTTGAGCTCTCTCTCCCAGAGAAGGGAATCTCTCTACAGGAGGTGGCTCATCCTCCTGCTGCACAGAGTCTGTTAAATAAAAATTACAGTGTCACCTCCAAATCTCCCCCTTCTTTCAGCAGTAACACAATGGTTATGAACACAACTGGCTGAAAAGGGGATACCAATTCCTGTGCAAAAACACAGCCTGGGGCTGAAGTGGAGCTACAACACACAGCCTCCATCAGATCATGTTCGTGACCAGCAGAAAAGGAGAGGTCTCTTCAGGCAACTGAAGCCACTTTGTGCTGAACAGACAGGCTGTGACTAAGATGCCCTGGGCTGGAGGCTGGTCTGTACTGGACCTCCTGCTTCTCTTCCAGTGCCTCCTGCAGAAGGCCACAGGTTAGACAAGGAGCAGAAGGTGCAGACTCTGCAGAATTAAGCCTGTGCCAGCTCCCCACAGTAGCAGCACACCAGCCTTGTCCCAGTGATGCCACCAAGCACAGTCACTGTCCCCAGAGACTCTGATGGTGGCACATGGTGGTGTCACTGATGGTGGCACAGGAGACAGCCCTGACTCTGCTCCCGCAGCAAAAGGTTATCTCAGCTTCTGGCCCAGCTGGCAGCAGACCCTGGACACTGCTGTGAGGACCCTGCTGATATACTATCCACCTGCTGTAACCAGAGCACAGCTTATTTATTCACTCTGTCTCTGGCAGGCTGCCTCCCACCCAGAGCCATCTCCAGGGAGAAGAAGCAAAAGCCCCGAGTCAGTGCTCACAGGCATGGGGAGCTCTGCCTAACCCACGGAGGAACTTTCTCCAGCCTGTTCAGTCCTGAACATCACCTTTGGCAAGCAGGCAGCAGTTCTGTGCTACCTAGCACAGCTCCAGAGGGAAGCTGGCAGCAAAAACAATGAATCATCTGCTGAACTTTAACTCATGACAGCGTGAGCGTGGACTCTGCTGTGCTAGATAAAGCTCTGAAGGCTGTGAGGAGCAGAACCTGAGGCACAGCTTCTGGGATGTCAAGTGGGAAAGGTCTGCTTCCCGAACATCAAACCCCATTTCTACACTTGCAGCTGAAGGAAGAAAATCCTTCAATCTAAAGAGATCCCCTTTCAAGACTCTCAGAACAAAGGTTGAGCTCCCAACCCTGCTTTTTCCCCAAAATGACAAGTGAAAATGCAGGTCTGGAGAAACTTCCAAGTCTCAGAAAACTGAGGTAGTAACTTCAACACAGACACTCACAGAAGATGATAAATATGTCTACAAGCTATTTCTAAATTCTCAGTTTCATTTGCCAATTGAGATGCTACAGACAGCAAGTAATTTCTCTGTCTCAGCAGGGGAGACAGGACAGAAATCTGTAGACAGTGCGAAGAAATGCTGCTCAGGCAGGAATCAAAGAGTCAATCCTTGTGAAGTGCCTGAATAACAAAGTGCAGAGTACTGTTACACAAGTCTAGTTTGCAATATTTCTTTCGTATTATAGTAGAAAAACTCACTCATACAAGCAGGGAATAATGTCAAAATGTACCTATTCTACTACCAACTTCGTGATGGATAAACTTACTGCAATCATAAAACCCCCAAACTTACGGGTTTGCTGTACCTGTCACTCCCACAACCTCAACGCAAAGTGCTCTTTAATGATCTGCTGACAACTCACTTGTTCAAGGTTTGCATTTAGTTTGAAAAGCTCAACGTCCCCAGCATGAAAAACAACAATGTTTTCCTTGGGTCAGCAAAACAGGGCAAATGCAGCTTTTATTTTTCACCCTAACCCTAGCTGGGAGAGGCATGGCTCACATTCAAAGGCACAAGTACTCTCTGCCACACGGCTGGGAATGAGTTTTGCTCTGTAGCTCTGTAACATCATCCAATTCTCAGTTGGAGGTTTTCCAGTTAATAAAACGGCCATATGGGGCATTAAAAAAAACAAACCCAAAAAAACCAAAAGCATTTCCTTCCTCTGCAACCTTCAGTCTCAAAAATCCCCAAAAAAAAAAAAAAAAAAAAAAGAAAAAAAGACAGCCAAGAAGTAAAGCAGCAGCCAGTGGTACTCCTGAAATTCAAGAGCTTCTCTTTTTCTTCTTACAACCCTTTTACCCAGCAAAAGCACTATCAGCACCTTTGATCGGTGTGCTGCGGGCAGAAGACAAATAATGATGGGTTGGAGGCAGCAATTAGCATCTTCAGTAAACACTGGATCTCTCTCTGGGAACTAGGCTTCTGGCACACTCCCTTCTGCTCCTGACACCACCCACACTCATCATCAAAACACACTGTTTATTCACAGAACACGCTTGGCTTTGCGAGAGAACAGAGACTGTGAGCACCCTGTGGTCTAGGAGGAGGCACACACCAATACCTTCGAGAGCCATGCAATAGTTGTGACCCAGAAAGGCAACGTTTAGCACGGATTCCACCCAGACACCTGAGCCCCAGGTGGGTGTCGGTTATTTTAAGAGCCTGAATTTTAATAAAAAATGGAGTCTTTGGAGGTGAGGATCCATGTTTCTGTAGACTTAATGGAGATGGCCCATACCATGTTTCTCCTGTATTGGCTGATCTGTCCTAACTGTGGTTGCTTCAATACCTGCCCAATTCCCCCTGCCCCGCCAGCTTTAATATGCTGCTGCTCACATCAACACTCCACCTTCCTTTCACCACCATCCTTATTCTTCCCTCTGATGAATGCAGCCTTCACTCAAGCAGATTTCCCAAATCCTTACCCCATCCTAAGCCACCTCCAACAGCTCCCCAATGCACTGTAGATTCAATTTCCAATTGCCTTCCTGGGCTGCAGTAAGCAGCAAGGACTTTCTCGAGCATATCCTTATCCAGCCTTACACCTCCTTACTTGCCTCCTCCTTCCTTTCCTCTGCTCCTCTGGCTCAGTTCTAGAATTTATTGCCCCTCCAGGGCTAATAAAACCCGAACTTGCTGATTTTAAGACACAGAGCAAGTCTCATCTGTTTACTCAGACTTGGAATACCACAGGACAGTGAGACTAATTTATCCAGAAAGCTTCACTCAGCTGCTCTCATCTCCACATTACCACAGTTCTGGGAGGGTGCAGAATGTGAGATGAACTCAGGGAGTGACATGTGGGAGCATTTTACACAGCAATGCTGGAGAGCAGCACAGCTGTATTTTCACTTCCCTTGTTTATCTGAAATTTTCACTTCAACAGGTCTTTTATGCACGAGCAAAACCCATTTAAGATTGTATTTTTCACCTAATGGAATTGTCTGTCCTGATTTTTGCCAGCTGTGCTAGCCTGTGTCTTATCTCCCCTGCCCCAGTGCATTTTCTCAACAGTCCAAGGAATTTCATGTGCACTCCTATCTGTAGTGGGATGTTGCAAGACCAGGGCAATGGCACAATTGCTAATTAAGCAGATTTTTGACAGGCAGATGCCACTTCTTAGATATCTTTACTCCAAGAGAAGTTTTGTGCCAACTTCACCACCTTAAAGCCCAAATACTAAACATCCAATCAAGAAAGCAACAATCTTGGGAAGAAAAATGCACCACCTAACTCAGTGATGAGAAAAGCCACAGGGGACTGTGGAATTTGCTACCATTTTTGTTGTGCAGGCTGTAAGTGAGCTGCAAAGCTGACTGGACAGGTCTGTGTTGCTGGCTCCTGGGAAGGAGTTACAGGAGAGTGTCTGACTGTCCTCAAAATGCTTCTTGCAGCTCACCAACCACTGTCACAGGATGGTTTGTGCTGGAAGGGACCTTAAATTCCAACGCACCTTCCACTAGACCAGGTTGCTCAGAGCCCCATTCAGCCTGGCCCTGAAGACTTCCAGGGACTGGGCATCCACCAGCTCCCTGTGCAACCCGTTCCAGTGCCTCACCACCCTCACAGTCAAGTATTTTCCTTAAGATCTAATCTAAACCTCCTCTCAGTCTGAAGCCATTTGCCCTTGTCCTGTCCCTACATGCACTTGTAAATAGTCTTTCTCCACTATGCAAAGACAGCATTGGTCTCAATTTAATCATCCAGCTCTTCAAGGCAAGTTAAACACAGTCTGCAGAGGTGGAGCAGACTAGTGCTGGCAGACAGAAAGCCAGGATCTGTAACCCCTCTGACACTGAAAAGAAAGGAATGTTTGCACCCATGGAAGATACATTGCTTTGCAGGAATGAAGTGAAATGCTTTAGTTCTCAGAGCAAATGCAGAGCACTGGAGTCAGAATTCCTGGGGTCTATTCTCACCCTCTTACTAACTTGTTTTATAACCCTTGAGACATTGCTGAGTAGGAGTATTTGCTTAACCTAAGCTTAATTTAAGTTTTTCTCCTACTTATAAATCAAGTACCTCCAGGACTCTAAGCTCCTAATGAGGTGGGGTATACAATTACAGAAGAGACTATTTTCATTTGATTTCTCACCAACGCATGAAGCAAAGCAAGGTTTGAAAGGACAAGATGTTATTCTACCAGATCAGGTGACAACTGGGAAACAAAATGTAAATATTCTTGAGTTTGATTAGTTACACTGGTCAGAACAAGATCCACCAAGTATGAGCATGTGTGTATTAAATAGGTGTTATCTCTTCCTACAAACCTCTTACCTTACCACAGAACTGTTACCCAGAACCACTGCACATAATTTAATTTCCTGCAATGCTGCTTCCTGCAATTTACAACACAGCCTGCTTGTCTCCCACCAGTTCCACAGCAGCACATTTACAGAGGATGTGAAGATGTGCACGGAGATAAAACACAAGTGCAGTAAAGCGTCTGTACACTTGCATTCCAGAAGTGTGAGTTTTTATACAAAATAAGGAGGGGGAATACTGAAAACACACACACAGACACACACATCCCTACACCACAAAAGCAACAAGTGCCCAGAATGAACAGAAAGCTCAGAGGGAACTGACACGTCAGGGCAGTAAAGCACTGATCAGGGCTCAAGACACTTCAGAAGCACTGCCAGGGGACTTCGTAGTTCACTTCTTGCTTTCACTTCTTGCAGGGTACACCCCTTCAATCTCTAACCCCAGCACACAGTTTACAACTGTCTGCTGAGAAAAATCTCTCTCCAACAAGTCTTATTCTTTTGATGATCAGTCCAATTGAATTACGACATCCATATGTTGTAGATGATGGCTAACAAGATAGAGGTGGTTTTTCATCACATGGGTAATTGGTCTCTGCAGAAATTACTAACACAGCAAAGTTGTCCCAGTTGTCTTTTTCTCCCCTCTAATATTATTTCTTTCAAACTCTAATAAGCAGTACCACTGTCCTGTACAAACAGTTACAGTGGGACTGGTTTGTCTAACACTGAGGGCAGGAATACACAAAATATCACAGGGGTAAAAGTGAGGTAAGCAGAGGGACACAGAGAGGAAAGAACTGGTGCACAGAGCATCTTGCTTTTCTACCAGTTTGAACACTTGAATGTTCACTATTGCTTTGACCTGCTCCTTGTCACAGACACAGCTTTGTTTGGCTGCACTCAAGAGCTTTGAGGTATTAAGTCAAAAAGCAAAGTCACATGTTGTTAACTTCTATCCAAGGAACTAAATCTCACATTTTAACTGGTTAATAAAGGGCCAGATTTGGATAGTCTCCTCCACACAAAATCCCTATTACTGAAATCAAAAGGGGGCTTAGCAGGAGCAGGCCTTCCTCTTACGAAAAGCCAAATACCTCATTAGCAGCATAGTTAATGGAATGGCTACACCCTGGCCAAAAAAAAAAAAAATCTGATAAAAGACTTGAGTCTTTTCAAAAGAGCAAAGTTCAAAGAAGCAATTTTGAGAGCAGACACCAACTCTGAACCAAACAACCAAATTTTGAGAAAGCAAAGCAAGAGTTTATTCAAAACCAATGAGAAAGTGTGTAGCTTAACAACCCTAGATTTATGCAAACTTATCATCTATGCAAAACAAATCCATAATGTTACAAACTTTCAACATTCACCAAACCAAGGAAGAGCGTCCACTCCACTGGCTGCTAAGATGACCACAAAGGATGCTGAGGAATTTTATTTTTGTTTTACAAGGTACCCATCACTTGTGGCCACACTTTTTCCTCCAGGTTGGTGCATGAGGGGCAATCAGGTAGTAAGTTAGTGAGGCTGCAGGGATGTCCCCCCACAGCAGCTCTGCCCCAAGTCCCACACTGCTGGGCCATCTCACACCCTCCCTCACAGGAGGGATAGGACAAGGGATAAAGGTTTTAAACTACTACAGGGTCAATTCCGACTAGATATACAGAAGGAGAGGGCCATGAAACAGTGGCACATGCAATGTTGGTGGTGGACTGCCCTGCACAGTCCCCAGTGCCCAGCAAAGCCAGGATAAAACCACACTTTAACAGCTTTGGCAGCTGAGTGCTGCCAGGCCCTGTGGGTCAACAGAGCCTCACGTCTGTGCCATGGCACTGCTTGGGACTTTGCAACAGCAAACATGTTCAGGAGGTTACTCAAATAGCACTTATTTGGCACCCAAAGGGTGTAAGCATCAGCCTGCCCAGAACCCAGCACAGACCAGCAGCAACTTCTCCAAAGTGCAAGAAAACTTGGTTGAGCACCTCACCCAGGCACAAGAGAGGCAGATGGGAAAGAGGGAAAGCAGGAGCTTGTGTGAAAGAGCTCTGCATTCTCCTATACACTCATACAAGCACCTTGTCATGCAGATGAGCGAGTAACACTCAGCCAGTGCCCTGAATTGTGCTGGCCAAGGGGAAAATTCTGTGCCTTGTCCCACCACAGGAAACAGAGCCCCAGCTGTCCTCAGTGCCAGCCTGTAAACATCTGGACACTCCTTATGTGCAACTAATTGGGGAGCCTCGGTCAAGTTCCCAGGGGAAGGGCAAAGATTGGCACACACCACTCCTGCTTGTGCCATAAAGGAGGAACAATACAGCCTTCAGCTTTTGACATGGGCAACTCACCACCTTCCAATCTATTTAATTAATTTTACGGACCTTAGGACTCTGCATATGTGCCATTTAAATGACAAGGGCACAGCACTAGAGAGGCTGTCCCAGGAATGATGTACTTCACTAGGTTCTCCCAGATGATGACTATCTAAACACACTACAGAAAAAACCCAACACACTCAACAAATTGAGTGATTTTCACAAGACATCAGAGTCAGCAAATCCCAAATAAGGGAAAAATCAGCAACAGAGTACAGAGAGACCACAGAGTAACATGGAAACAGCTCCCACCCTCAATATGCTTTCACACAAAGTCATTTGGTTGGGCCCAAGCTTTATCTACTCAGCTCGTAACAAAAGTAAAAAAAAAAAAAAAAAGCTATTAGCAGAAGGTTAAGGTAACTGAAACAATTGCTGTAAAATAATGGAGCCCACAGCAGTTACGACTTTGTGCATATATTTATTTAATTGAATAAATACATCCATTCAGCTACTGCTTTTCACAACAGCCTTCCTGCCTGCAGTAGGAAAGGTTATTCCCATTAATTGATTATTGTTACTGCTCTAATACACCCAACACACTTGTTTGTGCTTCTATTTAATTTTCCAGGGTATTACCACTAGCACTGTAAATGGGGACATATGTAACCGAGCCAGCCCTGCTGACAGCAAAGAGAACACCCATCTCTCCCAAAGGGGCATAATTATAAAAGGCTGCAGGTTATCGATGGATCAGTGGGTTAATACTGGGATATCCGCATGAAGCCATGTAATTTAATCTGATCACAGTGAGTCCACGGGGAAGATAACCCAGGGAATCTGATGTAAAGACACCTTTCAGTAATGAACAGGCATCCCAGCCCTCGTGCTGGCAGCAGCACTCCTCGGAGCTCAGCGTTAATACTGTGCCTTTCTCAGCCCATGGGAGACTGTGACAGGAAGGAAAGGCTCACCAAATCACCCGTAGGAGGATGCATTTACTGAACAAAAGCATTACAGAATTCTGTCTTCAGGCTAAAAATATTACACACCTATAAAACTGCCTATACCAGCAAGGAGAAAAGCAATTCTCGCTTCTGTGCCCACGTGGGGGTGGACAAACTCACCAGGCAGCTGATGGGTATGGAGTGGGCACAGAGTAAATACAACAGATAGGAGTCAGCTACAATCCACTACAAAAGACCACATAAAACAGGCTTTAAAAGGAAAAAGGGTAAGGAACGCACAAGGTTGGCAGAGCCTTAGGTGGTGAGCTCAGAGAAGCATGTTCCAGCAAGAAGGGCTAATGTGAATAAAGTACCCATGTTGATTACAGACCACAGATAAGCACAAAAGGAAGGAGAGTGGCCATGTGGGAAATGCTGTGAGGAGTGAAAGGATGGGCAGAGCCCATCAGACCTCTCAGGTGGGTCCCTCCAATTGATACACAACAGCCTCAAAAGGCAGATAATATGACTTGTATGTATAAACATGCAATTATTCCACTTCCTGTGGTTTAGAAATGTAGGTTTAGACACACATGTCAAGAAATTTGAGAGCTTTGGAAAGGGTAAGACTGATCAAAATACATTCAACCTCCACCTAAGAGACTTTTCATCAGGTAGAGACAAAACCAGCAAACCTCAAACATACAAAATGTTGACTCAAACTCTGATTTCAGCAGCTTATGCTGATAACTTGCGATTAACTCACCAGCACAGATACTAACTCTCAGATTTAATTCTTGTCAGTCGAGAAATGTTTCTGCTTCTCCCAAAGCACAATGGCTGCTATCATTTTGACTGACGTAAGCTACCATAAATTATTTTTCAAATGGACAAATTTATCCCTGGAGACAGCAAGATTCCAATTAGGGCATTTTTGTCTTCCTCTGCAGCAAATCTTGAGCTGGTGCTTAAAGCAAGAGAGAGAGCACCAGAAGCAAGAGTGAGCTTTCTCTCTGTCATCACAAAACAAAAAGTGCTTCTACACATTTGATGCAAAATAACCCCACATTAATACAAAGGTCAAAGCCAGTAGCTGCAAGGCAGGGTCCTGTCCCTCTTACAGGGTTAGTTATGGCAGATGTGTTAAGAACACACCATTCTGTTGAGCTGTCCTCTTACACCAAGGGTAAGAGCTGGAACAACCATATGATAAATTCAAAATACACACAGAAAAGGCCAAAAATAGTTAAGACAGAAGAAAGCAGCTGAACAGACACATCCAGCAGAGCTGAGTTATTTATTTTTCCATTCCTCTGCCCTGTCATGAAACAGGCCAAGGATAGCTCTATGCCCCAGAGGATGCTGTGCTCAGATACACCCTTGCCCACCAATAACTCAGGAGCACTCAGCACATACTTCTTGACTCAAGACTTGTCCCTTGTGGGCTTTCCTTTAAGCCATTCTTCACATTACTGCAACTCAGTGAGGAGCTCCAAGTCATGGGTCCTGAACATGTGGGGTATGTCCCCACGATGGCAAACACAGAGACAGCTTCAACAAACGTTAAGAGAAACTCTGTAATGCATCAATGCTCAGCACAGCATTCTTCTGAATGAGCCTCACAATCTGGCAGGGCTCCTTCCAACATCAATATCAATTTCCTCCATCAACAGGAGATAGAATAATAGCAACTTCCTCTGTTTAATACAACCCTTAATTGTCCCAGACCAAACACTGGCTCCCAGAGGCTATTCAATCTGCTCTACAGGTAACTGTGTCCCAGACAAGATGCAAGAACTTCTATCAGCAAATGTTAAATGCTGCAGGAAGGCCAGAAGATGTGTCTCAGGACTGCTAAAAACATTAACTAACCACATCCCTGCACTGGCTCTAATGGAACTCACAAAGCACTGCTGGGAGCAGCACAGGCACTCCAGTAACCAGAATCACTTGCAAGCTCCTGCCTATCTGAGAGGCAACAAATCCACAGAACCACTGTCAGATGAGGGTTTTTTTCCCTCATCCGTTTTCTGTATCAGCTCCACGATGCCTCTGATCCCCCTCCTAATGATAATGTCCTCACTGATTTCAAGAGAACTCAGCAAGACTGAGCAGAAAAAGAACTAAAAAAGGAAATGCCAAATGAGTCATTAGTGGGTGGAGAAAAGAACCGTATAGTAAGTAGTCTTCAACTTTTACTCCCTTAAAATAAACAGTGCCACAAATTGAAGGAATCCTTTGACACTAGTGAAGATGAAGCAGTAACAAGCCCCACCCAATCTGTAGGAATGATGAATTCCTCCACTCAAAGGGGTTACTTAAGCCAGATGCCAGTAAGCACACAGGTAAAATTAATCTGCTTGTTTGGAAACCTCTAGATGGGAATTTCAATATTAAATGCAAGCTCAGACTCAGGCAGAAGCAAGCAAACCAGCACCAAACTAGAACATTTTCCCCAATTTCAAATAGGTAAGAAAATTCCTTTACTTTTTCAATCTTTTGGCTGCTACTGCAAGTCTTTGAGTCAAGCAGGTGCTCAGATGCTAAAACAGGAGGAATTTCTTCCCTATTATTAGGTTTCACTTGACCAGCAACCTGTTCAAGTGAAAGGTGTCCCTACCCATGGCAGGGGTAGGAGCTGGATGATCTTTTGAGGTCCCTTCCAACCCAAAATGTTCTATCACTCTGATTAACCAGAGCAGGCATGGGGCCATGATCTTTCTAACCCTGCTACAGCACAAATATGTTTCCTTTGGAACGTACTTTGGTGTGTACTTTCACACACTCATCTCTTTGATTCATTTTGCCCTGGGTTACCAAAACACAGCCCTTTTTCCTAGGCCTGGTTACTACAGCAACAGAATCTTTTTGAGTTTTGGAGCAACACATTGCAGGCACCAAAAAAATCTTCCACTAGTTCAAGAAACATGAAGCTGCAAGTCAGCAGCCCATGCAGAGAAATATTCCTGTAGTATCTCACCCCTGCCTCTCTAATTAAGAAACTCTAAGAATCCCCATCTCCTTGGCACAGCACAAGCCTGAGCAACCTCTGACTTCAAAGGATGCACAACAGAGGTGCACTGCCCACAACCTCCTGTGTTCCTGTCACTGCACAGAAACCACAGGAGAAATCTGATGGGCTTCATAGCCACAAGAATATTACACTCCACAGATGCTATTAGTTCCACTAATGATTAAAGCCAAAGCAGCACTTTAAACTCCATATGGTAGGTATCACATCTGCATTCTTCTACACACACATGAGTATTAAAACACAAAAAAGAAGGTCTGGAGGGATGTTCTCGGGGTTTGGAGTTTTTTTTAAATAACCAGAGAAGCTGTCCTGTATTGTTGTTTGACTGCAAAGTGACTGGATTAGATATTATATTATTACTCCACCTAACTTTTATACAACTCAGAAGGAGGGAAAAAAAACCCTCTTGATGCATACAGTTATTTCTATCTAATTCACTGCCTTGGGACACAAGAGTTTTTATTGCAGAGGTGAACAACGATTAGTCCTTAGCTGTCAGGTTGAGAGACTGCTTCTAACCCTCTGCTACAGCCCAGCCTAATGCAGCACACATGGACTGAACATAAACAATACACTAAGGACAGCACAAACTGGTCAATCTGATCATTTCTCAGCAGCAGCCAGTCATTCTATAAAGTTCAGCCAGACTATTATCACTGTTATTAATTAGTTCCTATCCTGAGAGAACGATCTATGCCAGATTTGCCCCTAATTTCAACTAAGGGAACTTACCCAAAAACATTTCATCTGGTCACACACGGCCCCCCCTGAGTGAGTGTGCTATTATGAGAAAGCAAACTGATATAAATATAGCACAGTGACAGTATCCACTCTGCAGTTATTTCCTCTGCGAAACAGAGCAGAATGAAGTGGGTAAGCTGCTCAGCCAGCTTTCTTCTAAGGCCACTGAAAACTGCATTGATGACATCAACAAAAATAATCAGTTAAAGACAAATCTGAGCAAATAATTCTCGAGCAACATTTAAACTGAGCAATCTGACCTCCTCTCAAGTATCTACCTACATAAGATGACACATCCACTTGTTTCTTCTCCATTTCTATTCATTCATGGAATAGATTTTTTTCCTGGTAGCTTTTATTTTCACTAGCCAAATTGATTGCAAGTTGATAGATGAATTAATCATCCAATATCTGAAACCCTACTTGTGATGGATAGGCTAGGACAGGGAAGAAATTAAACTTCATTGCTGGTTGAGTGTGCATACACAGGCAATCCTCTGTAATCCACAATTCAGATGTAGAAATTCAGGTTATGATTTCCATAGCTAAAGCCAGAAAGTAAACAACCTCAAAATGCTTGGGATTTTGTGGTGGGTTTTTCTGGTGTTGTTTTTTTTCCTTGTTTGTTTTTAAACTCCACATGTAGTAACAAATATGGTTAGACAACATCCTTATCTCTGCAGAAAACATAAAAAAGTAGCATATAGTAAGCAGAAATAATTTTCTGGAAGTATTTTCCCAGCTACAGCTGAACTGCCAACTTTAAACACGTTATTTTAGCATACAAGATGAATGTAGCTCAGGAAGAAGAATCACTCTTCCTAATCCTCCTCTCATGCAGCCTCCTCCAGCCTGTTCTCAAGACATGAAGCATTGCTTAAAAAATGCCCACGGAACAGACTGAAAGAAGTTGCTGCTCCTCTATATAGTTATTTATAATAGATAATCTTAGAATCACTCTTAATTCCAGCTCATCATTTATGGTGTTGGCACAGTTGCTCCAGTGAATTCAGTCTCATTATTCACCTTGGGGTTGTACATTATCTTGTATTTTATACATCATCCTTCTTTGTCCAGTGGATCCCTCACAAACACTTACAGAACCAAGGGAAGATGAATAATGACCCAAGGACAAAGCTAAATGCTGCAATACTATGATTTTATGGCCAGCTACAGAAAAGCAGGGACATGTTTTGAATACACAGATGAAGCTCTAAGTGAAGCAGCAATACACCCATGAATGCCACACTATGTAGTGACTTTCCACCAGGCTTCTGCACTATCCCAAAACATCAAACAGCACTTGGAAAGGCAGCAGGACCACTCAGCTTTGCAGTCAATGGCCACACTCGGCTTGGAAACCTGATAAAAATGTCTCTGGAAAAAAACCCAAACAGGAACAGGATCACCCATTCAGCTGAAAGTCACACCCAGGTGGGGATGATGGGACAAGTGCTTGCTTTTGGTTACCAGGATATTACTAACAAGTGCAGAAGGATCTCATTAATGGCAGCACACACTCCAGTGATTTGTTCCATTGGAACATCTTACCTAGTGACAAGGTCTGCACAAAGAGGAGTGGGCCAAGCTGGTACATTTTTTCAAAGAAAACTTCACCAACGATATCCTCTTTAAATCTGCTGGGAAGGGAATCCACAGCTGAAACCCATAAGCACTTTACCCCAATAACTGAGATGCTTCACTGGGGAATCAAAGGCAAATTTCACAGCGAAAACATCAGAAAGAATTTTGCAACATGATCACCAGACTTCAGGCTCACTGCACCTCAAAATAGACCTCACCAGCTTCCACATCCTGTTCTGTTACAGGGATCACATTATCAAGGGTCCTGCCACAGCATCCTGGGTCACAGCACCTACTCTGTAACTGGCACTTCCTTGCTAAAATGTGACACTGGTAGTGACAACACGTGTGTCCTCTCAGTCTCCTTAGACTACAGTGATCACACAGACACATGCTCTGGAACAGGAAGAGAACTAGGGTATCATGTGGGAAAAAAAAAAAAATCCCAAAATAAAAAAAACAATCATCATCACACACACCACTTGAAAATTCTTCAGCTAAATCTGAGCCATAAGCCATCAAAATAAGAATTTAAAGCACTCTGGGCAAACACAAAAGAAGGAATGAGCATCTGCCCAATTATCATGGCTGTCAACCTTTACCACTGCTACGATATAAAGCAAAAACTACTGCGTTTCCCTGCTGCTTGATGTAGAGACCCATGCCAAGTTACTTCCACAAGCACAGCAGCACATGGAGAAGAGGCCTTGAGGCATCCCTTCCACTGGCATCCAACAGGGAACAAGAGCCAGATGCCAGCCCACAAAGAAAACCTTCAGTGAGAAGAAGTTCAGAGAGCCTTACCTATGTACAGGGAGGAATCTTTCCGCCTCACGTGGTCATCGATGTAGGAAACTCCCAGGGGCTGGACAGGGGTAGCACCAATGCCCAGGAGGACCTGTGCCCCGATGAGCAGCAAGTACATCATGTTGGTAGCAGTCCTATTCCTGCAGATAAGGTCCGGGTCTGGTCCCTCATCGCTGGTGGACCCGTTGACAGCACACACATCCCTCCCTTCAGCTCCCCAGCGTATTTCTCCCGATTCATATTCATACTGGTGGGTCAGAAATTCAGGCAACGCAGAAAGGAGGGCACCCAAGGCCATGACTATCCCTCCACATCCTATCAAGCGTGGCCGGTGTCCTCGGGCTCCGAAGTAGCTCACGAAGAGGATGAGGGCCAGGTTGCCAATCTCGAAGCTGCTGGCAATGACACCCACGTCAGCGCTCTGGAGGTTGAATCGCCGCTCCAAGGTGGTTAAAACACTCACCTACAACAGAGAAATCCAGGGAAAATTACATTCCATGCCTTCCATTCTCCCCATACGTACTGCTAAAGTGTAAATTTCCTTGACTTTTCCTTGGAGCTGAAACCATACCCCATCAAGGACATCCAAATCACAGTACAGTAGCTGACCTTCAAGCACGACCTGACTGTTCAAATACAGCCACACCAGAAGGTCCTAATACCAAGTGACATTTCACAGTCTACCACCTGTCCCAGCACATGTCACTTCCGAATTCCTGTGCCCATCAGTGTGTATTTTGGATGCCTGCAGACGCCCATGATTCCATGATTCATTAGTCTGTCTTTGGGCTCCCTTTCTATTTGAAGGCACAACCTTCACGGTGCACTGTCCCACAGAACCAAGGCACAAACCACACTGAGCTTCACATCCTGCCAGGCACCCAACCTTTCCCTTGGAATGAACTGCAGTTAGGGAGCAGCAGAAAACCCTGCAGATTCTTTGCTTGCACACCAGCACAAGGCCATCGAGCCACTCAGTGACAGTGATGTACAAACAGGCAGTTTAGCTGGCACTGAATGCTTTTACTCAAGTATATAAATAAAATGCTGATCAAAGGGTTTAAACTGTTTGTGGATTAGTTAATGACTGGGATCGTCACAGAGTATTTTTGAGAAGACAGGCCAATTAAGGTTTACATAGAAGATTTAAATCCACCATGAAGAAGGGATGATTTAACAAATTGTGGGTATTTAACACTAGGAAGTGAGGAGCACATGAACAGTCTTCAAATATTTAACATTGCTGCAAAAAGGAATGGCATGTTCTTTGAATTCAAAATGGATGGGACAAGAAGTGACAAGTCAAAACTGCAGCAGAGATGATCCAGGTTAGATGCAAGGTGGGCAGAAACCAGATTTTACTGATGGGGATTGCGAGGCACTGAAATATGCTGCCTGGAAAGGCTGCAGAGGTCTTTAACAGAGCACAGACCAATATCTGTCAGGAAAGACACAGGTATGACTGATCTTGCCATGGGGCAGGAAAATGAGTAAGATCATCTCTTGAGAACTCTTCCAATCTTGATTACATGCTGCAGTGAAACACAATGTGGATTTTCTGCAACAGTCACAGCACTGATCAGAGCACGAAGGCTGAGCCATTAAGCACCTCACTTGCTGCCAGCCCTGCTCAAGAGAGAAAACAGGGTATTCTCCTTTCTATGGCAGTGTTCCTCTTCTACAGTAAAAAAGCAACAAAAGAAATCTTGTACGTGTCACAGAAATGCCAAAATCTTTTACCTTGTATATAAAACTATCTAGTTTTTCAGACTGCAAGAGATGAAGGTATTTAAAGTTGTCCTAAAAGAGGCAGGTTTCTCTATTCCAAAAAAAAAAATTGTGATAAAGACCTCAGAGCAGAAGGTAGCCCCTGGATAGAATAAAAATAGCCTCCCACTGGAGGCATTGAAAATCTTTGCTGATAAACCTCACGAAGCAGGAGCCAGCCTGACCGACTTTAAAGTATTCTGACAGCAGTTCTTCTCTGGGGGCAGTTTGCCTCTGCTAGGGTACACCAGGGCACAGTTGGACAAAGACAGCCCCATCAGCAACAAAAATGGAAAATGGAAACAACCCACTTCTGCTGCTCTGCATAAGCAAAAGCTCACAAACCTGACAGTGGTAAGTGTCCAAATCAGATCTCTAAAACTGTACTGTGTTCATGTTTTCTGAAAATTCAACCTTCTTCTCATACAGGCAACTATCATTTTATACTACCACCAATGTAACCTTCCCCTACTAAAGAGCAAAGAGCTAGGAAGGCAAGGAGAAAGAGACCTAAAAAACAAGTCCTATGAATAAAGGCAGTGCAAGAGCAGCAATTCTTCCCATGCCAAAGCCAGGTGTGCGTGTCAGAGGAGATCACCACTTTGCCTGCAACACCAGGTGCAGGTCCCTGTTGGGATGGAACAGCTCTGTGACTCACGAGGGACAGCAGTGTCCTCTGTGTGAGGGCACAGCACAGCCTGTCCCTGCTCCAGCAGCCTTGCCCAGCAGTGCTGGAGCTCACAGGGACACTGCTGCTCTCAGCCCGCTGTGGGAGCTGAGCAGGAGAGCACAGACACTGCTAGAAAACATTATGCTGGTGTTTTCAGAGCAAGGAACATCAAGGAGGGGGGATACAGACAGCATCCCATAGCCACAGGCAGATCCACCAGGCAGACAAAGGAGAGAGAACCACAGAATGGTTTGGATTGGAAAGGAGCTTAAAGATCATCTATAGTTCCAAACCTTCCACCATGGATCCATGGTTTTACTGCAAGGTTGATCTAATGGCACTGGCTCTGGGGTCCTGTGAACACCAATTTTAACAGAGTGGGGAATCTCTTCAAGATCAATATATAGCTCTGAGCATGCAAAATTATGTCTGTGGTGCTCACAGCTGAGCTGTACCTAGATGGGAAATTCATGATTACTCATTACAGCTGTGTAAACTGAGGTAGAGAGCCAACTATTAATGAGACAAGTGCAGTCAACAAAATTAATTTCTAATGGAATAATTTAGGCTGGAAGACTGAAAGCCAACAGAAGTGATTTCCCAAGGCTAACTGGTATTAACCAGCTTTGGAAGTCTCCCATATTTCAACCTGGCTGCCAAATTTTAGGTTTTTACCATAGATATATATATGCAAGTGGCTAGAAAGAAGGATGGTGTTTAGACACATGTGGGTGCCAGGTCTCAGAAAGGTCAGATTTTTGACAGCTGGATGTCACATACAAAAAAATGCACCACTTCCAGGTGCAATTCACAGTGACAGAGACAGTAAATCGGTGACAAACCAGGGAACCAGAGTCCCGATTCACATTCCATTCTTATTTCAGGGGGACTTCAGCCATTCTTTTCCTTTTTACAAAAGCTAACCCACTCACAGCAGGGAAAGAGAGTCTCACCACCCCCTAATACTTCCTTGCTTTACTTTGGGGAAAAGACTGAAACAAAAGCAGGAGGAGGATAACAACACCAGGCAAATTCCAACCCTCCTGATAAAAGCTGGCAGTTCTCCTTATTCCCCTGGCCAGACCACACTGCATTTCCCAGTTTGCTCCTTCTGGCTGTAGCACTGCTACCCAGTGCTACCAGCTCTGCCTTTGCTAACTGGGTTATGAGGAGTGGAGGGTATGGTGAAAGAAGAAATCCATCATACCAGCCTTGAGCATCCAGAAGAAAATAGCATCCAAGTACAAAATGCTGAGACCAGCATCAGCAGAGTAGCCTCCAAAACTGACAGTCACAGTGAGGGAAAAAAAAAAAATCCCAGAATAAAAATAGGGCTGGGAAATAAACTGTCAACATGCAGATTCTCAGCCAGAGAACAACAGGAACACAACTGCATTTTATCCAGAGTGGCAGCAGCCCAGACAGTACAGCCCAAACTCTTACTATGACATTGGCTGTGACCTTACAAAAATCAACTACAAAATCAGCATTAGAATAGCAGAGATGTTACCTGCATTTATGCAATAGAAACCCTTCCGCATGGCTAAAATCACTCTCCTACCCTCCATGCTCCACTTTTGTGGGACTTCCTGCATATAAGGTTTTAACGTGATTAAACTTGCAGTTTCCATGTGGGATGTTCCCAGTGCCCTTGTAACTATGGGATAAAAACACTATATTGCCTGTATTTTCTTTCACAATCCTGTACCCCAGTAGACCAACCATCACCACTCCCAGACACTAACTGTTACATCCAGAGTTACATAAAATGTTGTAAAAGACACCACGGGTCCCTGTAAAATACTGATGTCATGTGAAAAGGCTGTGGGGATTATAAAAAGTCCCTGTGTGCTGATGCCAGGTTGATCACTCTAGAGCACAGCAGCCCACGTGGATGCTGTTTAAGAGCAGGGACGTGGGCCACGGGATGGTGCAGCAGCACAGCAGCTTCAGATAGACAGCATCCTGCTAAAACACAGCAGGGAAACACCAGGAGCCCACAGCTGTGAAGCTGCTACTTCCTGACACCTGTCAACTTACACAGCTGTTTAGTCAGGGATGGAAAAAATTGACTAAGAGGGTATTTAGTTAAAAAAAGCTGCTAACCCAAGATCAAAACGGTTACCAGGAAGCAAAGACAGCACCCAGTAAAACTCAGGCAGACAAGATAGAGCAGATCATGCAGTCTAACCCAAAAAAGTCACTGGGGTGAAACAACCCACAGGAGCAGAGCAGGCACAAGGACACAGGCACATTCTAACTGTGGCACATGCCAGAGCTCAGGAAAATGGGAACAGCACTGAAACTACAGCTTCCTATAGCAGAGCGCCTGCCTGCCACCCTCATGTGCTCATATCTGTCCCTTAGCAGGTCACTGGGGCTCTGACCAGCCAGCTCCTTAACTGCAGCACTGTACTCAGCCTTCTGTCACACCAGCTTTGCTGCCTTCTTCCATGAGTCCCAGTTCACCTACTCCTGACATCTACCACTCAGTTTTCGACAGCAGCTCCACTAAGATGTAGCTCTTAGATCAGCTGTGTGGCTGTTGTTACTCCACAAGTTCATGCTCCTCCAGATGGGTCTATACCACATCAGTCAACTGGACCACTGAAAACTAGACCAGTTTGGCCAACTGCACACCTTGCTCATGCAGAAAGCAGGCTGGGCAGCTAGGAAAGATCATGTAACCCAGACTTCTGGCTTTCTGTGAACACACTGCAACATACAATAACCAGAAGTGATTAAAACTTGTAGCATGCTTGCACTGTCTCCTCTTACTGAGCCAAGGCAGGCTGCACGCACACATTTAGATGACATCAAACAGGCCCAGGCTAAAGGGGCCTCCTAACGCCACCCTAAAACACTCTGCAATGATTGAAAAAGGAAAATGTCTCATATAACGCACACAGTGATAAATGACCCACATCAAAAAAAACCCAGAAATCAATCACCACCTTAAAATTTCCAGCCAAAGCAATTTGTATTGCAACTTTTTTAACTAAATCCAGGGAAGCTTGTGCAGTGTCATTGTGGACTTATTTCAATAATACATGCTCACATTCATCATTCTTGTCTGTCCCAAATCTACAGACCTCGGCCTTTCTGAACCAAGGTAAATTTGTTTTCTCTACAGGATGTTTATTTTATATTAGTGATCAGCAAAAATACAATCCACAGACCTGCTTCACCCTATTGCCCCACTTTATCACTAAAAAATGAACTGAAGGCTGGGAGCACCATTATGGAGTCAGAGACACAGTACATTGAAAATGAATAACATATTGTTCGTATCTCCAATGATCAAGTCATATTCACCCACAGAGTCTACAGTTAAGTTCATTGTATTAATAATACCGGGTTATATATAGAAAACACATTGACTTTATGCCTGAAGGGCCTTTTCAAAAGGCTTCTTTTTAATGTAAAATACATTTTCTCAGTTATGTGGTAAGAGATTGGACTTGAAGAGACATGTCTGCAGTGCTACAGGGTGTAAAATAATTGCCTGGCAACTACGTTCCCAAAGGAAAACAAACGCAAACCACCTCCCACAGTCTCCATTACAGAGGTGGGAAACACAAGGTTCCTTGAAGAGCCAAAGGGACCATGCCAGAAGTGCCACTCCTTCCAGGTGCCACTTCTTCAGGTGTCACCCCATCCTCTGTTCCAGCAGCTGTGCAGGGTGGGACAGATGCGATCCCATTGCTGTGAGACTGCTCACAGCTCTCCTCCTGTAGAGCTGGTCCCCAGGGGCTCAGCCACCAAGCTCAGGCTTCAAGCCCACAGGAATGATGCTGATACTCTGCTCTGACATCCTCCTGCTCCACAATTCCAGCATTGAGATGGATCACTTGTGGTTGAGCCAAACTTTTAAAAAGGCAGCCACTTCCTTTGCATTTTGCCCTGGGAAGAGGGCAACAACCTTAGTACCCTTTGCCCAAACCCAGGCAACAGCTCTTCTTGCTGCTCCTCACCCCACTGAAGTAGTGAGGGCATCAGGATCTCCTGTCTCAGGCTGCTGATCACTTGTTTGAACACCTTTCCTGGTCCAGGCAAGTCAGTTGAAACTTAAAATACATTTTCACTGCAGATGTCAACACCTGTGCTGGCTTCGGGCACACAAAACATAAGGGTAAAAAAAAAAAGGGCAAAAAAGGTGGTGGGATCAACACACCCAAGCTGGCTCTGCTCAAGGTCTGGAAATCATCTCTGTACAGAAATTTGCATTCACATGACAGGGATAATAGATGCCACAGCTGAACCCCTGCTGAAAGTAGGGTGTTATTAGCTTGGCTCCTGCTGCATGTGCCTGTGCTGTTTCTAGGCCAGCACTCAAAAAATCTGCAAGTTACTGTACTGGCGCCATGAGGAGTTTGCAGCTTGGATTTGTGCCTCACTGGTGTGAAAAATTCATTTTATATTCTAGTGACCAGCTCTGAGGTTACTGACACAGTCCAAATTAATCACACGTTCAAGGTCAGGATTTTCAGGGCCCGAGAAGAGAGGGTACTGCACCATGCAGCAAGAGAAACAGCACATCACACTCCTAGCTGAGGCAAGGCACACATTTTTGGCAACCTCCTTCTCTCTGGCATCAAGCAGAAACTTTCCCGCCATCTCTTGTAGCCCACTGTGCATCTCCTTGCCACATTTCAGCAGCCACAGCATCCTGTGCCACTGGCCCTTGGCCAACACACAAGGCACAAAAACAAGTGTACCTGGGCACCTTTTGCAGGGTTTCACAGCTGTGCCACAAACACGGCGATGCTCCAGGCTGCAAACAGAGCAAAGAGTACTCAGCAGCCACGGAAGATATCCTGTTTGGTTAGAAGCTGATACATCAGTGCAAAGCCACAGCTTGTTTCAAAATAGCTTAAACCAGAAAAAGGTCACATGCCTCTGAAAGGTAAACGTGCATTTTCCACTACTCTGGTGAAACTGGGATCCACCCTGACCAAGCACACTGCATAAAAACCCAAACCTCTAACGCAGGCACCCATTGCAGCAAACAGCAATGCAGGCAGGGCTGTCAATACTTTCCTCATTTGCTTCCTACAGATCCTGCATGGGACACAGTGGGCTGACCCCCTTTCCCAGCTCCCCCGAGGAAGGGAAGGCGCAGTGCCCCATTTACAGCAGTGTGAACAAAAAGATCACTGGGGTGTCATTTACAGCTACCCCCTCACGTTCATCATGGAAAGTCAGCCTGAGTCACCAAGAGCTCAAAGCTGACCCAGGTACAGAGCCAGGGCACATGGAACTGCCTAAGCAGAACATGAAAGGCTTTTTCTGTTGCTCTAAAACAGATGCACACCACAGCCAAAATCTAGGTTTTTAACCTTTTAAATCCCCAACCTACAGTGATATTATAATCACAACCACAGGCTTAGTGTTCATACAAGCTTTCTGCCTCCAAGTCTGCTGTTCAATACTGACCTCATTGTGTGAAAGCAGGTGGTATTTTAGTCCCTGACAAGGTATCCACATAAAAACACACAGTGCTAGAACCCATTTTTAGCACAAACTTTCCTTGAGTAGCACACTTACAACGAAGCCAGTAGATATTTGAATCCTTACTTACTTACTTACTTATTTTTAAATGTTATGTCATTTTCACTGGCAGCCAAATAACACATCATAAACATGCAAAGAAGCACAAACCTCAACCCTGTAGCTGCATTTCTTCATGCTTTAAAAACTGTAGCACGGAACAGTGCTGCCGGCACATTTCAGACCTGGAGGATGAAGAATTCCACGTGGAATGAGAGCACAGCAGCAGGGGCTGATGAGCAGGGGCAGCCAATCTCTCTGTCAAAGTAAACAGCCAAGGGAAAGCTGCTGGAACATCTTTGACACGTTCAGAGATGGATGTCTTTTTTTCCCCGTGGCCAGCAAGTAGGTGTCTATAGCCAGATGAAGAGGAATTCAAAGTGTGTAATTTAAATGTAGGCTCCTACAGCACTCCTGGCCACAGACAGAACTGGCAGCAGGATTCACACCTGGGTCTGGAACTCTGCAAACTGGGCACCATCATGCTGGGTTCCAGCTGAGAGGAGATGAAATTCACGTTGCTGGAAGATTTTTAACAGGAAAACCCCCTTCCTGTATACTATCACATGGACTATGTACTACCTCTGGAGAGGCACAATCCCAAGCTGTCGCACCACAACACCCTCCCTTCTCCACCTCCACAACTTGAATGCAGGTTTGCTTGTTCATCTAATAAAACACTTCCTAACACAACACTTCCATGCCTGCAGAGAAGGCTTTCTACTATAAACAGGGCACTTACTACACAGAAACCATAATGCAAGCCTGCTGAGGAAACCCGTCACGCAAAGGGCTTCACGTTATCTTAATTTGTGATCAAGAGCTGAACTCAGGGCTAAGGGCTGCACCCGAGTTATGCCACAGTGCAGATGAAGAAGCAAGGCCTGTGGAGCTGGCTGCTGAAGCATTCCCAGCTGCCAGGCATGAACCAGGGCAGAAGTGACACAGGCAGGACACTCTGAGGCAGCATTAATAAAAGCTTTGAAGGAAGCCGAATTCAGTTTTCACGGTTGGAGGAGGACAGTGATTATATAAAGGCTATATACTGGGAGAGGAGCTTTTCTGACAAGTCCTACTACTTTTCTCTCTCCTGCTCTGGCTCTGCTGATATCTCTCCGGCTCTACTCCCTCTCCAGCAGAAAGGATGCCTGGCTGCAACAAATGGGAACTCGACTTATGGAGAAGTTTGAGGCTTTTCTCATCTACCAGTGCAACAAATGCTTAAATTTAGTAAGCACTGGGGCAGAGGAAGCCATTTAAAAGGGAAACAACAAAATGGCCACATTGTACTGCCATTCCACAGCACTTTGTAACAACTCATAAAAAAATACTGAATTACTGTAAACTTCTGCTCATAGAATTGGGGTCTCTCTAGCACCTAACTAGAAACCCCCCAAGCTTTCCCCAGAGCCACATGTGCTGTTTGCTTATTTATCCCCACCTCACACCCTGCAGCCCACACAAGCACTGTCTGTGTCATCCTGCTTATTTGCCAAGTAACACCCTCCTATAAAGCTGTTCACAAACAACTCATTTCTCTTTTTGTGTCACCTCTGTGCCATACCAAGGGTACAAACAGGAGCCGTGTGTTGGCTGCTGCCAAACTTCCCAGTAAAGGGAGAGGCAGGTTGGGAAGTGAAGAAGGAGGGCCATGGTGTAAACAGACGAGTCATGGCTTGAAGGTGATCTTAAATCTATTTACTGTAGAATCACCAGACCCTGAGAAACTTTAATGAGCACACGCAAGGAAAACAGAAGTTCCCACCTCTTCTATTTACCTACCAGAGACTGACATGAGCAAAGCCACAATAGGAGAGGGGTTTCCATAGAGGATCCCAGCTCCTAGGGACATACCAGATTCTGGGAGGAATCCATCGTTCAGGCACTTGAGAGTGGGAATGGTTTTGCACTCAGCCTTCAACACAAAGCCAGAGACATCCACTAATGGTTACTGTAGCCAACAGGAGCACTCTCTCTTCTCTCCTTCAGTCTTCCCAGTCTGGGTTCTCTCAACCTCCACAGCCATTTCAAATCCCATGTTTTCATCTCCTTCCAGTTCTTCACTCATCCTTTGCAGACAGCTTCTACGTGAAGTTAATTCTCTTTATAGTCAGTTTCTCCTGGGTTCCTGCCTCCCCAAGGTACTAATTACAATACAGTTTATTAGCCAGGCATATAACATTTGGACTCTAATTTTGCCCTGCTTTAAAGGAAGCTAGACACCACTGAGACAGTAACAGGCAAGGATATTTTTCAAAAGCACTTTAGAACTTCTTTGGAAAAAGAGTCCCATTTTCAAAGAGACACTTGGAGTAAGTCACTTCTGTCAATGACAGTATGGCTCAGAAAACATCCTTGAAAATAACATCCTCAGGCTCTTTTAAAATCCACCACTTACCAAAGAGTGAGCAAAGCAGTCCCAAGTAGTCTCTTCCAGAAAAGCCTCCAAATTTAGCAAAAAGCTAAATGTTTCAGCCCTGACTTTTCAGGCAGGTGTGAAGGAAACAGGGATACCGTTCAGCAACAAGGCTGCATCATCACAGGCAGGATAGCACAAAATTACCACCCCATTAATTAATTTAGTTCAGCCTATTATGATAACTGCTAGAGACCTGGTTCAGGGCCCAAGCCTGGGGGCCTCTTTCATCCCAGTTACCACTACAGGAGCAGCTCAGTGTCCACCATGGAACCTGACAATAACACAGCTAGCACATTTGCTGATTGACAGAGAAAGCCCAAAGAAGACCTGGAGATGTCCATGACAAAGCCAGGAAAAGAGCCCAAGCATGCCTGGTCTGCACCTTCATCACAAAATCCAAATAGTAGTTGTTCCTCAGCCAACAAGAGTTACCCCATGGGCTAAGCTGTCCTCTCCCAAGTCTACCACATGTCACATTGTCCAAATGCGAATAAATCCAGATTTCTCTGGGCACAAATATTAGTCTTGATGGATGAAGGGAGTTTGGACATGACAGGTCTGGACAACCAGCTGCAAAGTAAGAGCTTGGCTTGAAAACATTACCCACACGTGGCAGGAATGTTCCTCTGTTGCTGCCAAGATGCCACCATCAACAGAACCATCAACCTCACCAGTACTGGTTCACAGGAATCAAGTTGTTGCTCCACCATTATTTAATCTCTCACTAGCTTGAACAGTGGGGGCGTGGAGGAGGTCAGGGAAATACAAATGACAGGACCCCTGGAAACACTCCATGAACCTAATATTTTATGACACTGTCTGGATACCAAGAGTTCTGAAAACAATCAGGATGCTGAGAATCAAATTGAAAGTTTCTGAATCTATGCAATATAGGGGGCAAATAAAGAAGGAACCAAATGTGACTTTAGTTTCATTTGCACTTCCAGTGTAGCAAAGTTCTGTGCACCTCTTAAAGATCCTTGAAGCCTCAGTGTGATGCCTAACAGAAATCTATAAAGACTTGATCAATCAACTTGTAACTTGAGTACAAGTATTGGAGCAGCCAGACACACTCCATTCATGTCAAAAGGCATGGTTAGCTAAACCAGATGACTACACTTTGCCACAATCAATTTGCAGAACATTTTTGTCCATTTTGGCCAACCACTTCCCCAAACTGTAACGCCAACTCAAAGCAAGTCAGTTTGAACACGGATACAGAAGTACTGAGGGGGAAGCTTTGCAGGAGAACCTAGGAAAAAACTTCCATCTATGAGACCATACAAGCTTCTACCAAATCCCAGAAAGAACTCTACATCCAGATTTACCTTTAATTTGTACCCTGCTAACCAGTGGCTCATTGGATACCTGCCCACAGATACCAAAGATGCAGTCTATTAATGTGGGAGTATCTGGAAAACCTAGATAACAACATGGGACCCTGAGCACTATTCAGGGATAGACTTCAAAAGTTTGCAATCTGAAAACACACAGAACTGATTCTAGAGGCTGCATCCAGTGTTTCCCAAGAGTCATTATATACAACTACAGTAATTCATTAGGGATCTTACAACTACAGTAATTCATTAGAGATCTATTTAAGTAAGAAGGCAAAATAAAAATTCTGGCATAAAACTTCTCCAGCATTGAATTAAGCTGAATAATTCAAATCAATAAATGCCATCTTAAATATGGGAGGCTGCACCATAAGGCCCAAATGCTTCCACAAGAAACAGCAAGAAAAAAAATTGAAACTTCTGTCTTCTTGCTAAGGAAGAGCAAGAACTGAGACTAAGTGCAATACAGTAGCCTTGATGCATCCTAATCCATGGAAAACACTGAACTTCTGTACAGGGCCAGCATCTGAGAAAGCTTCTGCAGTTGTGCCAAATGACACAGCAAACCCACAAAACTGTGCCTCTAGCACATGGCTTGCTGGTATGGCTTAACTTCAATAGCCATCAAATACCTCCCAAGCTGATTTTGGAATCCATTCATTCACACAGTGATTTGCCAATGCAGAAGCAGCCTCAATTAAGCAAATTAACTCATGGAAGTGAACAGTTTATCTAGCTCCATGGAATAGTTGAACACTTTGAGTGTTTGCTCTCAAGCTCTCTGAAGCTGGCAGGTTTGAATCCTGAGGACTGGGGGAAAGCTGTTCAGTAACCCTAAGCAGCTCCTTTGAGCTACAATGTTTTAATAGTATTAAATATCACAGGCCATAGAAAGAGAACGAACAAAACCCAAACCCCAGCCCAGACTAGCATCACAGTCCTGTCACCCAAGGGCTCAAGCAGTCATGGGGTTTTGGTATCCTATTTTGATATAAAAAATAGAGATTTGTGGTCCAAGCACACCTCTTTGGACAAGAACACAAGACAAGGCAGATTCCTGCAGGAACACAACTGAGCTCAGTAGGCATTCCCTGCACTGAGCACCTTGGATGAGACCATCTACGGGATCACCCAAAGAGTCATCACTGCCCTTCACAAACAACCACCCCGAGACAAGGCATCCCTTCAGCTGAAGCTCCTGTGCCTCAGCCAGCAGCTGCACTGACTTCAGACATAAGGACCTGCATTATAACTAGCCATAGGCAGCAGGAAACAAAGTGTGCATCTCATGCAGAGGCTGAAAGGCCCATTGTAATTAACCACTCTCAGCCCTGTACGCTGGACAAGACAAAAACAAACCCCACAGTTTTCCTTTGCTGGTAAGCCCTAAAAACACTGTCCACTAACTCTCATAAAGGGCCTGTATGTCCAGTACTTTCTCTGGTCACAAGCTAGAGCATTTGGCATAGGCTATGGGAAGGTTAATTCCCACAAAAATCATGTTTTAGAGACAATGCCTGCAGGACAGAAAGAATACCACTATGTGTTTAATCACACAGACATGCCTCTCCTTGGGCTGAACCTTGCTGCCCAGTGGGACACCACAAAAACCAGTGACTGATCACCAAGTGCAGACAGGACCAAAGCACAAGGGAAACCATTTACCCAGCAGCAGCAAACTCTGCTGCAAAGAGCACATCAGTGCTCAAACGTGATTAATGGTTTACTTTAGCTCATGGCGAGGGTGGATGCTCTCCCAGCAGAGCACAGTGAGGATCTGACAGAGATATACTCCCAGAGAGCCTAGGGGAAAGAAAAAGGGACGGGGGGAATATGGTATTTTGATTTTTGGATTTGTTTTAAACATCAAAATCTATTCTAATTGGCAATGAAAATTAACTTTCACAGGTCAAGTCTGTTTTATCCCTGACAGTAATTGCTTTATCTCAACCCACAAGCTTTTTCACCTCATTTTCTACCCCCACTGTGTTGATGAGGGAGTGAGAGAGAAGCTGGGTGGGAATCTGGCTGCAGACCAAGGTTAGCACACCACAACATCTCACCAAGCAAGGTTGACACCCTTTAACAAGAAAAGAGTTAAAGCTTAAAGAATAACTTGGAGAAAATAGCTTTCCTAAGTCACAATGATTACAGGTCTTCCTGCAACTCAGTGAAATGCGAAGCAAGCTGTAGGATTGAAAAACTGGAAGTCTTAAGTTTCTCCTCTTTAAAAATCAAACCTTACTTACCTACTGTTATTTTTCTGTTGTTTCCAAATTACTGGGTAGGAAAGGATCCATCTCTAATTCGGCACCTCAATGCATCATCACACAACACTCAGACCATGTCAGGATAAGAAGTGAGCATGTTTCCAGCAGATGAAACTCATTAGCAGGGCACAAGAAGCAACAGGACACCACTGAGGGCATTCCCCTTTCATGTTTTTCAAAATAATTTTCTTTCAGTCAGTATTTTAGCTTCTCTCTTGGAAAGCTTTAAATGCTTGCCCTGCCCTCTTCTCTCTTGGCATTTCTCAGTGTAGACAGGCACATGTGCACATACACCTCTGGTATTTTTCAGAGGTACAGGGACTTGCCCTGCTACTGTCCCAAGCAAGGCACATGCCAGTCCTCCTGCATCTCCCTTCAGAGATTCCTGTCAAGCCAAAGCATGAGGTTTAGTCCACATTCCAGCACTAAGCAAATCTCTGGTCTCCTGCTAATGATGTGCCAAACTATGTTTGCAAGAAGCTGAGAAGTGGAAAGAGATAGCAACTATTTCATATCCACCTTTTCAGAAATAAAAAACAAGAACTCCAGACAATCTTTCTGCAGCCCTTTCTGGTAAAGTTCCACCACAGAAAACAAATACCATTCATTGTTTAACAGTACACGTTGCAAAACTATTAAGTTATGATGTTTTCTCACTCCCTGTTATTCCTTTGGAGAATTAAAGGGAAGAAATAAATCTGAAACTACAGAAAATTCAAAACTCTGTCCTGCTATGGCAAACAGGCCCACCACTGCTATCTCTGGCCATGCTGTGTTTGAACATAAGTGCTCCTGCCAGCTGAGAGCATGAAAAACTGCATCTAATACAGGTTCCAAGACTACTCCAGGAAAAACACTTACTTTTCACCTCAAACATAAATTCATAGAGTAATTCCTCTGTTTTAGGAATGCAGAGGGCACCACTAGCTGTCACCCTCCACTGTAAAGCAATTCCACATTGTTTCATGAAGTTTTGCAGGTATTAAAATGTTCGGTATCACCCTGAAATCCACACATGCAACACACATTTCAAGGTTGTTTCTTCTATACTGACCCAAACCCAATTGCTGATTTCAATTCAGCCAAAAGTCTTTCAGTGAGGGACAAAAAAAAAAAAAAAAAGAAAAAGTATGCCACAAATATACCACTATTCATCTCTGAAAATGAAAAGTGAACGATTTCTGAAAGGTTTCTGTATTCTTCCACACCCACACCACACATCTCCTCTTAATAGCCGAGCTTTCTTTCAGTTTCCTTATGGTGGAATTTGTAGGTGCCTTTAAAGAAAAAACAACTGAAGAAAATGTTGGATTCAGACGCAAACATCAAAGCACCAAAAAACAAACCTGCCACAGTTGCTTCAGAAACTGGGTGAGTCATGAAGACCTCAATACAACTGAATTATGCAGTTTCTGTCAAAAACTTCACTGTCATTTGATGGATCACCATAAAACAAAATTTTAAATCTTTTTTTACTTTCAGTAAACTAAGGAATTATGAATTATACCAGTGAACAGCATGGTAAGTGTTTCAAAGGACACTTAAATATTAAAAATAAGCCAGTTCCAGCAATCCTTGCCCAGGAAACAGATGTAGCACAGAATAACAGCTCCTATGCTCCCACACTGGTCCTCAAAGCCACTTATCTAAGAGCCACTGTGCCTGTAAATATGCAGAAATCATCCAAGTGGTAGCTGCAGACACCAAGATGGTGTTAAAAAAATATAGGGAAATCAGCTGGCTGCTTGGTGAGGTTTTGAAACGTTACTATGAAGAGAGAGGCAACAGAGGGGAAAAACAGAAACCAAAGCAAATTCCTTTTCTTCTTGAAAATAACAAGGATGATAAACATTCAAGCAAACCAGAAATAAATATTTTGCTTTTACACTGCAGTCATCTAAAATAACTGACTGTGTTCAAGCACTGCTGCAACAGAAGCTCAGTAAAAGATCTTCAATACAGTGGGCACTATGCAACAGCAGGAGAGGGCTGCCTGCCTCACTTCAGCAAGAAATACTCATGTGGCAAAATGCTGAAGCACATCTAATCAAGAATAAGGCTGGGAAAAAAAGAAAAAAAGTTGCTAACTGAAGAGCTTAGAAAATCTGATTTTAGTTCTGAGGTGTTTCCTAGTTTGCTGAGGAGAGGCAGATCCAGACCTGTGTTCTAAGTCTGTACCTCTGTATGATTAAAACTGCATACCTGCTTAACATCTGGGGAAAAGGCACATTCCTTTTCCCCATCCTCTCAAACAGAAAAAGCTTGGACGCAGGCACTATCTCTCTGAATGCTACAGAATACTTCCCACAACAGGGCAGAGCCCTCCCAGCACGGATGGGAGGAGTGACAGACACCCCAGGAGCTTCCTCAACAGCCTGCAATCACTATTGATCCTACTGACAGCACATGGAGCAGGGCACTGTGAAATCTCTACTCAGTGGAGCAGGCACCACTATTTGCTTTGCACTGCCTATCTACAAAGAGACAGAGTGTCTAGTGATTGTTCCAAGGTGACCTGGAGACGGGACCCTTGGGGTTCTAGTCCTGGTTTTGCTGCAGAGCTATAATGAAGCCTTGTAAATCAAAATCAGTGGCCCATTTTCCTGTGCAATAGGAAAAATTAAGGATTCCAAACTTCACTGGAGCACTTAAAGGAGTTACTACACAAAGTACTATCACGTTTATTTAAACTGCTTTGGATGATGCTTAAATTACAACACTTGTAGTTTCATCTGGTGTTGATCAGGAGACGAAGCTACACTAACTCATCCAAGGTGCAACCTCACCCACTTAATAGTTTGCCATTGTTTGGTCTTCCTGTGAAGGAACAGCAGGAGACCAAGGAGTCTACAAGTAAGGATTAGAATACACAGAGGACAAATTCTTCTTGATGAACTACAGAATAACCCTTCTGAAGCAATAAATTTGCACTGCTTTAGCAGGACAGAAGTTGCCTTTTCGTCCTTTACAATATCCTGAAAGTAAGGGAAAAGAAAGCCCACGCAAACCTGACAGACACCCCTTTCTGGGAAATAGGGAGTATCTGCTCTGCCTTACAGAGAAGGGGAGGGATCACAGTTCCACTGAGATCTCTCTGGGACAGGGGCTACAGGACCACTATGACAGAGTCACACTGCAAGAAGTTCCTAAGCATGAATGGCATCAGCCCGTCAGATCACTGCATCCTCTGCTCCAATTCAAGATCCATTTAAAACCTCAGCTGCAGGAATACTGCAGACCATTAAACCACACAGAGCCTGTCACACAGGCACCCTGCAAGAGCTAGAGGGATTCTGGAAGCGAAGGCTGGCCGTGAGAAATGACACTTTGGTTTTACGATGGACCATAACATTTCTAACTGTTCTTTCTTTTACCAGCATCACTTGGCCCTTGCAGAGAAATGGAAGAACTGCCAAACTTTCTGCTAAAAAATAATAAAAACACTAAAATCAATTAGTCCACATTTAGACATCAAGTGCGTTTTGCCTTTAAATTCATCTAACCAAGAAGACAACAGATTGTAAATTGCAAATTGCACATAATACATAATGTAAGGGATAAGCATGTTATCTACACTGCTTCATCTACTAGTGGCAGATAGAAATACCCCTTTCTCCCAATCAACATATAAGTGCCAGCTACAAGTTTTCTTGGAACTCAAAAATCCACACTTGGATTGGAATTTGTTTCTATAACTTAAATAAAGTTTTTATATTAATGTGTCCATGCCACACTCCTGATGCACACCCCACAGGAATTTCTGCTCCACCCTGCAGTCAGAGACCCCCCAAAAATATCAAAAGGCTTCTTCGAGAAGAAATATGAATGTAGTCAAGAGAGCTAGTTTAGAATAACTTTCTGTGCAACTCAGCTGCAGAACAGACAATATTCTCTAATGGGAAAGGCACACTAGAAACAACCTTCCAGAAATAACATTGCCAGCAAAGATACATTAAAGGAAAATGAACGGTAAGCAATAACCAGCCAATGCTTGGCAATATTCATCCCCACTAAAACGTTTATTTTCACTCCATGGGTTTCTTCCCCTTTAACTACCCCAGTGACAAATAAATTATGAATATTATAGCTAATTTATAACTCAGCACGGCTGAGGATGGAGAGAAAAGACAGCAGTATTTTCAAGCTGATTCATATTCTAGAAAAACAAATACTTTATTAAAAACAATAATAAATTAAAAAAGAAAAAGTGCTCTTGTAGTTAAAGTCTGCCCATGCCTAAGCCATTCAGGCTCTGCTGCTGCTGCCAACCACTCAAATGCTTTATCAATAGCTTCAGAAACAGAATCAAGCTCTTAATCTCTGCCTCAGTTTCCCCAGCTGTGACACTTCTCCCACCCCATCCATTCAGACTGCAAATACACAGAGGCAAATTCTATTGTGCAGCACCAAGGACAACAGAAAGCTCTGAAGCACTGCAGTATCCCAAAAACTGACTTTAATGACATCCTACATGCAGATCTTGCCAGATTTCAAGGAGGATTTAATCAGGTCTCTACCACAGAACACAGCATTGTATTTTTTATATTAACATGGGAGAGAAAGGGGTTGCACAGCAAAGCAACTTAAAAAATCCAAGAGCCAGATTCTGCTGTTAACCCCTCAGTTCCCAGCTGTTCATCACACAGGGCCTCTACTTCTGTTTGTTCCACCAGGAACCCTTTGGTGATTAACTTCTGTATTTATCTTTGATACTTATCCTTTTCCTGAAGATGGAATTTCAAGACTTTCATTGATATCTCAAACCCCAGCAGCAATAAAACCGCACAGAAGGAGCCTGTCTCAGAGACCACATACACACACACTCTCACCTGGAGTCACACAGCTAATTTTACTGCAGACACTTGGTTAAGAGAGTTTTTGCAGGCTGCAGTCAAACACTGCTTCATGGGCAAAGCTCTCCTTAGGAAGTTAAGCATGGCTCAAAAGTTTTCATTCATCAAAACAAGAAACAATTTGGCATTCATTCCCACGCAAACACCAATGCACCCTCCTTGGGAGGGACCAATTATTTTCCTTTCCATCCCATGCTCAGGCCAGTCATCCCCTATCACTTGATAAAACAAATGAATAGCTGCATTCAAAGCTGTAGCAAACAGAGACAGCTCAGTAAAAACAGCTCCCCAGAGCACACCACAGAACTGGTTCCCAACGCGCTTCCCATATGCATGCCCTTTATCTAAAGAAGCCCATGACTTTGGCAGATGTTGGATGCTTGCAACTAGGTCAGTTTGAACCAGAGTGAGTCGAGGCTAAAGGCTAGGGAGAGAAATTAAACTGCACTCCTGCTCTACAAACTGTGGCTGTCAAACCGAGAGCTCTTTGCCTTCTGCTCAAGCAATGATTTCACCACTGGCTAGGCAAAAGATCTGACTGGCAGGGTGATGAAATGCCTCAGCGATGAACCGTCAGGAGCACTTGGAACGTTATTACCAGTAAAAATATTCCAAAATATAGTGCACGTAGGAATTCATGGTGAGGGAGGTAGACAGGCAGGAAAGTGTTGCCAAGGTATGTGAATCAGCCTTATCGAAATCCTCATCGCTGCACGGCTGGCATGACTGATCACACTGCTGCATCCACCCGAAAGGCAGAAGGCTCCAGCTGGAGAACGGAGGCTCCAGCCCTTCCCTCCTGGTGCCATCTGCACCAGTCACCCTCAGCTCTTTAATCCACTGCCCAGCGCCGCAGGAGAGTAACTGCAGGTGGAAATCAGATGGGCTTTCAAAAGTTGCTGCAAAAATCCTGAGTAACTTCTGCAGCAGGAATGCCTGCAGACTACAAGCAGCATTTTCCCCACTGCCACTGCAGTTGCTGGGAAATTCAAGTTTCCAAAAGCACGCAGGAGCAATTAGATGAAGCCAAATAAATGTGTACACAAAACCTTACACGAATATGCAAATAATAGGGTGTATTCAGCAGCCCCAGAAATTAAAGCAGCAGCGCAGGCTTGTATTTGCATAAACTATGCAGGATATGGCACCAAATAATTTTGGAACATGTGCATTTTGCAAACAGCAAGCATAATAATAGACAAATATTTTGGAATGTGACATTGATCAAATACTCCCTAAAACTTCACATGAAGAACCTCAGAGACACCGCACTATTTAAACACAGACATCTACTGCTGGCATCCTGGGGTATTTTCACTGCTGAGTTCTGTGGGAAAAGAACTGGACCTTATATATATATATTTTTATCAGCATTTATTATTTATAAACGTTTATTCAACGTTTTATGAACAATAAAAGTGAATGATCCTTGCTTGAAAACCACATAATGAATGAATGTATACTTTGTGCATACATCCAAGCGTCTGCTGCTAGTCTATTGCACAGTGAACATGGAAAAGGGGAGGGTTTTTACATCTCTCAAAAGAAATAACAATAACCACTTTTAAATGTACTGACATGAAAGCCAAGCCCAAACCAAACGGAGCTCTTCAATCACTCCTGAGAAGCCAAGCCCACGACTTGTTTTCTTAACAATCTGGGTTTCTGCCCTCATGGTCTCCCTGTGCCGAACAAGACAAAATCTGAGGAAACCAACTTGTCGCCGTATAAGGCAAAAAAAGGTTTCTCTTCCTGAGTTACAAATAACTAGGGAAAGTCACTCATGTGGCCAAGGAAAGCAGAAGTATGAATACAGAACTCCCTCACTGCTGACAGGCTAAAATTAGTAGTTTATTCAACTGCCCAGAGCTACACACTGTGCCTGTCCTAGGCAGCAGCATCTCCCTATTTGTCTGTCTTTCTGTTTGCTCTCCACTTTTGTCTCGCCTGTTAATTTGTCCCTCGGGGAGCAGCCCAGCAGCCACCGCTGAGCCCCACTCATCCCAGGGGCCTGAGCAAATGAACATCCACTCACAGTTACACCTGGACAACTCTGCTGTGCCTCCACTGATCTCACCCCATGGCAGCACCTCAGAACAGCTCTTGGCCCCACGGGACACTCTGCAAAAACGATTAAACGGTGCCTTCCACTGAGCATCTTCGCTGCTCCTGCTCTCCCTCCCCTGCAGCACCTGTAAGCACAGTGCTGGGCAGATTTGCTTTAAGCACAGATTCACCCTGCAATGGCAATTCCACATTTGCATCTGTTCATTGTATGAAGAGCTTCGTGGTATTTGCAATGACGGCAGATAAATTATACAGGGAACACAGGAACACTTGCCCAGTGCAGCTGGGCCACTGCTTATGCATGCTAGGGATTGTTTTGAGTTTTTTTTTGCTCTCCCCCCACTGTCCAGTTGTCTGTTACTGCCTGTGGATCCTGCTGACCATGGGGCACACTGTCATGCTGTTCAGGACACCTGGAGAAAGGCAGAGAGTAGAGACAGCAGTACCTCAGTCGAGCTCACCCCTTGGAGGAGGGAAGACTCTGGGAATCGCAGTGCTCATTTCCAGACAGTGGGGCTGGGGTGTGTGAAACACTCCAAAGGAGCAGCACCGACACTCCAGTACAAAGCACGCCCCAGGAGTTTGGGAAAACAGGAAAAGAAATGCTAAACTGGTGAGGAGTGAGCAATGCAAAGGAGTTTGAGGAAAATGCCACACTAGGGACTAATGCTGCTGATCCTACGCTCAAACACCCCAGCGAAGCATGCTGATATGCAGTCCTCCAGCAGATCCATACATTCCTGGCACACCGGTGCCCACCGGGTGACATCACCCGTGGGCTCTTCCTTGGCTATTACTTTGGGGAAGGATTATCCTACACTCATTCACACTGACAGCTCATTTTGCAAGCAGCTCATCGGAAACAATATATTTACTTACTAAGGTGTTACTCATATAAAACTGGCGTGTTCCTGTCAGGCTCCTACAAATTAAGTTATATCCACATATACTTCACCTAGGGTACAGAACTGCTGAATTTATCTCATCAGATGTTATGCAGTTTCCTTTGGAATTACAACTATGTTTCAAACTAAACTTACGCATTATTATATGCAGATGAATTCAAATTTCCATTTCACATTAACAGGGAATATTAACCATGGTTAGTTTAGTCACATACCTTGAAAAATTAGAGATCACGTTCAGTACAAATTTGCATAAGTAGTTTGAGCATGTGAGAGAAGCAATGCTAAATACTGAATACAAGTACCAAATGCAGAGTTCTTACATTTACTGTAGAATATATTATATGTATGGCCTCAAAAAGCCTCAGAGATTACGAATACATTTCTTTTCCATGGAAACTATAATTCTCAAATCCAGCAAGCTATTTTGAGGAATTTAAATCAACTATACACTTACATCTGCTGGAAGCAGAACATTTCCACAGGCTGTACACTTCAAGGCACAAGCACAGCCGTACGGACATCTTCCCAACTCTTCTACTACACTTCTGCCTCTGACACCACCACATGTCACTATGCAGATTTCGTGCTAAAGTCTTATTTGGATTGTTCTGTACCCAACACCGGGACTTTCGGGGCTGCTGCGCTTTGCACCGCTGCATCACTTAAGAGGATGAGGAAAAGCGGTAACGCGGGAGGCACGAAATAAATGCCCCGCTAGCTTCTGCCGGTATTTATTCAGTGTGAAGTGGAAAGGCTGGCGCTGGAGCCGAGCGCCCGGCCAGCCGGGGACCCGCGTTGGTGCCAGCCCGCCCGGGGCGCTCCGGGCGCTCGGGAGTCCCCCGGACCGGCCGCACAAGTTGGGCGGCAGCGGGTGGGTGACCCCTGGGCACTGCTGAGTCATTTCAGCCGCCAAACGCCGGGCTGCCGTGACCCACCCTCGGGCTGGGGGTGCTGCCCGCAGAGCCGCCCCGGCCAAACTTCCCCTGCGCTCCGCCGCGCACCCCCGCCCGCGGCTCAGCCCCGCCGGTGCGGGGGCTGCGGGCCGGCCGCACTCACCAGGTAGGCTCCCACCGTGCCCTGGGCCAGCATCAGGGCGCACTCGGACACCAGGAAGAGCTGGATGCTGGAGAAGCAGGACACCTTCCTCCGCCGCCTGCGCTGCCGCGGCGCGCCGGCCCCCGGGAGCTCGCTGCCGCCGCCGCCGCCGCCCGCCGAGCTCCGCTTCCCCGGCATCCTCCCGGGCACCGCCGCTCCGCCGCCGCGGGATGGCGGGCCCCGCGGCTGCTCCGCGCCTTCCTCCGCCGCCGCCGCCACCTCCTCCTCCTCCTCCTCCTCCTCGGGGTGCCAATCACAGCGGCAACCCGCGGCTGCCTCTCCGCCCGCGGGCTGCTGCCATGGCCAGCTCGCCGCCGCCTCCGCCGCCGCCTCCTCGCTTCTCCCCTCCCCTCGCCCGGCCGCGCTCCCTCTCTCCGCCGGCTCCGCGCAGGCCGAATCCGCGTCCCCGCCGGCGAGGGGCGGGGAAGGCGCGGGGCTGGGGCTGGGGCCGGGGCTGGCGGAGGCTCCGCGGCTGTAGCGGGCGGGGCGGCCCCGTCCCGGGCTGTGTGCAGGGCGGGGGGAGCGGCTGCAGCGCCCGCCCCGACCCCGCTGCCCCCCGGCTGCGGCCGCGCACCCGCGGGCGGAGCGGGCCGGGATGCTCCCGGGCGGCGCTGCGAGCGGGGAGCATCCCCGCAGCTTGAGGGCAGGATGCCCCCGCATCGGCCCGGCTGGTGACTCCCTGCCGGTGTGTGTCCGCTGCTCCATTCAGCCCCTTTACAAAGGGAAACGGAGGCCCCACGGAAATTCAGCGTTAGAAGGAAGGAGCGGCAGGAGGTGACTTGCGTCGCGCTGCCGCTGCCACGTGCGCCAGCCTTGGCCATGCTTCGTGTCCCTGCCACCTGCCCGCCGTGGTGCCCTCTGTGGTCAGCCCCACCTCGAGTTCTAATTTCAAGAGAGATCTTCTGTTAAAAACCACTAATCTTCACTTCTACTATTACAGATCGCATTCCTTGTCGGTGTAATTGCAAAACCTGATCTGTTTCACTCTTCACATGCACTTTTCTAGTTAATTTCTAGATTCACACCGGGGGCTGCTGTTCTGTTTCCTTGTGTTATTAAACTCCCAGTTATGTGGAACTTTAAATCCAGGATTCATTCAGTACTGGGATGCCCATGGCCCTTGAGAGGAAGAATTTTCTGTGGAAACACAGGTTATGTTTTCCAGAAATACCCCATGATTTGCATCTTAAATTTCATTTTCAGAGGTAATGGAGGCCTTGAAGCTCCTGAACATCTCTGAAGTTATCTTTGAAAATGAAACGTAAGACCATTCTAGTTTTCAGGGAATAAACCAGTCAACACCAGGAAGTCGAGGGAACTGTTATTTTGAAGGAGCCCTTTTTTCTTCCTGTACTCTTTTTCAGTTTCTTCCCCCAAAATATTATCACCTCTTGGGGGCTTTTTATTTTGGCTTATTTTTATGTGAGTGCCCTTACGAAACATGATGCTGGAAATCTCTGAGCAGAGTCTCCACCCAGGCTGATGAATCTTTACTCAGACCAGCTGGTGCACATTGCAGAACTGCAAACCATTGCTGGAAAGAAAATGGAGAGACCTGGCACACTCAGTTGGTGCCCTTCGCTCTGCCAACAATCGGCTGCCAGCAGGTCCCTCCCAGGCTGAACTTTGTCTTGCCACAGCTTTTCCAGCAGGTCTGTGCCACATCAACAGGTGTCAATAGTCCAGTCCACCTCAGGGACACAGTCTCCAACATTAATGGCCTGAGGCATTGTCATCAAATAATTAGTGAGGAGAACAGTCTGGTGCTTGTAGATGTGTGGTCTTCATTTTGATGAGATACAGATCAATCCTCCAGACATTGCAAGCCTCACAAGATGCACGTTAGAAGCTACAACATTAGAAGCTACCTTCAACTGCCAAGGTTTTTACATGAGGCCATGAGAAACTGGCTCTTCATACAGGTTTCTGCCAGTTGGTAAGGTGTTTTCTGTCCTGAAAAAACTGGTTCTTCCACCAAAGAAACCCCAAAAAGGCAAGTTTTCCGGAAATCTCATTAGACAACAAAAGTGCTCATCTCCTTCCTGAAGTGTTTATTTAGGCACCTCTTCTGTGAAAATCCTGAAGCTGGGAAGCTATAGCAAGGTCTCTATCTCTAGATGGGTAAATTCACAGACTAATTCAATTAGCGTGGCTAGACAGATGCTCTGCTCCAGGTGGATGCTGTAGTGCGTTATAAACAGGATGGACAAGCTCCCAGACTTTTAAATAGGTGAAACCAGAGTGGTGTCTCTTAAAATACTCAAACATACAGAGTTATGCTAGGGGAAGTCTTAAAATTTCCAGAAAAAAACCCACCCAACAGAACCAAAACACATTTTGGGGGCATGCTGGTCTTCCCAGTCATCTTTTGCCTGCTCTAGGTTAAATGCTAAAGGCAGCAAAGCTCTGAAAACTCATCTAACTCACCAAGTATATATCTGGAGGCAGAAGTAAACTTCTAAATGTGCTAGTGCAGTTACCAATATTCAGGTTGATGCTTAAAAGCTCTTGAGAATATATATATATAAAATATATGCAAATAACATCTTGTGTCTCAATCACTTCTTAGACATCCCGGTGGAAGAGTTTGTCCAGGCTGATACACTGCTTGTCTTTCACAAGGAAAACAGCTGCTAGAAAAATTTCACTCTAATACTAATTATCTGAAACATCTGGTTGCTTGGTTTATTGCAGCAGAATACAATTTTCAGTTCAGTTTCTGTCCAGAAGACACAGAATGCCTGGATTTTTTTTCTCTTATTTATGTTGTATACTCACACTTATTTCCTCTAGAAAAATTCCTCCTGGGTTGCTGTGCTGAAAGAAAGAGTGAGGGTCTTGTATCTCCACTGAAGTACATTGGTAGACCTGAATTTGCTTTTTGCCACCTCTAAACAGACCACATTCCTGAGAGATCTCAGTAGAATGCTTCAGGGATGGACAAATGACCTGGTTGGATTTAATAGTTAATTATTGCTATATCCAAACAGCTTTTCTGGCCTAAATTGACTCAGCTTTAACTACTAATGTGTGGAATACTAATGTTCTTGGATTATCATTAGCCTAGAATGAAAAATTACTCTATAGCCAGAATAGTCCCTTCTCCTCAGCACTCAGCAGTTTTGCCAACGCAGTTCTCAGCCGTTTCCACAACCAAAGCAAGCATTCCCCCCACAGTAATTTGTACTAAAACATCTTGCAGATACCTTGTCAGGTTTTCATAAACACTCCGACATTCATTGCTGGGAGGCACCGTGCTGCCCTAGATAAGGGTAGGCACTCCAATCTTAAACAAGGCAGGTCCCCTGAGACCATCTCATTACATCTTGTCTCTGGACATCTCCTTGCTGAGTACCTCTGGGCTTGTGTCAACATTCACCTCTGGGTAACCTTGGCAGGCAGAGTTTTCTTAATCCATTGCCATGCTGAAACAATTTCTGCTTTAGTTCACTTTTTCCCTCTCCTGTTCATGGTTAATATTTCTGCAAATCAGCTGTGTTATCGTGTGTCTTGTTACTAGGCAGGCATAACTTTTTTGATCCATGTGTAGAGTCATTGCCTGTGGTATATGGGATGTGTGGCACTGAAGAACTGAGAGAGCTGTGTAGGGTGAGGACCTCAGTGAAGTAGTTGAGTGGTATCTTACACCTAAAGGGGCAAAAGTGCAAACTGAAAATCTAAGCTTGACCATCAGCAGTGTGGGTAACAGGAGAAGGAACAGGAGAGGATGATTTCCCTTCAGCAGAGCTGGTGGAAACCACTCCTGTGAAATGTGCCAAAGCAAGCAGCTGAGCTGTATCATTAGGCATCCCTACAACTGCTATTGGAATTGTATTCCCAAACCTTCCAGACATATTTTACAGTCCAGGGAGCTAATGTGTGCCTCACCCAGTACAGCCACACTGGAGCACTGAACCCTATTCCTGCTGAGGATGTAGCAGGGAAAACCAAGAACAGGTGCTAAGAGAAAACAATGTCTTACAGAAGACCTGTGATATATATTATAAAAATACGAAACAACGAAAGCAGTGCTGCAACCATAACTATTGACTTTTGCCACCAAAACTGCTCTGGATATTCTCTGCTGGGTGACTGCACTTCATTGCTCTCCCTTCCACTGCTGTAGGTCAGGAGCAGCTATTGCAGTCTGACACTCACCCAAGTGTCAGCATCCTCACCCCTCCCCATGGCTATGGTTTTAGACAGGTGTTGGTGCTGCTCTCCTGCCCCGTGGCCCTGGGTGCCAGCCCGGCTGTAAATCGCTGCTAATCTGAGATAATTGCAAGGGTGACTGAGGAACATCATCGTGAGAGCTGCCCTCGGGGTGTGCTTGCCTCAGTCTGCCGGGTTGACACTTGTTCTGCCCCCTGCTCTGGCAGAGGACAGGCTCACACCTGGCTGCGAGGATGTCACAGCGCCGCATTAGGTACAGGAAAATAATGTCCCTGAGAGGCTTGCATTCTGCTCCGTTCAAAATCCCACCAGCGAAGTTAAAAAGCAGGCACAGCTGTCTCAGATACCAGTCTCAGACTACACCCATTTGGATTTCTTTCCAGGACAGTGTATCCATGTTCGGGCCAGTTTTCATTCGCTTTAAGCCATTTGGATGAAAGGAGAGCTCATGTGCTGCCAAGACAGATTTGCATGTAATGTAAATCATATCCCCTTGGCACCAGATCTGCACCCCTGACTGGTCCTGCTTGGTGCATTTGTCTGAGGGAAGGCTTACATATTAAGAAAATAAGGAATAGCTTCGGATATGTTCAAAGTACAAGGAAGAAAATGTAAATAAGTATAAGATCCCAGGGCTCTAGCCAAGAGGTTTTTCCTTGGGATGGCTTTGAAATTATGTTTCATGATTCTCCAGTGCAAAACCCTGTGGACCAGCTGGCACAGGAGGGAGGAGACAGGAAGGGATTTTAATCACTTACCAGTGTAGAATGGGGGTATAAGCGTGCCCATCAGCCAAGGGTGTATGGCAGTAAGGAGAGCTGAGACTGAGGCAGCTTGTGGATGTGTCAGCAGTTGTCATTTCCAAGATACCATGACACTAAAAGTTTTAAAGCAATTCCTTTCCATAAACACGTCTGACTTTACTGCCTTGCTATTTTGAGTCCTGCTGGAGACTTGGACTCATTAAAAAGGCATTTCCTTCAGACAAGCAGATTAGATAGCTGTTCCTTCCCCCACATGATGAAAGGATGGAAAACACCTCACTGAAGCTAAAAAATGCAGAGAATTAGGAGACATTATTTTATCAAGAGGTCAAGGTTCACCTTGAAATCTCCATCTCTAAAAGAGTTAAAAAAGAGAGGAGATTCCTAAATGCAAGAATTGGGTGTCTTGTCTACAACCCACATTGCATAAACCTGTCTCCTAACCTCTTAATTATGGTTTCCCAAATAAACGAGACTTGAATCTGAAGGCATCTGAGCAATCTCTAGTGCCATCGACTCCATGAGACCCGAGAGCATGCAACACTTTTACATCAGAACTAGGCACCCAGCAGGATCATGGTCTAAATGGAAATCCGAATGACTTTTGAATTAAAGCAATGTCATTTAGCAAACACAGTATAATTGTGGAGTACCTGCAAATATTGACACCAGCCTAACGCCTCATTTAGTAGGAAAGTTAATTTACAGAATCAGAAAATGAAAAGTAAATCACTGGACAATAGACTGCTGCTTTCCTGACTATTAATCAGCATCTCATAAAGCAATGCTTGTCCAAACTGTAAGTCAATATACAATAAAAATATTTAATTTCTTTATTGTAATCATGAGACCTTGAAACTAATTCTAGAAGATAATTCTATTTAGTCAGTCAAAAAAAAGGAATGTCATTTGTATTTTATACATTGATATGCATTTGTGAAGCAACTACGATACTCACAGTAGTAACACCTTATTGCAAATGTTCTGTTTTCCTGTCACTGTCACACTCTGGAAAATATTCTTGGCCAGACCTGTCCGTGGCTGATGATGCAGCAGAAGGCAATGTTCCCTGGAATCTGTAGGAATTCATCTTCCAGGCATTGGGGTAACATGAGGAGTCATTGTGACATCTTTTGTGTAGGAAGCCACACCAAGCTCTCACACAGTCACTCACAGACACATGGACACTTCTGCTCAACTCTGAGCATTAATATTAGTGGGTTAATATTAATATTAGCCCAAAGTTCACTGCTGTAATTTCATTTTGGCCCCTTACTTTGGGTTTTTTTGATGTTAGCTGGACACAATTTGCTCCTTCCACATGTCCACCTTGTAAGTAACTTCCTTTAATAGCAAGATGTAGCAGAGCTTTTATATGAAAGTTTGTGGAATACTTTGGACCAAGGGAGCTATAAACACTTTGTAAGCAAGGGGAAATCCACCCAGACACTGAACAGTTGTGCTCTGACACTTCTTGCTAGATAACGACTTGATGGACCCAGTACTTGTAAATCAGACTGTCCCCTTAATAAATGAATTGTTTACAATGATGCTCAGTGGCATCTTGAAATCCAGCCACGGGTGTGTGGGCTGACTTCTCCTGGAGCCTTTTATTTACTGTCCATGACCACATTCTCAGTGGATCTTGCAGCTTGGCATGAACACTGTCAATCAAACATTGGTTGCTTTCCACCCAGTCATATTTTTTTTTCTCTTGATGTAATGTAGAGCATTGTATTTGTCTCATGGTACTAGTTCCTGGGTTTATTGAAACTGTTGTATTTCTTTGCAGAAAGGATTTTATTGACATCCCTGAGCTGGTAAAAACCTGTTTAGGGTTTTTCTGGATTAGCTGTTTCTTCCCAAAGGAAGAGAGTGTCCTGTGTGATTTTGTAGTGAATCTGTAGTACCAGGGAACCTCTGAGACACAATGTAGTCACAGATAAAGTGAGCCACTGTGAAGGGTATTGCATCTCTCTGGCTGAGGCAAAAGTGTTTATGGGAGAGTGGGAAGCTGAAAAATTATAGATGATAATTCAAATAGTGGCCTATGCTGTCCATGAAAGAATCAAGGCAATCAGCAAACACAAAGTAGGACAGTATAGACAGAAAAGGGAGGAACTTCACTGAGGCATTGTGATGCTGTGGAACAGCTCCTCAAAACAAACCAGCTCCCATAAATCACCCTTTTTTTTTGTTTTTTTGTGGGTTTTGTTTTGTTTTGTTTTGTTTTTTGGTTTTTTTTTTGTTTTGGTTTTTTTTTTTTTGTTTGTTTTTTGTTTTTGATGGTTTTTTGTTTTTGTTTTGTTCGTTTGTTTTTCATTTTGGCCATAACTGAGTTCTCTCACCCTTTCAGCTGAAGCATGACCCCAGTTCAATTGAATAGGTTCATCTTAGGAGCAGCTAACAGTGTTGTTGGGTGTTACCTTATATACTTATGTAATTTCAGTTGGGTGAGCTTGATGTAAAAGAACACCCTTTTGTCACCTTAGCTATCCCCCTGCCTCTGGGTACCATAAGGTCAGTCACAATCTTTTTTGGCTGGACACATAACCCTGAGTTGAGTTGTAATCTTTTAGGTTCATGTTGATAAGTAACAATGTGCCTTTGAAAAATGGCAGCAGTATGAGTATATAGTGAGCATTTTGGCCAAAATTAAATGTTTTTCTTCTGTCTTGTACTCTACTGTAATGGCCTGTTATAACTGAGTTTCAGCATTCTTGACCACATTTGGTCCTCAAAAGTTTGCACACAGACTAATGGAAGCAAGTAGGAACTTCAAGAATGGAATTGAATTTTTCAAAAACTTATTTTATTGGGGGTTTAGTGGTTTATTGTGCTTTATTGGTTCAAGCTTTTAGAATTAGGAGAATCCCTAAATTATTTCATGTCTATGTGAACCTGAAATGTCTGTAACAGCCTTTTGTTTTACATAATGTCTGAGTACACAAACTGATATTTTAAGGCAATGGTCATTTGATATAAAGACAACTGTGAGGAGAGCCTCTACTGGAGTCACTGCAGAATATCTTGGAGAGCATTCTTGAGGGTCTGCAGGCAAACTTTATCCAAAGTGCACCAGAGTCTTGCTGCATCTTTTCATCCCTGTGGTCCTAGAGGCTGAACTTCCCTTAGGAAGTTTCCTTAGTGTTTGGTATGAAGGAGTGTAATATTTCTGAAGCAGTGATAAAAATGCAGGACAGAGGGATGCAGGGGAGAGAGGAGTTGTTGACCTTGCTGGAACTTAGCTAAGTCAGTGAAAGATAAAGGGAATTCACTTGTTCTTGGCCTGACATCCAAAATGAAAACAGGGCAATGTTATGGGCAGTCAAAGAGCAAATCCAAGTTATTTGACAGTGCTGCAGTAAGGCAGCAAAGAGTTGCTCTGCTTGACTTTGAAATAAGCAAGGCCCTCAAGGAAAAGAATGTCTGATTCATTTACTTACTGTGAAGCAAACAGAGCCCATATTTTGGTTGATGTAACAGAACAGCTCTCCTGTAAAAAGAAGTCAGGGTGTGGGAAAGGAAGGTGTCATTAAAGGAGATTTGTGATCTTGTTATCTTGATGCTTCTCAAACGAAGCCTTGTCTGATGCTGATTCTAGAGTGTTCAATAAGCATGGGGAAAAATGGAGCAACAAGGAGAGGCAAAGCCTGACAGGTTCTTAACAGCTTTACATTCCTGCTCCACTTTTCATTGCTATTTTAAAAAGAAAATAATTGGGTTACAGGAAATATCCCGAAAGCTCTCACATGAATGTTTGCTGTTTGAGTAGAGTGGCCTGCAGGTGAGCCCTCAGCAGTTATTTTTCATTGAGAAAAAAGCCACAATGTCCTACATTTTTGTGCTGTGAAGGGCTGTCCACAAGCCAAGAATGATATTCTGCTAATGCTTAGGGTGCAGTAGTGGAGGTTTGGATGCTAATTATTATCTCACATCAGAAAATGGGATGGCTAGTTCAAATGGGTTGCAAAATAAATAATCTCTCCCTACTCATTTAAATGTCCTTCCCCTCTAGATCAATAAACTAGGTCCAGCCTTTTATACTTACGGTGGGACATCAAGAGATGGGATTCACTCTACCACAAAAATTGCTAATCTTCCCAGAGGAGACCATATGTACTTACCCAGGAAAGTTACAGACAGGACCTAATCTAGAGAAAGAAATGACCTTGAGATGTTGTTTTCAGGGATATTCCCCAGAGCTCAGTAGGATCTGGTGCCATAAAAACACCACGACCCATACTGACACCACAAGGACGGGAGCTATTTTCCACTACCTAATAACAAACACTTGAAAATGTCATTCATGATCTACCTTTGCACCTACACCTTAGTTTTCTTTCTGACTTTCAAAGTCTCTTTTCTGAGAGAAGCATCCTGTCAACTATGAGGGCTACATTTTGCTGCATAATTAGGATGAAGGACAGTTGTTCAGAAGGCAACTATTATTTTTATTTTTCTATAGTAATATAAAACTCTCCTGTGAATCAATCATAAATGTGTCTCCAGTGATTTATGAACAGTATGTGAAAGCTGAGAGATGGCTTGAATGCAGATTTTTTTATAAATTATTTCCTTGCATTTTTGTCCCAAATGCAATGATTTACTATTATTAATAGTCTGTGCACATCACATTGAAGCAAAATGGAGCATGGCACCTTAAGACAACCAGTGTACTCAACAAAATTTCCTTGCATAACTTCCTCCATGTGGATGTTTATCATTAATCTTTTGACAAGAAGGTTCTTGATTCTTTCCTTTCATACAAAATTAAAAATACCTTTCTGGAACAGAGAACTGAAGAAGTACATCTACTGAGAGGATGAGAAACAAAAGGTCTTCACAAAAGATATGGCTTTTTAGATATTCAGCTTTGTTCAGACTTACATAAATTGCAGCAGTGCCCACCTGTTCTGTGGTGGACTGAAGTTCTGGAGGTGCTGCTTTCTCCTGAACAGAGGCTCAGTCTCAGCTCTCCTCTATGTGGAGATTGTTTTACCACCTGGACAATATGTTCATAATTATTCAAGAGGGTGATTGTCACTCCAGTCATTCCATTGTATCAATATGCCTTTTCTCAATCAAGCTGAACAGACCCTCCATGAACTATTGCTGTTGTTTGCTTGAGAAAAGCTCATTACCAGAGTTGATCAAGAGAGATGCTTCAACCATAACAAATACACGTATTTCTGTGAAACTCAGTTTTTTATGTCATTTTTTATTAAAAGCATTATGTTTTGATTACCGGATTTTCTATTAGAATTCTCATTTCAGTAACTAAAAATTACAATGACAATTTTAATACCTTTATCTATAATTTTCTCTCTGTTTTTTCTGGGGAGGTCAATAAAAGTGTAAAAATGTGCCCATTTTACTTTTCAAAATAAAAACAGAGACTTTGACATATCTGTCAAATTGCTTTCTCTATCTTGATTATTTAGCCATCAGAAGGTATCTTACATCTCCTTCTGTGCTATGAATTAGAATGATACCGCTGACATTACCACAGTTTTCACATCCTACTGAGCTTTTTGTGGGTTTAGGTTTCCTAATAGAAGCATTAGAGGGACACATTTACATGCTGGCTCTGATTTATGAGTAGGTTTTATTTGTGGGGAGATTAAATTGTGGTAGGTTGGGTCTGTTTGGGTTTCCTTGGTAGCCTCTGATTAGTTTTAATGCAGGTAACCCTCACAGTAAATCAAGTGTCTCAGCTGATCTACAACAAAGTGAAGCTGTGACTCATTACCTGGTGGAGCAGCCTTTTCTCAGACTAACTCATTAAACTGAGGGAGTTATTTATGATCCTTGCAGCCACCCTAGCTGATGGTGTCATTAAGGAAACCCGGATGATCCATATGGAATGTGAAATATTTGATGGGCTGTAGATAACTCATTAATGTCTGAACAAATTCAAAATGTGCTTTCCCGAGGAAAGCTCATCTGGGTGATGAATATGACCATCACTGGGCTCCAGGGGTCACCTGGAAGCACAAAGAAAGTCCCCTGCCTTGCCCAAGGTTGATGTACATAAGGTTTTCTTGGAAACTTGTTAACTCTGTGACCTGCAAAGTGTAATGAAGACAGAATATTTTTGTCCAAGTCAAGCAGAAACAGCACAAGAACAGACTTCAAGCTGGAGTTGTCAGGAGCATTGTTGAAATAAAAAGTTCTTGAGCTTGGAAGCATGGATAATGCAAGCCTGAGGGCATGCAAGGCTTAGACACTGCCCAGTGCTTGCAGAGCATCTGAACCCAGGCCTAAGGACCAGATTTACAGCAGCAGTTGGGTCAGTTTATCATCTCTCTGTTATTCAGCATCTGCAATATATTTCTTTATACTTCTTTCTTTCTGTCACTCTTTGGTGTCTATGCTAATGAAGTATCAGTGCTAACAATCTCTCCTTGAATTCATTCACCATTGTGCCATTCTTGTAAACTTGTGTCTGCACTGTCATGTCTGCATTTCAGCAGCAACACCAACCCCCAAATCCCTCTGTGCCCACCAGCCAGCTGGCCCCCCTCTCCTGAGCAGCCATTCCAGGAGGATCCTGGCCACCCTCTTTGAAATATGTTTTATTGTCCCTGGGACACCAGTCTGTCACTTGGATGGCAAGCAGAGACAAGGGCTGCATTCGTGCTTTCTGTTAAGTGGCTAATGCACGGGGGAGGCAGAGGGGGATATTAAATAATAATGACAATAATAATACATCTGATAGAGTTCTGTTCCACTTTAGCACTAAATGGAAAGCTGAAAGCCTCCCTATGGATCTTTTCCATCTCCTGCACCAATGGTTGTAACAGATGCATCAGTTTAAATTTATGACTTGCATGACAAATAAGACTGATACATGTGTTTAGGAAATCTGTGTCCAACTGGCATGTTTTGATTAGCTGCAAATGATGACACTGCCATGTCTGTAATGCAGCTTATAAAAGGCATAGATGTAGTCCACTTTTTTTAGTTGGAGCAGGACAACAAAGATCTGTTAATGTGATGTCTGTCCTTTACCTCCAACTTTATGAAAACCTTATGAAATAAAAATAAAAGCAATGAACAAAAGAACTTTCTTGTATGATTTTTTAAATACCTACAAACAACAAAGAATTAGTAAAACCCAAAAGAGGAATGAGGAAACACTGAAGATGAAAACCACCGATCCATTTAAGCACAGATGAAACGATTTGACAATGTAGTGGAAGGAATATTAAACAGATACAAGCTAATAATTTTGACTGAGGGTCAGCCTGGGAGCTTAAGTAGTACCTAAGATTCAGGTTAACCCTTCACAGTGGGGAGGATCTCACCATCAATCAGAGCTTCTTACTCTTCTGGAGGATGTTGATACAGCTCATGAAATAACTGCAAAATGTTTTGGACAGGTGATAATGTTTATAGAAGGAAAGGATAGTTTGGAAGGTGGAAAGAGTTCAAAGATTACAAAGAAGGGTAGCAAATGGCAAAATAAGCATGGAAAAATATTGGTCCCTTTCATTTATTTTTTACAGGGAGAGAACATTGAGGGGTGAGACTGGTCTCAATGAAAAATAGTTTCTGCTATCAGGGCCTCTCACGGGAGGAGAAACCTTACAGCTCATAGGTCAGCTGCTTATATTGCAAACTCCCTGTGGACTGGGCTCTCCTGGCAATTTTTAATGTCTGTGTGCTCCAGAGTATTTGAACATCTTCCATCTTGAGCACAGCGAACACGAAGCTTTTACAGGACTTCACAATGTCACTGGCTCATCCCTCATTTTGAGGTTCAAACTCTGCCCAGTGCTTTTGGAGGGGAAATGAGGTTGCTGGGAAAAGCTGTGCAAGCAGTTAATGTGAGGAATTTCAGCCTTGATACCTCTAAAACACTCCACCTAAAACAGAGCATTTACCTCCTCTCAGCTGCCTATGCAGCCAACTTTTTGTCCTTGTCCTTAAAAAAATAAACAACAAATCACTACACTTGTCCACAGGGAACAGTAAATGCCACTCTACTCATACCTTACTTCTTCAACAATCCTATTGCCAGTGCTAGAAATAATGATGTGAATACCTCTATATCAGCGTTTCTATCATGATTAAAGCTATGGCAGTCACCATAAAGGTCACCATATGATAGACTACAGACCACAGGCCCCCACAAGCCAGTGTGACTAACACATTAAATATTGGATTGCAGCTTGGTCAAGTGACTAGTGTAGTGTGAGAAATGAAATCAATACTCACCCTGGTGAGAAATGATAGAAATGAGCATTCACCGTCAGCCACGTTCAGATGGCTCTGAGTCTGGAATGCCATATTTTCATGTTTATAACCTGGATGTTGCCTTAAAAATTGCCCTGAAACTCAATAGTAGTGGCAACACTGTGCACTTACGCCTTCAAGCTTTTCTTCAACTTTATCAATACCCTTGATTTTTGAAGCAGTAATCTCCTCTGTGGAGGTCTTGACCCATCCTGCCCCAGCCATGAGGGAGGGACCTGCTCTGCCAGGCACCAATTCCAACAGAAATAACTATACTAGGGAAGATTCAGCTTGTTCTGCCTGGGAAAAAAAATACATGCAACAAAACTGTTGTAGCTGTTTCAAGGGGATTGTATTCTGTCCATCATGAAATATTCCAGATCAGCAAGATGCATTTTAATGATTTATTCATCATGAGGAACAAAAGCTATTATTTTACAACCTTTTTCCTTTCCCAACCTTCCTCATTTTTAACACATTCATTACAATTATTATTGTTATTATTGTGGACAGTATTATTAGTATGTTTTATTTTCTTGCATTTATTAAACTGTTCTTTTCTCAACCCATGAGCTTTATCTTTTTTCCCTTCTCCTCCTAATCCCGATGGGGTGAGACCATGATACTATGTTACATTTTGTTGAATTGGAATTAAACAAAGATGTTTCTAGAGGAAAGGTTGATGTCTCAGTATCTTCTCTATCTGGTCTTCAAAGAAAGTTCAGTTTTATTCTTCTACATTTTTTTTTTTTGTTTCAAAGGTGCACCAGCTGAAAAAAGAAAGAGGGTTTCAGATTGATCTTATTATCTGTTTACAACAGGCTGGTCTTGAGTTCAGAATCATCTCTGTCTAAAAAAGCATTGAAGCTGTAGTAATGAATATTGGAGTGTGCTTTACATGCAGCCTTCTGGTCTTGAAAGCAAAAGGAAGTGCTTCAGCTCTTTTAGCATGTCTGCTCCTTCAATATCTATTTTCCAGGTCAGCCTGTTTCTTACAAGAGCAAATCCAATATTGAAGCTGTTAAGTCCAGGCAGCCTCTTAAAACTTGGCCCTATCTGAAAAATAATTAATAATAAGAAATAAAATTGTGTTTGTGTAACCTTTCTGTAGAAGAAGCCGCTAATTGGTACAGATGTCAGTGCAAAGAAGCACTCGGAAGAAGCATTGATTACAAATCCCACTGGGGTATGGCTCACTAAAGGTCAATCACTCCTTCTATTAATTGCTTTAAAAATAAGGCTCGGAGAAAGCTGCATATGAAATAATGGTGGGATTTTGGCAATCCCTGTTGTAAACTATGGCAGTGTTTCCATTGGTTTCAGGAGGAGAAAGTTGTGCTGTGGCTTGGATGGGCCCTTTTATTCCGCCTGGGTTTGTCTGTAATGAAATTGGCTGGTGGAGATGTGAGCGTGGCAAAGAAGTGCCAAAACCACAGGTCTTGTTACTGACTGCTGTACTGAAAACACATTCATTTCAAACACCTCAAAAAACGCAGGAGAGAAAATTAAGTCTGGGTATGTTTCATTTCTCCAGGCAATTTTTCTTCCTGGGTTACACAAATCTATTCTTTTCAGTTGTTTAATAAAAAAAGTCACAGAGTGTAATTGTTAAAATGGGCGGTGGGAAATGCAACAGCCTGACAAGAAATTACATGTCTTATTTATCTGCACTGTAGTTACTCCTGCAGGAGCTGGGTGCTGATGGAATGTATTGCATTGGAGCATGTGCCTCTGATGCTGGGCAGGGGAACTTACCCCAGCTCTGCAGCAATTTCCTCCCCTCTGGAAGTCCTAAAGGATAATGCAAACCCAGGTCTGAATTAACCTATGAATCTTGCCAGAGACTGATGCCCCTCTGTGCCCTTGCTGTTAATGCTGAGGCAGAAATGAAGCAGGTCAGGCAGAACTGGAGCCCTGTGGGTGGCCTCCTGACTGCAGGAAAAATTAAATCAAAGCTCAAAGAATAGTTATCCCTGGGGAAGAGGGTTGATGCTTACAGGTTTTCTCTGTAGATGCCTGAAAAACTGCCCAAGCATGGTACACAGTGCACAGTCCCAGCACAACGAGCTTCGGCTGAAATAGAGATGAAAATAGATAAGACAAGAAGAAAAAATGTTTTTAGTACATTTATTTCATAGAAGTGGCAGTATAAAATCAGTTCCTGTTTAACCAGATTGGAATTCTTCTGTGCAATGATTTAACAGCATGCTGATGTGCTGATAGCATTTGCCATCAGCTTAGTTAAATGCTGGTACATGGTGCTCCAGTCCTACAGAAATTCACTTGTTTTCACAGATTGCTATCCAAGGGCATCAAGGCTCTTCTGAGATGGATGGCTTCTTCTTTTGAAGACCCTAGCTACTATTTTGATCAGCACAGTGTAAAAAACCTGAAGGGAATTTAAATTAGATTTAAATTATTTCTTCATTTTGCTGCCATCATGTATATTGGGAGGAAGGGGAATGAGCAAATAATGAACAATATTGCCATTATACCTTCAGAGGGTTTGGCTTATCTAGGGCAACTGGGCCAACAGATGGCGAAAGCAATTTGATGTACAAAAGTATGAAATAACTGATCTGGACAGAAGGATTAAATTGGGGTGTGGGTATAAATTGAACATGGATCATGAAAAGTATATTGGACTATTACAGGAAATCACTGAAGCCTGAGCACAGATGCTGCAAAAGAACAAATCAACCTGCACTGGCACAGCAATAGAAACAAAGACAAAAGGTGAGAGTGTTATTGTTTCAGTCCTTTGTCAGTGGTGCAGGCTTTGATCTGCTGGAAGGAGAGAGCTGCCTCGAGGGAGAGGTGCTGAAGGATTTGGTCGGGAGCAGAAAGTTCACAGGGGCTGGGCAAATTGCACAGCAAACTACGGGGTGATGTGCTGGTTTTAGAGAAACACCTTTAAGGAAGGGCTCCATCAGGGTATTGCATTCCTTACACCGGCACTGAACAAGACAGAACATCTTATTAGTGTTGGCAAAAGGGCCTGGATGAGGCAAAAAGGCCAGGCTGCCTCTTCTGAAGCATAATGCCAGCACAAAATAAGTAAAATGAGGACACACGTTTGAGAGTATTTAATGGGAAGCACCAAGTTTTTAGTTGATAATAGCCACTTAATCAAACAGCTTTATGTAAAGTCCTTCTAATCCTAGCTCATCAGCAGAAGCTATGCATCACTGGGGTATTCCCAGGACAGAAGTACAGTTTTGCTGACAAAGAAGACTAAAAGCAGGAAATTCAGGCAGTTCTCCTGTCCGTGCTGCTCACTGTCTAAGGGAATGTGTGCCCCAGACAGGGGTGCGTTGGTTGGGATCCCCAAGGAAGTGCTGTCCAAGCTTTTCTCCGGGGTGGGCTGGGCATGGCACACACCAGAGTGATTGCACAAATTTGGGAGTCGAATCCTGCATCCCTGCTCTGCCCTGCATTCTGTGCAGCAGAACAGCCCAGCCTGGATGTGCCTCTGGGATGGCCATATCAACTTAGCTAATATATATCTCTATTAAAAAAGGGTGTTTACCTGCTTTGGGAGGGTGTTGTGAGGCAGCTGACTAGGATACGTACAATACAATACAATACAATCCCTCCCCATTTTTAGGAAAGAATGCCTTGTGGTGTCCCCTTACCTGTGCATGGGACTGCAGAGCTGACAGCAAAATACAGGCTCTGGCCATCTTTGGCTGTGATCCAGGGGGAGAATTTGGGGGGCTACCTCTGCAAAGGTCCATACAGAATTCCTGAGGGATTCCCCAGAAGGGAAAGTCTGTGGGATACTGAGTTGCTGAAGTAGCTCGCTGTTGCTCTGTGTTCAACAAATGATAAATTGAATATGGTGCCCCAGAAAGCCATGACCAACCCATCTGTCTAAACCCAGAAACACTCTTGTGCTCTCTGTAAAGCTCTTCTAGCACAAGTGTGGTGCCATGAAATCCCACTGCTCTGAACTTTTGTGGCACTGCCTTCCTACCTGGGGAGGATAACAGCATATGGCTGCCCTGGACCAGCAGGACATCCCAGTTTTCCTTATTCCCTAGCTGGCGAAATTGCTTTTCGCTGGACATGTGGTGGGTGGAGGATTGCTTCAGTTCATTTCCCACCCATAAAGGAGCAAATCAACTCATTTACTCCCAGAGCTCCCATTAGTAGAACTGATGGAGAGGCATGAGGAAGTTCTTGTTTGCTTTTTCATCCACTTAGTCACACCATCCAAAACCAAATTAAACCTTCACCCTAGAAATGTGTCCTATTGTGAGAAGCACTTAATTCCTGCAAGGCCCTTGGAGTGCTGAGGAGTCAGAACAGCACAACCTGAAGGGCTGAAGCACAGTAAAATCCTGAATTTGAGATTTAATGGCAGAAATAGAAAATAACAGTGTTGGAGAAAATCAGTTTAGAGGAAGTAAAACTGGATATTTAAAAAAAAATAGTTTTCTTCAGCTTTGGATTATTTACCATTATAAACTTTTCTCTCTGTTAAAAAATCACTTCTAGGTCAATTTTACACTAAAAATTCCTGTCTCAGCATGAAGGGACCAGTCTTTTCAGCTTGAAAACATACCCCTGCAACTGGCATGCCTGCACTATGTTGTTTTAAAAATGTGTACATGAAAATTAATATATAAAAGCTGCTGCACTCACTTTTTCCAGTCTCTATTGTTAGCCTAAGTCAGCCCACGTGCATTGTCTCACTCCATCTGAATTACTATATTTTAGGGCAATTTTCTTGCAGAAAATAAATCAGCAGGATCCTTCTCTGGACCCCCTAAATCCCGAGGTTCCAATTTTGTTTTGTCTTTATTTTTATTCCCTTCTTTTGGAAATTTTGGCGCTGGTAGACTGGAGAAATTTTCTAACTTGTTTCACCATTTCTGGCTCCTCCTTCTGTCCCCCTGTCTCACAGATGATCTCCACTCCCCCAAATCCCAGAACCTACCCCACCTGGAAAGAATGCATGAATCTGGAACACAGGCCAGCAATATATAAGCCAGGAGTAGGAGTAAAGTTATAGTAATTAAGGTGGAGTCCTGAAGGGATAGGTTAATGTTAGTTAGCTTTGAAAGAAATTGCAAGAGTATGCTCAGACCTTATTAGTAGATATTCCCTGGGTAGAGAATATGTAAGATACCTGAAGAGTTAAGCTGAAAAATAAAAGCTTCAGCAAGGGCTACTTAGGTCTTAGGAAGGACAAAGAAGGATTTAGTTAGTCTGGTGAGAATTTTCTGTTGGAAAGATTCTTCCTGCTCCCTTTGCTCTCAGGGCAGGAGTCACCAGCTCCCCATCCCTGTCAGTAGGTGCTACATATAGACCATGACAAGTACAAGCCAGGCAATGATGTGCAGGACAGAAATTCCACTGTTGTCACTGAACTGAGGCTGAGGTGCCTACACCAACAGAGAAAACCTGCTGTATAGGTGCCAAAGCAGGTACTGGAAGGAATTTGAATGGCTTACATAAGGCATCTGAAATGAAGCAGCAGGGAAAGGCTGGTGGCCCAATGTCCAGCAGACCAGAACTTGTAGCAGAGTAAAAATACTGACAGTTATTCCACTGGATGTGCAGTATCTTCTGGCTCTCACTTAATTTCTGTCCCTTCATCCTGAATTTGGAAGACAAAATAGGACGTAGCCCAGCAATTGTGTGCAGTTCTTGATCCAGTGTCTTCCTCCCCCTAGGGAGGTGCTGAGGAGGGTCCAGTGGCAGCAAGGCCATGTGGATATGCTGCAGACCCTGAGGAAACAGCCAGTCCCTCTCTCCCCAGCCCTAGGGAAAGACTACAGTGTCCTGAGCTGGCCTTGCTGCCTGGGCACAGCTTAAGGCTCTCAGCATGCACAGCGTGGATGCTTCTTTAGCTCTCTTTTTGTGCTGAGATTGACAGTGTCCTTGACCCCGGTGTGTCACTCTGTCACAGTAATGCCCTGTGTGCCAGTCCTGGGGGACAGGCTGGGCATGTGCTGGGTGCTGTATAGGGTAAGCAGTGAGTGTTCATCCTCAAAATGCGGAGGTGGGGGAGCAGAGGAGAAGATGTGACCTCAGCAGATGCTCGAGCAGGAGAGGGGGAGGATGTGCACTGCAACGAACCAAAGTTAGCACAAAAGAGAAAGTGTTAGCCTTGTCAATTGCTTAACAAATGCACTCAAATCTGCAGTGGGGGCTGACAGCAGCTCTGCTCTCCCAAACGCCTCAGCACACTGCCCTTGAGCTCTTCCCTTCAATTCCCCACACCTCAGCACTGCCTCCTGTGCAACCACACAGACCTTTCCTCTTCCCGAGGCTCTCAATGTGCATCCCCACCTGTTCTGCTCCCCCTTCATAACAAGCAGCACTCCTGAAGCATTCTGCATCTTCACAGCATTTCACAGACACCGACACACATTGCCTCTCCAGGCCAGCAAATACTCTTTGACAGAAATTTGTGTCTTGCAATTTTAGTAGGAAAGGTTGAAAGAAAATGGTGTTGGCCCAGTGCTCTGGCTGGCAGAAAGCCAAATCAAGTGTGGAAAATCCAAACTGAGTATAATGAGAAGATTTTGTGCCCTATCGCACTGTTTGTGCAGGAATTCTGGTTAATTGTTAAGAGTTGCTTATGCAGTGTTTCTTTTTATCCATAGATAATGTCTTGCAAAATGTGACTGTTAAAAAATACCATTTAAAACCCACAATTTTTTGCCTGTATTCAGTATCAATAAAATAGTCTACACAATCTTACATGACCATACTCCCTGATGTCAACACAGATGAAGCACCTGTCTTCCAGAAGAAACAAAATGTTTTCGAATCTGTCACCTTTCGCAAACAGAGCAGCCTTTTTTTTTCCCCCTGCTGTCTCATCTCAGAAGTACCTCTTGCCTGAATGACTCCAGTTTTGATGATTAACCAGCCCATTTTCAAACATCTAGAAAATGCCTTTCCCAAACAGGGAAGGATCTGGATATTAACTCCAGCAGCGTTGTGCTCAAATACAGACCTGTTACTGCTGTTTGTTAATCATCTGGGGAGACAGCGTCTGCAAACAACTGTGCAGGGACTCTCTACAGGCTTTATAGAAGTGTTTATAGCTTCTTCTGTACTGCCAGTGAAAGGCAAAATCAGTGTTCATTGATACATGAAGTCTTCAGGCTTCATTTTGGAGATTTCTGCTGCAGAATAATAAGATGTACTGAAAGCACTCTTGTGTGCTCTGCTGTACCTCCTCAAACTCCTCTTCTCTGGCAGATCAGATGGATGGGGGGCTGCAGCCATTTGCATTTTTAAATAAAGTCGAACACTGTAAAGTGGAGCTTGGCTTTCTACAGCAGTGTGCTGAGCAGTTGGATTTGGTTGTATTTTGAGAAGCTTGAACTCTGCTCCAGTCTATTGCTGTCTCTTTTCTGAGCACAATTCCGAGTGCTCTAATAAATATTAAAACCATGGTTGTGCCTTTTCTCCAGCTGTAACTTGGATTTAGCTGACATCTGGCAGAATCTGACCCAAAGGTTGGACAGAATCATAGAATGGTCATTGGAAGGGCCCTGAAAGACCATCTGGTTGTAATCCCCATGCCGTGGGCAGAGACCTTCCACCAGACCAGGTTGCTTAGAGCCTCATCAACCCTGGAGATAGTCTGTGGTCAAGTTAGGGGCAGATATATAGGTATAAGGATATGTAGACAGAATGGTCTCAAGAACCTTCAGAAGCTCTGCAAGAAGCAAATGGAAAATCATAATATAATAAATAAATTAAAGCCAGCAAACAAGTGCAAAATCAAAAGAAATCAGAATAAATGTATCCACAGGGGGCAATTTAGGGAAAAGCCACATAACTGGAGTGATGTTCCTTCCCTTCTCCTTTCACCCCTTATTGTTTTGCAGCTACAACCAGAAATGATCCTCCCTCTTCCCCAGGCTGAATTCAATCTCCTACCATGTCAGCAGCTGGCAGCTCCTTGGCATTCACAGAGACATTTTGGGCACTGCCAAGACTATTTGCATTGCCAGAGGAAGGATTGTTATCCACTGAATCAATGAAACCCGTGTCAAACTCAGCTGTCCTTCCAATAATCTGAGCACTTTACCTCTGCCTATGTCTGAAGAAATGATAAATATTTAGTGGCAGTGTGGCACAGTCTCAACACCATTGCTGTGGGTTTTGTGTGCTAGAGGTTGGTTCCCTGAATGGGAACCTGAAAGAGATGCAATAGGTGTTTGAACTTGTTGATGTATTGATTTTGAGCTGGTGAAGTACAGAAAAACACCCTCCCTGTCTGGAAATATAGGGACAGTCACAAAGGTTAAAAATTCTGCAGTGGTGTCATTTAGGCTTGAGTTATAATACAACTACTGTTTTAGAGGTGTGTGGGGAAATTTTTCAGGTGACCTCAGTGAAGTTTGCCTAAGTTCCCTTTCTAGTAATGCTTTATCCAAACACATCCTCCATGCTACACAAATCCTGGCAGTTGGCCTGCTGAGTGGAGAGGGCTGAACACATGGCAGGCACCATGTGTGTGCAGTACACTTTGCCCCAAGCTGCTTGAAATCCCAAAGATTTCCAGAGACTTGCAAATGTTACACTAGGTTGGCCATTTCCACCCTACCCAGTAATCTGAGTTTCCCCTCCAACTTCTGCCAGATTTTTAAACAGGGCTGGAGCAGCCCCTATTTATAAATACTCCACTTCTACACCAATATTTGGGATTCCAGCTGATCAAATTCTGTCTGTTATGCCACTGTTTTGTTTATTATGTATTAATGCTTTTCAGCACCCACTTAACTTCTTTTCTTTCTTGTTATTGCTAGGTGACTCTTGCTAGGACACACTCAGACTATGGAGATTTACAGAAAAAAACCCTGTATTTTTCCCAAACCAAGAGTCCTGTAGCTCACAGCCTGCAGCGTTTCCAGGATGTGAAATAACACAGTCAGCAGGACAACATGTCAGTCACTAGCACAAGCCAAAAATAGCATGTGTAAGGCCAAATTCAAAGGGCTAAAATGGTGCTCTTAGAGCAGATGTTTAAAAGCTTGTGCACAAGCTCTAGGCTTGTTAGCCAGCCTGGACCAACTGCAAAAGGCCTCTGGGAAGCATTAAAACTCTTGGCTAGCACACACACTTCTCTGTTGGAGGCACTGGAGATACCTTTTACTTAAAAATGAAAGTGGTAACTTGGGCTGAAGTCTTGCTCAGAGATCTCTTGAGCCAGAGATCCTGGCACCTGCCCTGATTAGGGACAAGTACTCATGAAGTGCAACCAGTTTGATTTCAGAAAGGGCTAAACATGGTTGAAGAGAATCTTGTTTTAAGGAGGATGGGGTAGAAAAAACTACTTGGAGAAATTCCATAAGTAAGAATAATAGATGGGAGGTTTTACAAGTGCAAAAGAAAATATATTGGAAGAATATAGAAGAAAGACCTCAAGATTCCTGGTTGAGATAACCCCAGTAGCAGCACTCAGCTCATGGCAATCCCAGCCTCACCTTGCATCCACTCCAACATCTATGGAAGCACCAGGTCCTGACACATTCTCTGCAGGCAATATCCATGACTTTGTCTATCTTCCCATTCCCCCTACCTGATTTTCTAAAAACATATCCTGATGAACAGCCCGTCCACCTTTACTGTTTCTGCCATACTTTTACTTCTGTGCATTCTCTGGCTACAACACTGTGTCTTTGGCTTGTTACCATGGCATGGAGGTGCCCTTCTGTGTCATTCACAGTGAGAAAGCAGAGGCCCTAATACTCCACATAACAATTTTACAGCCTAATGTGTGAAAACATGAGCTCATCGGGAAGCAGAAAGCCAGCATTCACCCTGAGCTATGGATGATTTCCTCAGTCACGAAACCTTTGGCCAGGCAGCACCACTTTTTTTTTTTTTTTTTTTTTCTTTTTTTTATCATCACAAGAAAAAAATACCATTGAAGCTTTTCCCAGGTGCCATATTCTACAAGTAACAGGCTGGGAGTTATGAGTCTCATTAGTCTCCGTGCCCTCTTTCCCAGACCTATGAAGACCAGTACATTATAAAGCGGGTTAGTTGAACTCAACAATGAACAATTTAGCTGGGTAAAGAACAGAGAAGAAATAGATTGGGATAATATGGTGGAGGAAAACAAAATGAATTTATTTCCCCCAGCCTTAGCTGAAATTAGGTGCTTGTATTGGGTATCATCTAAGGGAAACCTCATGGTGGTGTTTGATCTTAGTCCCATGAAGAACAAGAGGGTTTTTTTGATAAAAAACAACCACTGTAGTATTGGAAATTCCACCCAAATACATAAAATTATTTTTTGTTCTCTCTGGCATAGCTAAGTAAGAGCACTACCAAGGGTAGATCGCAGAAGGCAGAGTATTGTAGAGCTATTTTCTTGCAGAATAAGGCAGGAAGAGAGAAATGATCACTGTTGTGTCTGAAAAGATCAGGTTAAGTGCTGGAACAGAAATCCACTGAGGAATTAATTTGTAGACTTTGCAGAGAGTAAGGAAATTAAATCTAGCTAAATGAGTGATTCATATTTTTTCCCTTAACAGTAGTAAGCATTAAATCTTGAATTGGGAATACAGGGAAGCACTGATACACCATCCGTGTGTTAACTGGCTCATTCATGCTGGAGCAAGGCTGTGGATAACAAGGAGCTTTCATTAATAGCTGATCTAAAAAGGAAGCAGTTTTAGTCAGCATTTGCCTTTTTCAGGCACTCCTGGGAGTGTAGCTTGTTTGAGCTGGGAGGGTTGTCCTGGGAGAACTGGTGGTACATGCAGGCCAGGAGGTCTCTCTCCTGATAGTGTCAATTTTAGGAGTGCTGTCTATGGATTTTACTCTTCCCAATACTTTGGCTCTGGGTTCCTGTCACCACCTGAGTTACCTACATTGTTCTGATTGTCTGGCACCTGGAAAAAACGGTTTTCAGGAATGAGGAGCCAGCAGTACAATGTGGTGCAGCTGGTGTAATCCTAGGAGTGAGAAAGAAGGCTGGCAGAAAACAAAATTTTGACCTATATAGAGCAATCCATCTGTCCAGGGAAATACTTCTATACTTCCTAGAGTCAGCTTCTTCCTTTGCTTTACCTGTTGGTGTTCTGACAGAGATTTTCAGTGTTTTTACCAAAAGAATATTTTTCCCCCTGCTAGAACCCTTTTCCCCAAGATTATTTCCCAAAACATGGTGCTAGGGAAGACTCAGCCACCCAAACTTGCCATTCTCATGTGGTTTTCAGCAGTCTCCTGGGAATTTCCTTAAGGCTGCCTTGCTCAGTCATTACATTGCCTTCCTGGCTGCTTTTTTCCCCATAGTTTTTTTTTTTTTTTTTTTTTTCATTCAGCTGCTTGCAATTCACATGAACTATTGTATTAATAAACAGACCTTTCCCTTCACCAATCAGACAAACATATGGGATATGAAGCAATAAATGACAAAGCAGCCCCACATCTTTCATACTGTCATTGGCCTTCATGTCTTGCAGGAGAGGAATTTCATCCAGCTGGTTTCATCACGGTTGAGTGATCTTTAGCATTAAATGCAGGGCAAAAGCTAAAGATCATGGCACCAGAATCCTTTGTACATAACGTTACAAATGACTTGCCTGCAAATGGAACGAAATGTCAGAAGATGATATCAAATAAATGAAGATATCACCACAACTACTCATGTGGAGCATAATGTCCCAGACCTTCTCTCTATTATTTCAAAAGCACTCACATTTCAAAAGAATGGGGATTTCTTTTCTCTTCCTCATAGGGGAAACTGATGCTGTAGAATTGAAAATGTGATTGTGGTGCGTGCTGCGTGAGAAGCAGTCACTTGCTGCCTTGGAAACCTTGAAAAGGCCCTGTCTCTGATTCTAGTTTCTCTTTCTCTCACCCTCTAATTATATAAGCCCCACTCATTTAGGTTTGGACTCAGCCTGCTTTCCTTGCTGGTATCCATTACACCATTAGGCTGTTGCAGTGACAGAGTGACCCGGTGGGAGGGTAAAAATACCTCGTGGGTTAATGGAGGAAGCAGGCTGTTTTCCCTGGATGAGCACTGCTGTAAATGGGATACAATGGAAGACATGCTCCCCTGTGCTACAGCAACAGCCACCCCTCCCCTTCCAACTTCAGTGGGGTTGAACTGGTAATTTGGATGTAATTGGGCACCTCTGATTCTGTTTAATGGGGCTCCTGATAAATGGCTCTCCTGCCTAATTGGTACAGTTACCATAGGAGGGCCTGGCCCAAAGTGTGAAGCAATGCAGGCCCCTAACTCCCACTGAAATCAATTACACTGGAATCAATGAGAGTTAAACAGCTGAACAGCTTTTAAAATCTGGCCCTCAGTCCCCCCCAGGGCCATAATTTATCAAAACACCAAATAAATGGCATGCCTGGTTGATTTCAATGGGTGTGATTGGTTTATGGGAGTTATTACTGGAAAGCCCCCAGCTTTTAATACACGGCCCCTGTTATTTTTCCAGGATTTCAGTCTGTTGATGCACAAGTGCAAAGCAAATGTACTAGAGTTTGACTCTGTTCCAGAAAGGCTGTCAGGTGGAGTCCAGCATACCTTTCAATTTTGACCATGATGAGGAAGGGGACAGAGTATTAGACAGACCTCAGCTCTCATTCCATGCAGCCATATGTGCAAGTTCTTATCAGGGCAATTGATTTGGGGAAAAAACTCTGCAGTCTTTTCCCATCAAAAATCTCCTGAACATCACTGGGCATAAAATCAGCAGTGACCTTGAGGATGGAGCCTTTTCTGCACATTGCTGACTGTGAAAGTGTCTGCACACAAAACCAGGAGACTGCCACAAGTGCTTCATTCTTTAAAAGATAATTCAATTAGGATGTTCCAGTGCTTGCTGGCATGATCTTATTGCCCTGTTACAGCTTCTGAGCAGGGTACCTTATCTCTTATAGCTGTTGTGAAGTGCTTCACTGTTCTGCATTTCACAGTAGTACCAGATACTAAACTATGTCTCAGTCCCTACATCCCTGAGAAATGGAGAGTTGCACCAGGACTGCTACTGAAAGGATATTTTCTTCTGCAGGCATCAGTATTTAGGAGCATCCTGCAGTGAGTGGGATGTTAATATCTGATTTATGTCCCAACATTGTAACACACAACTATTGTGTTTGATAGGTTAATCATGGGACATTTCAGTCAATTTTCTGCCTACACTTGTATTTCCTATGCCTGTTGATCCTTTGGCTTCAGGGTCTTCTCAGAGGTGTGAGTTGATAGGCAATTAGAAATTCTCTTTCCTGATGTGAATAGGGGTTGCAGCATGCTAGGTGGCCTTGGAGGGTGACTGTTGAAACTCACCTTTTAGAATCCCTTTTAGAACCTCTGGGATGACAGAAGCATTATTTATAGACTCTGATGAATTAACTGAATTTCTTCGTTTACAAGGGTGCCTTGTAACCTGTCAAACCAGATGTCAAGTCTCAGTCTTTCAAAGTGTGACAAATAATTTCCATTCTGAGATGGCTTTACGTTGCTGATTAGACTGTTGATGGGCCATCAAAGACATCAGATTCTGGCATCTATTCTTGATGACAATATGTAAAATCTTCAGTGATCTACATATTGGCTCAGGGACTGACTTTGTTCTTTCCTGCTCAGAATAGCAGTATTTCCTCACCCCTCCAGAGAATGATATGTTTTTCACTTTTTTTTTTTTTTTTTTTTTTTTTTTTTGGTGGTGCAGCATGGACAAAAGGCTTGAAGGTGTGAAAGAAAAGTAGTGACAAAAAGTTGCATCATTCCCAGCATAACTCGTGTTGGCAGTGTTTGTATTGCCCTGGTTAAAGATGCCAGCGTGCACTTGAGTTTGTCACACCGTGTGGCACGATCTGCTAACAGCTGTCCTGCCAGGGGGAAACCAGGCTTTTTCTCCTCTCATGATACCCCAGATCGTTTTTACTCATGCCAGCCACGTAGTTGGCTCCTGCCTAGAGCAAGGCACTAAGGAGGCAGTGTGGTTACTACTGAAGCCCCAGCTGCAAAGCATGAGTCTTACATTCCCCAAAATACTTGTTGGATGGAAGGCAGATAAAGGTACAAGTAGTCTCTAGGTGTATTCCTTGAAAAATCAGAACACTTCATTCCATCTGAGAAGAGATACAGGTCCTTGGAAAAGAGACTCCAGCCTCTTTGGAAATCACATTTCGAGTTCCTGCTGAAATGCTCTGTGCAACTGGTACTGAGCTGCTGCCAAGAGCTGAGATCACAGTTCGCCTGGCTTTATTTTCTCAGAGGTGCCTGGAAGTGGCTCATTTTAATAGCAGTGTATGTTTGGACTCACATACTTTTTTTTCTTTCCTTCTAAATTTTTTCATGCTTTCTTGAGGCTACAGGCATGGTCTTCCATGAGCTGCTATTCCACAAACTGATCTGGGTCACACTCTTCCAGTGACAGCAACTGAGAGGTATCCATCAGTATCTTGCCTATTAATGATATTACACATCCATGAAGTTCCTTCAGATCCTCCCCACCTGTATTTATAACAGACCCCATGTGGTGCCTTCTTTCATCTCTTTTTTCTTTGCTCCTAAACAGATGCATTTCTGACACTGGGAAATGTCTTGGTGAATTTCTGTATTTCCTAGAATGACCTTGTTGTCGTTATGACCATAGTATGTGAAAGACCTGAAACGCTTGCAACCTTGTAAAAATGAAAATAATAAATATGTAAATAATCTATGTTTATTTATAACCTGGCAGAACTCAAACACCCAGATTCCAGCCAAAAAACTCTGCTATCAATGGTTCCAAATGGCTTAACACTTCAGAATTTCAAACACTAGGAGGAGATGAACACATACAAGAAGGACCTTTTTTGGGTTTTTTTTAGAACAATTGAATTGCCCATAATTTCCTCTCATTTTTTCACTTGCATATTTACAAGGCATTAAGCAACACACTCTTAATTACACAGAGGTTACTCAATATAAAAAGATGTATCTCCATTCCTCTCCATGACAGTTCACAGAAGCTCCACTCAGGTGGGAGTGGAGCCCACGTTAAAGATGCTGCCATGAGGGCCACTAAATATGTATGAATTTATTTAATTCTTTATTATAAAGTATGCCTGGACCAAAGGATTACACCAAGGAGTGAAATCAAATCAACTTAAAAAAGGGAAAAGTAAGAAGTCTCAAAATTAATACAACACAGCCCTTTCAGATCCTGTTTGTTTACTTTTTGTTTGTGGGTGGTATTTCCTTCGTTCCCCATCAATCATGCCAGCTATTGATATTTTTTCTGTCAGACACTAAGAGTATCAGACTGACTGACACTATCTATCTATTGACTGCCTCAGTTTTCAACCTTTTTGGATTTGCAGCCCCCTTGAGCATTTTCCAGCTGAGGAATTTAAGCCAACTGACATGGATCATTAGCTTGAGTTACTCTTCATGTACCTGTCAGAAGTAAAGTAGAAACCTCAGAAGCCTTAGGTAGATAAGATACTGATTGTATGGGATAGATATTTACATCACACCATTGATGTCTCAGGTACAATCAGCCTCTAGCTGGGTGAAATAATCGATAAGAGACCTGGCAGAAAATGCAGAATGAGATTGTTCTGGGCATTAGGAAGCCAGACCCATAGGTGGATCCATTTTCTGTCTCTCTGGGCTGAGACAGAATTTCCATGGGGACATTCACCCACTCAGGAGGACAGCTGTGATCCAGGCATCATTTGCATGCTGGGTGGATGGATAAGGATTTAGGACAGCCCCTGCAACCTCTTGCAGGTTTGGGAGTTATAGGAGACTCTACCTCAGGTGCATCCAATCTCTATATTGAGTGCTTACCTCTTGGGCTTTATTACGCTTTATTTAGCACCTGAAATCATGTTGGAGACATATTCTCTTGGGACCCTCAAGAAACTAATTATACTCTCATAAGCCTGCTAATTTAGTGTGTGCTTCCAGCCACTCCAGGCAGGCACCACCTGATGTGCAAATTATTGACTTGCATAACACTTGGGGACTTAATTTTCAGAGGTACCTTTGTGCCACGGGTATCAGGAGGGCACCTGATATTGCTCGTTTTCTTCTTCGCATCATTGCTCAAATAACTACAAGAAAACTATGTAGTCATGTGTAGAAACTCAGCATTTCTATGTTTCTCCAATGTCAGTCAGCTTTGCAGCCTCTGCTAGACTGAAGAGCTTTTTCCCAGTCAAAACCTACAAGCCGAAATTTCAAGGGAGATCACATCCAGTAACTTGATATGGGTTCTTCACAGTCAAGAAGTTCAAGGGCACGTGGGTATATGAAGTTGTGTTGTTTAACTGACAGTTTAACCTAGTTTTGTCAAACTAATTAGGGTTTCTGTGAAGCTTTACTTTCCCTCTATTTCATTTAAGATTAAATTGCTAAGTATCTGGTTTAGGCTGGAATATGATAAAACAATTTCTAAGCAGAAAAACTATCTTGATATAGTAGGAAAGAGCACTGCAACTTGTATCTGTCTTGGTTACACTATAGTAATCTGTGTGTAGACTAATCCTGGGAAGTTTGAGACATTCCTTTGTGGACACCATGCCCCAATGATGAAAGAGGAATGTTGGTATCCGCTCATGTTCCAAATGTTCTTAGGAGGTGTTAATGAAGCATTTCATTCTTTAATGGGACCACTGGGATTGCAGTTGTCTATGTTTTATTTTAAGTTTTGTTCATTTTCCAGGGATCAATACCTAGTTCCTAGAAAAGATACAAAAAATTCCAGTAATGTAAGGGAGAGAATTACTGTGTACCTTGAGGGCTGATATGTTGGTAATGAAATCTCCTCTGCAGAGTGAGCCAATTTTAAATTCTCCACAACATTGAACTTCCTTTTAAAGATGCAGAGCAGAAAGAAAAGTCATGTCATATAACAAATATCAAGACAGAAGCAGGGCCCAGTAGCTTATCACATACCTGTTTGGGACTCAGTCATTTAATAGCTCTGCTTCAGTGGTGCTCTGGCAAGTGAGATAAAAAGTCCAGTGCACAAGGCAATCCAAGAGGCCACTAATATCTCAGAAAGTGATGCCAGGACTTGCTGTGACCTACTCTGCTTGATCTTCTCCAGAAGGGACTTTGTGTTTAATAGAAGCGGCATATATACTAGACAAAAGATTTTTTTGGCAAGATCTTGCTTTGGTCAGTTGAAATCCAGTTTCCATTACTTCAGGGCTTGGCATGAACAAAAGCTGCAGAACTTAAATGGTTTACAACCCACTTGTTGCATTTAAAAAAACCCACTTATATATTTTTGGTGCTGTAGTCTGGTTTTAATTGTCTGGATATCTTTTAGTACAACAGGCTCATATGGAAAATTTTTACTCAACAGAGACAGCTACAAGAACCGATCCAGAAAGTGCTGTAGGAAAAGCCATGTTTTCCATGTGTCATTGCTGAGTCCTGTCCCCAAACCAGGTTCATGTCTATCATCTGACACTGTGAACTTTCCAATGGCATATAACAAATGTGCTTTGCTCTTCCTACCTCAAACCATCTGGAAAAGCTGTTTCCAGCTGCTGTGTAAAACAGAGTAGGAAAGGCTGCAAATTTTCAGAAATACTTCTTTCCCTGCACTACTTTTGCCTGGGGTAAATTTTGTTTTCTTCACAGTAGCCAGTGTAGGGCTGTTTTGGGTTTGTGTTGTTGATAACTCGGGGTTGTTTCTTTCTTGCTGAGTGGTGCTTTCACACAGCCAAGGCCTTTTCTTCTTCTCAACCCACCAGTGAGCAGGACTGGGGCACAAGGAGCTGGGAGGGGACACAGCCCCAGCTGCCCCAAGGGATATTCCAGACCAGATGGAGTCATGGTCATTGTAATATCAATTCAATATTTCGATGTAATTCAATATACATTGAAAATCAGTGTATAGAGCTGGGGGTAGAAGGAGGGGACATTCAAAATGTTGGTATTTGTCTTCCCACATCATCATTACATGTGATGGAGCCTTGCACTCCTGAGGGTGGCTGAACACCTGCCAGCCCTCAGAAAGTGGCAAGTGAACTCCTTGTTTTGCTTTTTATTTGCACACGCAACTTCTGATTGACCTACTTACCTGTCTTCATCTCAATTCACAAGTTTTCTCACTTTCACTCTTTTGATTCTCTCTTCCATCCCACTGGGTGGAAACAAGAGGCTTCCACTGGGGCTAAGCCGCAGCATTCCTTTTCAAATATTTTCCAATTCAGCAAAAAAGAAGCACCTCAATCTGTTGCAATTCCCATGCAAATTCACAAGCTATCCAAACAAACCTTCCTTACCAGCCACCGTGCCTGCTTTTGTGTAGGGCTGGCTCCTCAGAAGGCCTTCTGGCAGCCCTGGTAATGCTTTGCTTGGCAGCAGCTCTATTTTAGATTTGTTTTTATTAAAAATTATGGCACATACCCCAGAATGAGAATTTCAGCCTCTAAATTATGGTGCTGCACTGATGTGGTGGCTGCATTTTTTTCTAACTCCTATAACAGGATCCTTGTACATGTGGTTGGTAACATTTTTTTGTAAAGATTTTCCCCAATCTCTTGAGACATCAGAATTGGACATATGACTTTCCTGCATTGTGTTTTTTGGTGTTTTGTTTTGTTTGGTTTTTTTTTTGGGGGGGTGGGTTGTGGGGTTTTTTATTACTAAGTTCTTGACTGTAATTGACAATATGCTGGATACTGCTCCGGATATAGCAAGACAGGAGACCTTCTAAGGTGTGAAATGAAACTACATGGGCATGGAAATAAAGCAGAGATGTGGTCTGCTCCTCTTTGCTAGAATTAGAAATAACGTGGGTATGACAACCGGAAAGGAATCCTATTCCCCTTACTTCTGGATGACAAATGAAATAATGGTGTTCTCTATAGTGTTCTAAAATACTCAGCTTTGATCCTGATGAACTGAGCTGATGGTGACAAACTGTCATCCAGGAGAGAAAGGTGGGTCTGTGAATTGTGATGATGAGGGCACATGGGTTTTGGTGCAGCCCAGGGTATAAAAGGTGGAAGTGAAAAAATCTAAGACAGGTTTAAGAAGGTCCCATCCCAGCCTTCTCAAAAAAAGGTGGAGCCCCACTGCAGGTCAATGCTCTGCAGAATTTTTCTCCACCCTTACTCCTAAGCAAGGTGAGTTCTGTTTCTGATTCCCCGCAGGAGGAGATGCAATACAGAATCTCTTTTAGGCCTGGAGATGGTTTCTCATTGTTTGTGAAAATCAGATGATTTGTGCCCCATTGTAATGGAAATAGAGTGCTAGCAATGCTCCAGCAGCCATCCAAGCCCAAGAGGAGAGCTGGCAACTTCCCCCTGACATTTCCAAACAACTTGCTGTATTTTCACTGCTAAATGATGCTATGGACAGAATCCCTGAGACCATTCTTCCTCTCAGTTCCAGGGACGGGCAATTAATCACTAGTGATTACAGGTTTTTTCCTAGCCAATAATTGCAAGGCAATTAAGTTTGGGGAAGGGAGAGCAGGGTGGCAGTGTGGAAGGACTGTCAGCCCCTGGCAGTGTTAAACTGTCCCACATCACCTGTGAATTTCAGTTACCAAAGCACTATATTTTGATATGCAGTAATTATGCTTCCACCTCAGTTTTTGTCCCTTTCATTTGTCGCTTCCATTGAATGTCAGGCATTATGTGTCACGGTTCAGAAAGACTTGAGAAATCCATTAAAAGCTTCCACAAAGAGAACAATTTTTCAGACAAATGTACGATGAAGAAACCGGTCTCCTCTGATGATTAATTCCAGTAACTATTCATCAAGTCAGGTGCCAGGCTTTGTACTAGGGTAGGAGCATTAAGAGCTGTGATGAGTAAGGTCTTCTAGCCTTGAACCTATGAACTAAATACATCAGCAAACTCCCAGGCAGCAGCTAGCAGAAATAAAACATTAGTTTTAGTCACTGTACTGTTAAAACATGTATTTTCACTGGCAGGCTGCAATTGCCAACCCTTCATAAATCTTTCCACGGAGCCGGTGCCATAAGCACCACTGGTTTAGCTCTAATCCCTTGGGTTGTTGTAAATCTTTCACCCTCAGGGGGATTCCAGTGACCCCACAGCCAGACTGTGCCTGGTTGATGTCAGTGGGAGTTTTGAACAAAACCACTAGAGAGGTTTAGTGAACCAGATATGTAGTCATGCTGTGATAACTTCAAGCTATAGTTAGGTACTGGTGGTGAGTGTTTAATCCACACAGGACAGAGATCAGGAGTTTATTGCAGCCACTCTTGAGCAGAGCTGGTTCAGCAGCTCAGGCTGTGCTTTGCACTGGAGCACAGCACTGGTTCCATGCTTTGTGTGTCATCAGCAGCAGGGTGACACCCCAGCACCCAAACAGAATTATTCCTCCTTGAAATGTCGCTTCTTGTCTCTCTCTACTGGACTTAATTTTGTACCGCAAAAAGGGGTGCCCCAGATTTCCAGCTCAGAGTATCCATTCAGTTAGGGCTCTGTATTTATTGCAGGAGTTGGGGAATGGACTTTTTGACCCTGGCTAGGATGAGTGATCTGTTTGAAGAAATATTTTGAATACATGTGCTGCAGGGTTTTCTCCCTTTCACTCTCCTTCCCAGAAAAAGGAGCCACAGGGAATGAGGAGTCTTGCCAGCCTCTACTTCTGAGCCTCCTGCCCTGATCCCACATAATCCAAATTTCCCTTGAAGTTACACTTGGGTAATTCCATTGAAATGAATAAGATTTTTACAGTGTGATCAAGAAGCAAACTTGTAATACAAGTTTTTTAAGATAAACTTACTTCATTCTCTTTTTTTTGCTGGCAAAAGTTGTATTTAGAATATTTTCCTCCCTTCTTGCTCTCTTGTGGGTGTACCTCTCGTGAAACTTTCCATTGTTGGAAATATCTGTAAAGACAAGACAAAAAAAGATAAGCTGAATTACTTTTTTTTCCTTAAAAATTTCCTCTGCAGAGGAGTTTGCAAGAATTGGAGAGAGAACATGAGATTTTAACGCTGCCTTTAGCGATATGTAATTATAAAGTCAAGGTATGGGTGCCTTTAGGGTATTCAGCCTAAAAATGAATGGTATTTCTTTCAGAGTAGCAAAAGGAGTGTTAACTGTTCCCCAGTGATGGAGACCCAAGAAAGAGAGAAATTAAATGATGTGCTCCTCATTTCACAGACATCA